>WARS01000077.1:1424386-1550624 GCA_008933995.1 Datnioides undecimradiatus | reverse complement strand
ATATTATATTATATTATATTATATTATATTATATTATATTATATTATATTATATTATATTATATTAGATTAGATTAGATTAGATCGTATTGTATCATATCATATCATATCATGTGTGAGGATCTCAGGTTCGGTCCGACTTCCTGTGCAGAGTGTCTGTCGGCAGTGATCACAATCAATAATTCAATAATTAGTAACCTGATATATTCAAAGGGAAGACTGACAGACACACAGGCAGGTAGACAGACAGGCAGGTAGACAGACAGGCAGGTGTTCTTACTGATGTGTAGAGGAATCCCTCTGCGTTCATGGCCACGTAGAGTCCAGCCTTCACTCCCTGGATCGCCACAACCCTCAAACCTACTGGGATCAGGTTAAAGAGAGCTGCAGGGGGTGAGACAGGCAGAGAGACAGACAGACAGACAGACAGACAGACAGACAGAGGGTTGGTCAGTGCCAGTGAAGTCAAATCAAACATCACAGATGTGTTTGTCAGTTCGTCTGCAGCCTGATGTGATGCTGAGCTTCCAGCTGAAACTGAGAGAAGGCACTGAATAAAAGGGGGGGGGGGGGAGTGATGAGAGGTGATTTAATCCTCGAGGACAGAGAGCTGCAGTGTGGGTGAGGATGAGGAGGTGGAGGAGGAAGAGGCCTGTGGCGATGGTTTGTGTTAATCCTCCTTTATTTAACTCGGGGGGGGGGGGGGTCCTCCTCCTCTTCTTCTTCTCCTCTTTTTCCTGCGTCTCTTTTCCAAACCAGAGGATTTGAGGCAGAAACAGACGAGCTGAGATCAAACATCCTGGTGAGGTGTCACATGATCGACCACCAACGATCTGATAACTGATCCAGAATAACTGCCTGGTTACCTCAGGTCATGGGATCGACGTCGGTCGTAGTTTTCAGGTTAAAACTCGACTCCAGCAGCAACACCTTGCTCCTGTGATGACTCTGTTTAGTTTGAAACATATTTAATAATTAATTATTGATCACTTTCACTGATCGATGGCTCTGCTGATTAGTTTAATTACAGTCAAACTGAATTCATTATTATTTATGTTTTAAATGATGAATTCATTCAGTTTCAGATCAGTTGGAACAATCTGTCCAATCAAGCTCCTCAGATCACGGCTCCCAGCAGCCATCTTGGCTCATCTGTCCATTTCCTGCCTGCCTGCCTCCTCCTCCTCCTTCTTCTTCTTCTGCTTCTTCTTCTTCTTCGCCGTGTTTCATTTCTTCTTTGAAGGACAAGGTTTTGACGTAAAAATGCTAGTTTTCACTGATCTGATGACGCTTAGATGCTAAAATTATGATGTCATGAAGGTCCAGGTGAGTCTAGGTGAGTCTAGGTGAGTCCAGGTGAGTCCAGGTGTGTTCAGGTGAGTCCAGGTGTGTTCAGGTGAGTCCAGGTGAGTCCTGGTGTGTTCAGGTGTGTGGATCAGGTGGAGGCAGTTTTGCTTACCACAGCTGAGTCAGCTAACAGGATCATTACCTACACGGCTAAACAAGCTAACAACGTAACCTGCAGTTAGCATCGTCAGGTGTGCAGACAGGTAAGCAGGCAGGTGTGCAGGTGAGTAGACAGGTGTGCAGACAGGTGTGCAGGTGAGCAGACAGGTGTGCAGGTGAGCAGACAGGGAGCAGACAGGTGAGCAGACAGGTGTGCAGGTGAGCAGACAGGTATGCAGACAGGTGTGCAGGTGAGCAGACAGGTATGCAGACAGGTGTGCAGGTGAGCAGACAGGTGTGCAGACTCACTGTAGTCGCTGTTCTCGTCCTTGTTGCCGCTGATGGCGCCATCAGGCTGCATCTGCAAGAAGAAACCCTGCTCACTGAAGAGACGCGTCACGATGCCCTTCAGCTGCGGCTCTGAAACACAACACACACACACAGCGGAGTTAACACAGGACACACACACACACACTCTCACACACACACACGCTGCAGAGGCTGAGTGCTGCTATCCATCCACCCCAAACACACTTTAAGCACATTTAATATTCAGGCCTGTGTATTCACACACACTCACACACACACACACACACACACTCTCTCACACACACACGTTCAGTGTAATCTTTCACTGCTGCTCATCTCACTGTGTGATGATATCTCAGTTTATCTCATTTCATCTTGTTTTAGGTCAGGAGATTAAACACACACACACTCACAGAGGTCACACACACACACACACACACACACACACACACACACACACACACACGTCCATCAGCTCACTCCGGTCTGACTCTGCAGGTGTGACCATGTAAACATGATGAACTGAAGAGATGAAATGATGCTGCCGACAACAATATGGGTCAGAGAGAGACAGGCAGAGAGAGAGAGGGAGACAGGCAGAGAGAGAGACCGACAGGCAGAGAGAGAGACAGGCAGAGAGAGAGACAGAGAGAGACAGGCAGAGAGAGAGACAGAGAGAGACAGGCAGAGAGAGAGAGACAGGCAGAGAGAGAGACAGGCAGAGAGAGAGAGAGAGACAGAGAGAGAGACAGGCAGAGAGAGAGAGACAGAAAGAGACAGGCAGAGAGAGAGAGAGACAGGCAGAGAGAGAGACAGGCAGAGAGAGTGACAGGCAGACAGACTGTTGTGCTACACACATTAGTTTCATTAGTGCAGCTTTTAACAAGGTCAGTGGCCAATCAGAGAGCAGTCACATGACCTGTGAGTTATTGGTGACGCTCAGTTTGAGACGTGAACATCAGGAGGTTTCAGGGTACCCGCCATCCAACACGCGTGTAGATCATCTCCAATCCAGAGGTTATATTTAACAGTGTGTGTGTGTGTGTGTGTGTGTGTGTGTGTGAGAGCGTGTGTGTGAGCATGTGTGAGCGTGTGTGTGTGTGTGAGAGAGAGAGTGTGTGTGAGCATGTGTGAGCGTGTGTGTGTGTGTGTGTGTGTGTGTGTGAGAGAGAGCGTGTGTAAACATGATGAACTGAAGAGATGAAATGATGCTGCCGAAAGTTTCCAAAATCTGTGTGTGTGTGTGTGTGTGAGAGCGTGTGTGTGAGCATGTGTGAGCGTGTGTGTGTGTGTGTGTGAGAGAGTGTGTGTGTGTGTGTGTGTGTGTGAGTGTGAAGCTGCCAGCCTGCAGGGAAACAACACACACCTCGTCACATGCTGCTTCCTGAGCTGAGACATGGCGACAGAGCGTCAGACCCGTCAAACTGTGTCAAGTGCAGTGACGCCTGGTGGCGAAGCTGCGAACTGCAGCCAGCTCCACCGACCTCCACCCACCCAGAGCCTGTGAGTGGAGCCACAGTTTGTCCATTCAAGGCTCCTGTAGAAACATGGCGGACCCTGCGGAAGCAGGTGAGGGCTCTGTAAGCTAACAAAACCACAACGAGCTAACGACTCTTTATTGAGCACAATGAAATCGGGGTGATGATCCTCCTCGGTTCCTCAGTCCGGCTCTGAACCTGTAACTTTGAACCTTGGGGCTCAGGGCTCAGGCCACCAGGGCCGACGCGTCATTACCCAGATTTCATTTGGTTAATTGTTGTTGCAGCAGCACAGTGTGTGACATGTGTCATCCTCAGGCTCAGAGACAAGGAAACATCTGAAGAAGAAGAAGAAGAAGTGCTGATGCTGGAGGACGGAGTGAGTCAGCAGCTGCAGGGCTGTGTTGAATAAGTCATCAGTGGTCGGACTCTGGACTGTGCAGCAGCTGATCAAGCAGCAGCTCTTCTGTGTAATCGCTGCTTTAAGAAGCCGTTTGTTGCGTTGCCAAGAAAACATGAAGTGCTGTGCGGCAGCGGGGGGTCGCTGACAACACGTGGCGCTCCACCAGCATGTAGGACTCACCGCGCTGCAACTGCTCCTGCAGGACGCTTCCAGCTCAGTCAGAGGAAACTGAGCCGACAGCTGGAAACAGGCTTTATACAACACATTAAATATTAAATGCTGTTGATGAAAATCGTGCAGTTGAATAAAAACTGCAGCTTCTGTTTCTCTGCATCAGATGATACAGCGCTGACGCCACGCCGTCTCAGAGTGACAACAACAACAAACAGAAAAACAAACAGTTTGAGCAGCATCGAGTCTGCAAACTGCGCTGGGATCCAACAGGACCGAGGCCTGGCCATCTGTCTGCAGGCGAGTCCGCAGGCTAACAACTAATGGGCTAACAGGCTAACAACCATCAGTTGTCTATCCTGCCTTCCTGATTGGCTCAGGGCTACTTCCTGTCACCTTGTGAATTGAACCCACATCCTCATACTGATTACTGTTGCCAGACAACAGAGGTGACAATGACAAACGACTGTGCAAACACCTTCTGACTAACAGCCAATCGCAGTGTGCGGTGACACCTCGACCCACCTGGTTTCCGGCGGACGGGTCTTTTCTTTCCGCTGCAGAATCGAACTTTGCTGAAGACGCTGAAGATGTGTCTCTCGCACAGCGACCGCGGGTCTTTACTCGGACTTGAGCGGCGCTTGTTGGTGGCAACCTTCTCGCTGTTGGACTCCCGGGCCTGACGCTTCTGTCGGATCAGGGAGCTGGCAATGGCCGCCGCCATCTCCCCCGAGAGGTCGGCGGAGCCACCGAGGAGAAAACACCTGAGGACGCTTGAGTTTCAGTCCAGGTCAGGTGACATGAAGTTCACAATGTCATCACGAGGCAAAGACAGTCACATGACCATGATTTAAAAAGACAAAGAATCAACAAACGTCTCAGATGCCACTAACACGTCATCCTGCAAGCGTGACGCTCTCCGGGCTCGATGACGTCGTTATTCCCTCGTTAATTAATAAAGTTTTTAGATCGTTCACATCCTGCAGTCCCCAGTCACACCACAGGGGGCGATGCTGCTGAGACCCTGCGCAGACATTCTCCTCCCACAGAATCACTCCTGATCACTCATTATCAATAAATGCTGAATAAACCGATTCTTGGTTGTCGCAGCACGGTGCATGCTGGGTAATTGGTGCTGTGATTCTCTGGATGAAGCGTCCGTGAAGTGAAGAGTGAAGCGTCTCCTCTTCTTTCCGGACAGACGCTCACTCGTCCATCTTCTACATCATCTTCATCATCACCTTCATCACCGGGCCGTCAACAACTTCCAGAGAGCAGGAAGTGCTGAAGCAGAGAAGAAGAGACAGCGTCCTCCAGCACAAACGGAGAATAAATGAAAAGCCCAGAGATGAAAACAGGAGCTGCAGATTCAACAGAGAGCGTGTCTGATCTGCTGCTGCTGCTGCTTCATCCTGAGAGCTGCTCCTCCTCCTCACAGGCTGAGGGAGGGAGGGGGAGGAGAGAGCGAGCGGCGGTGGAGGACGAGGCTCCTATAAATACTCCTCCTGATGTTTCATGCTGCTCTACCTTCACTACTTCAGATCAGGAGCTGGTAACACACCTGACAGGAGGAGGAGGAGCAGGAGGAGGAGGAACAGGAGGAGGAGCAGGGGGAGGAGCAGGGGCGGGGGGGCAGGAGGAGCAGGAGGAGGAGGAGGAGCAGGAGGAGCGGGGGGGGGCAGGAGCAGGAGGAGGAAGAGGAACAGGAGGAGGAGGAGGAGCAGGGGGGGCAGGAGGAGCAGGAGCAGGAGCAGGAGGAGATCTTGTGCAGTTGAATCAAAGACCTGCAGCTGCTGAAGTCGATGTTGGTCGATTTAAAGAGACAAAGGCAAAAAGCACGAACTGTCCCTTTAACGTGAATCTGTCCCACAACAACAACAACAACAACAACCAGAAGACTGAATCACAACTTTATTGACACCGTGGCTGTGAACAGTCAGGGACGCCGCCAACACACACACACTGACTACACTGACACACACACTCTGATTGGACTGAACACAGTTTGACGGAGGAGTTTCGAGACTCCTGATTGTTAATCAATCAATCAATAAATAAATCAACACCCTCTCCCTCTCTGTCTGACACACAGTGATGATGAGGATGAGGATGATGATGATGATTTTGATGACTCATCCTTTCTGCAGCTGATAATTGGGTCATTTAAGCTCTTCGGAGTTAATTGGACTCGTCTGCACTTTGTTATCAGCCAATCATGGAGTGGTTACCATGGTTACGCGGCCTTTTTGTTAATGTGGGAGACCTGTGAGTCGCTTCCTGTTTCAGCTTTGACATGTGACCTGACGTCAGCTGATAAAATCTCTATTCACACTGTGATGTCATGAACAATGAATCCTCCTCATCCAATCAGAGAAGCCGGATGCTCGCCAGGTTCCTGGGCTCCGGCCGTTAGACTCAAGGAAATGAGCAGCTGCTCAGTAACGAGGCCCCGTGTCAGTGAACGCACCGTCAGGCTGAATGTAGGCCTTCACTCCAGAAACAAACCAGGTCAGCGTCTTTAATTACTGACGAGTATTTGCGTCCTCGTCTACCTGCACACTGGGACTGAGAGCAGGGACGGGGAGGAGGAGGAGGAGCATCTTCATCGTTTACTCCCATCATCATCATCATCATCATCATCATCACCTGGAATCCTGACCCGTCTGCTGCGATCCTCCAAAGTCCAACTTCTACAAACACACCACACCCTGGTCTGCAGACTCACGCCTGCAGGCAGGGAGCAGGGTGCAGTGTGTTTACAGTCATGTCAGTGCGATGTTTTCCTCTGCAGGAGCTCGTGCTCGTCGTTCCTATGATGAAATCAGATTTTTCTATAAAACTGGAGCGAGTGAGGATTGCTAACATGCTAACATGCTAACAGCTACACACAGGCTTGTTTGACAGAGGATGTTAGCATGTTAGCCAGTCAGCTAGCCTGGTCAGGAGTCAACCAGTTTGTTTACATGTTCAATGGTGCTACAGACCAAACAATAAACATGTTATTATGTTTACAGAGAGACGGGAAGTAAACAGACGGGAGCCTGTGACTTTGGAGACACATCAGGTGTTAATGCCTCCGACCACTGAGAAGATCTGCTGAATAACAACTTCACACACACGCACACACACACTGTAGCTGGTGCTAATGAGCTGTGGGATCGATTGTGGTGCTGCCACAGTGGATTTCCTGTCCTTCAGTCCTGGACTCTCCCAGTGAGTGTGAGTGTGTGTGTGTGTTCAGGTATGTTTCCTGATCAATAGACAAAGTGCCTCATCAGAGGGCAGCAGAAAGTCAGAGGGACGAGAAGGAAACCACCACAGACTCACAACACAGTAATCAGAGTACTCAGAGTAATCAGATTACTCTGTCATTTCACCTTCTGCTCATTTTAAATTGAAATCATCAGTAAAAACTAAAAACTTCATCAAATGACTTTAACATGACAAATGTGAATGTACACAGTGTAATCTGATTACAATTCATCAGAGTCGGTTGGTTTCAATGTGTATTCATCCCCCGCTGAAAGTAGTCCCTGACAGCTGCTCATCTCTGTTTTACTGCAGCAAGAAACACAGATCACAGCCTGAAGAGAGCTACTGTTCATTCAGCTCAGAAACACCCACACACTCACACACACTCTCACACTCACACACACACACACATACACACACTCGCTGCAGCTGAAAGATGGCAGACAGGACCAGGCGGTGTGGGCGGCAGCTGGATGTTCACACCAAACAAAGACGCTCACTGCTCGTTAACAAACTAATTGTTTCAACAAACAAAGTTTGTTTACAAAAAACAAACAACATTTTTATTTTTATATTTAATCATTTTGTTGTGCTGCTGCTGACTCAGCTCAACGTGACAGACAGGACAGCTAACATGTTAATATGCTAACATGCAGCAGCGTCTGATGCTCACAGGACGATCCAACAGGGCTCAGGCCTACCATCATCATCACCATCACCATCATCATGTGATTTAATAGAATAGAATAGAATACTTTATTAATCCTTTGCAGGAAATTCTGGTGATACAGCAGCCATGAATAATACAGTACAAATAACTTCTGCTGCTCAGAAACACCTCGTTAAACAGCCAATCACAGCAGCTGCACCATCTGACAATGCTAATGTTAGCATGCTAACATCTGAGCTAATGTGGAGGACGGTCGACATATCTGAACTGAAATAAGCAATAGATTAAAAAAAATAAAAGTGTAAATGATCAAACATGCAAACAGCAAATGGACAACATGTTCAGTGTCATGACGCTACGGTTAGTATGCTAACAGCTAACTCAGACTGTGTCATATTGAACTGGTAGATGTGTTTTAGGAGAAAAGTCGTTGATTCTGTCGTTTAAAACTTTGTGTGATGCAGCAAATTAACAAAGTGATGCAGGATCAAAGGCAGCAGGAAGCTTAATGCTAATGCTAACCGCTTAGCTAAGCTAAGCTAAGCTCTGTGTAAACCAGAGCTGCTCCTCGTGAACAGCTGTTAATTAGCTGCTGTAATTAGTGAAGATGACAGAATGAACTGGCAGTGAGGCGTTCAGGAACATCTTTCTGTTCATCAACTGTAATATATACATATATATCAATATATTGATTTTAATATTGATCTGAAGTCATACTGATCAGCTCTACATGAATGAATGAACCCAGGATGAAACAAATTGTGTGTGTGTGTTGTAGTGCATAAACCTGTGTTGTTTATTAAATTAAACCTGAGTCGTCACTTTCTGAACCCTGATGTGTCACGTGACTAATCACACATTGATTAAAATGTCTGTGGTGAAAACACTGAAACGTCCCACACATTTCAGGACAGTAAAGTGTTTCTGACACTGCCTGCTTCCTATTGGCTGGTTTGGTCAGAGACAGAGGGCATTGTGGGTAAACATGATGTGTTGGTGCAGTCTGGTCTCATCCCGCCTCTCTGTCTCTGACGGGGAACAGTAAAGTTTGAATCAGTGTTTGGACCAATCAGCTGCAGCCTCTAACAGCTGAAGAGTCACAGCACCATCCAGTGGACGGCAGCTGCAGGTGCACTGACAGGGCCACTGGCAGTAATCTGATTACAGCTGTCAGTACTGTGATTACACCTGTCAGTACTGTGATTACAGCTGTGAATACTGTGATTACAGCTGTCAGTACTGTGATTACAGCTGTGAGTACTCTGATTACAGCTGTCAGTACTGTGATTACAGCTGTGAGTACTCTGCATCTGCTGCTGCGTCTGCTGCTGCAGCTGATCTGATGACTGTGCGGGGGTCAGTGAGCATCAGTGTCCAGCAGAGGGAGACAGAGACTCACCTGCTGCTCATCAACACGAGGAGACGCTCAGACTCAGTTAATCTGACGTTAATTATCTCTGCTGCAGAAAATGTTGCTGGGAAACAAACAGCAGAAACATCAGATGACCTCTCAGGATTCATGTGACCCCAGTTCCTCAGTCCACTGGGCTGAAGTGTCAGGGCATTTACAGACGGTTCTGTTATTTTCAGCGTTCAGACCTTCAGAGTTTCAGCTGCTTTGTGTTTATCGTCTCCTGCTGCAGCTCAGCTTGCTGTGAGACCTGAAACTGGATCCACCCGGCCAGAGGGGGCGCTGTGACCCGTACCTGAGCCCAGCTGGGACCAGAAAACAAGTCCACCGCGTTGGAGCAGCTGCAGCGCCACCAGACCCTCTACACATTTAATAAACGGGCCGATCTGTCACAAACATAGCTGCCATCAATCAAAGCCTCCTCTCAGGGGGCGGGGGCTTAGCAACTCATTAACAATTCATCCAATCACCATAAACTTCTTCGTCTGTAGTGACTCAATAAAGTGTATTCATGAGTTTGTGTCACCTGATCTGGACTCACCTGCTGAGTCCAGGTGAGCTAATGTGTCCGTATCATTCAGTGTCTCCTCCTCAGTGAATGAACAGAGCAGACATATGAGGCGCTGACAGAGCCGAAGAAACACACAGCTGCTCCGACAGAAATACACCTTACTGTAAATAAACCTGAGACATCACTGTCAAGGTCACACACACACACACACACACACACACACACACACACACTCTCAGAGGCGTGTTGGAGGTAATTTTAGTGTGTGCGTTCTGGTTCTGTCACAGTTTACGAGGCCGTTGTTTCTCCTCTGTTCACAGTCACGCACACATTTAACTTCCTGCATCTTTAGTTTGTTTATTTGTTTGTTTCATATATTCTAATCTTTCTCTGTCACTCTGCACCTGAAGACAGACATCAGACTCACCGACACACCTGAGTGACGCTAACATGTTAGCCACAGCTACATTATGATGTGTGTGTGCATGTGTGTGCTTGTTGTCGGGCAGATGGTCGTACCTTCAAATGAAGGACAACATGTGTTTGTGTTTTACAGATAATCACATGTCGCAGTGTGTGAGTGTGTGTGTACGTACAGACACGTGTGTGTGTGTGTGTGTGTGTCGGGCCGTGAGCTGATGAAGGCGTGAGACTGAAGCTCATCAGAGACGTTAACACTGATATTTATACACCAACAACATCTGACACTATGTGATGCAGCTGCAGCTACACACAGACACACACACACACACAGACACACATGGACACACGAACACACACACACGGACACACGCAAAAAACATGCAAATAATGTTCAACAACATGCAAACACACACTGTGACAAGTTCAACCTCAGTGTGGGCTGAGGGGTGTGTGTGTGTGCGTGTGTGTGTGTCTGTGTGTGTCTGTGTGTGTGCGTGTAGTCTCTTACTATAACACTAATGCCATCATCTGTTGTTGTTTACAAACATCACTTCATCGCCTCAGACTGGATGTCTCTATTCGTTGATTCTTGCGTCCTCTGCACTGAGCGCGCTCAGTAACTCTCTCACACTCAGCCAATCAGATTCTTTTAAAACACAACCCCAAGAGAAACCTGTGAACTTCCTGTTTATGATCGGGAGCTGAGGGTCCTGCAGGACCAGGACCTGCAGGACCCTGACTCACCCTGCTGGCTGCTCTCTCTGTGAGCGCTGCGCTCCTCCTCGCCCGCCTCCTCCCCTTTACTTTCCCCAGACAGCAGGCGACGGATCAGGCTGCAGTAACGTGTCATTGTCACACACACACCGAGTCCACAAGTCCTCCTCACAGCCGTCTGACCCTCCTGCTGCTCCCCTCACAGCAGGTCACTGAAGTCTAACACGCTCACGCTGTCCTGGTCTTGGTCCTGGTCCAGGCTCAGAGATCTGGACTTTGGTGGATCAAACACTAAGTTCCCGTTTACAGCCTGAACCTGTGGCTCAAACCGGGTCCAGAACCAGATCTGGTTCAGGAGCAGGAGTTAATGTGTGCATATGGAGGATGTGTTTCACTAGTCTGGGTCCTGGTCTGACTGCTGGTCTAGGTCCTGGTCTGGGAGCAGGTTTATTCTGAGTGTGTGAACATCAGCAGCACTATTAATACCAAACTGTGGGCACTCTAATCCCTGCAGCTCGACCTGCAGGCTGTTCGCCTTAAAGGGCCGGCACCTGTTAACAGACACGTGTTGCAGGACGTGGTCTCAGCTCTGCTCCGGGTCCTTGAGTTAAAACTGAAGCAGATGAAACTAAGACCTTGTCTTTGATTTGATGTCAAACCGCGCCGGTGGCGAGGAGCGAGGACGCAGAGTGAGCCGCGTCAGGATCAAAGATCAAAGATTAAACTTCAGGACAACCTGAAACAGAAACTCATTAAAGTTGGGCAGTTTGTTCTGCAGCTGCAGCAGGCTGAGCTTCCAGGCCACCGTACTTTTGCCTCAGCGTGTCCTTGTTTGGTTCGTTCAGAGCGCAGAGACGTCGCAGAGGGACAAGCGTTTCAGAGACGGAGGGTTACATGGAGCCCTGAGCAGCAGCTGATCGCACAGCATGTCGTATCACCTTTCTCATTCAACATCACATCAGCTTCTCCAGTTTGGTTTCTCCGACCTGAACCTGACGACATCTTAACAAACGTGCATGTGTCAGTGTTCAGTGCCGGGCTCATGCTGTAACATGCAGACTGAGCTGCGGGGGATGAAGGAGGCGTCCACCAGCACCAAGACGCAGACGCCGACGTCCAGCGTGTTTCATCGTGAGCAGCCAATCGCTGCAGCTCATTCACATGTTTATTGATCCTGTTTATCAAACTCATTATCGTCATATCAGGTGAATCTGTTTAACTCCATACACACGACTACGAACACCTGAACGTCTCATCCTTGCTGACCTTTCCCCTCACACCATTATTAATTCTTTATTTGTCGAGTTGATGCTGTGTCGATCAAAATAAATGATAATTCATCTTGTTTGTTTGTTTCAATGAGCTCAGTCTGTCGTTGTCTCAGAGACCAAACAATGAAAACTAATCACCTGCAGGTTCATTGGGTTGAATGTGGGGTGAAGCTTTGTGTTTGCATGTTGCCACGGCAACCTGAGGTCACACGTGTTCATTGTTGTTTTAGTCATTTGCATCATTTGTTTGTTTTTTTTTGACAGACACACGAACACCTGAAACATGTGAAGCTTTATGATGATGAGATGAATAAACATGAAGTTGTGACAGTTGTTTTGTTTTGGTCCAACCCCCCACTGCTCACTGCTGCAGTTTTTATAAGACTGCTGAGAAAAGAACACACAGATGCATCTGAGTGTGTGTGTGTGTGTGTGTGTGTGTGTGTGTGTGTATAAGTGGGTGGATGAGGGGGGGTCTCCTCCAGGGGGTGGAGCACCTCTGCAGCAGTGTGGGTGGGACAGTGAATCACTCTCATCCACAGTAATGTGGCAGAGTGTGTGTGTGTCATCAGAGAAAACACGTGACTGATCTTGCTGCTGCGTGTTTGTTCCTGCGCCGTGCTGCGTTCAGGAACAGCAGCATCGTACCTGAGTTCAGAGCAGCAGGGAAGGTGTGTTACATCAGGAGGAACCAATGAGGTTGGAGCTGAGAGCCTCAGACAGGAGGTGAGACATCACAGACAGACGGACGGATGTGTCGCTGGTCAGAGGCTCTTACTTTGACGGGGTCGATGCTCCGTCAGACAGGAAGTGGCTGTAGGTGCAGCTGGGGCTGATGGGAGTGTTAATGCAGCGCTGCAGCACTCAGACATCCACCCTGCTCATCTGCTGCAGCCACACCGCCGCATTACATTAGACCGTTCATCAGCCCACAGCACAGAGTGTGTGTGTGCGTGTGAGTGTTTGCGTGAGTGTGTGTGTGTGAGTGTGTGTTGCAGAGACCATTTGCAGAAGAGCCTCATAAATAGTTGAAAGGTCTGCTGACTCTCTCTCTCTCTCTCTCTCTCTCTACATGACGATACACTTTAAGGTTAAGCTCGCTCGCCCCCTCCCTCTTTCTCAAACACACACACACTCATTTGCTGTCTCTCACCCCTCCACACTGTCTCCATGACGATACTCTTAAAGGAACACAGCAGGTTCCGTCCCGTCGCCGTCATTGTCCATCGCTGCCTCTGTTAGCTTCATGCTAACAGTTTAGCATGGCTTCATGCTAACATGCTAACACTGTGACAGACCGAGCAGCTGCTGATTCATTCAGTCTCGTTTCAGCTGCTGATCTTCTCTGAATCACGAGCTGAACACCAGATCCTCCTGCAGGCTCTGGAGCTTTAACGTGTCGTTGTGTGATCATGATCAGCTGATCAGCGCCGGCGTCCGACCGCTTTGCTCCTGAAAGATTCATGAGTTCAGCTCGTTCCTGATGCTGCAGATGTTTTCTGTGCTGTCATGAAACATGAATTACACCCAGGAACAGAAGCATCGACCAATCCTGTCAATTATTCAGCAAATCAAACAGGAGCTGTCGCTGCTCCTGCAGCCAATTGGAGAGAAGGAACCTGTGACATCAGCTGACAGGAAACAGGAGCCCTCAGGCGTCTCTGCACAGCAAAGCTTCTCATAAACCCAAACACACACTTTTCTTTTTTGTGGCCTCATTTAATAACAGGCCTCATGATTCACCTCCTTCATGTGAAACCGCCACCATCTTGGGTCAAAGGTCACATCAGCAGGAACTCATCAGTCTGAGCTTCGCACTCGGGTAAAATTAAAGATGGGGGTCAACAGAAACCAGGGTGGACCGAAACAGGAAGTGGACAGCAAGCTCGTCTGTGTGGCTCCAGGTTTGAATAAAGTCTGAATTCAAATCGTCGCCTCAGGTGTGATGAAGCGCCAGCTGCTGATTGATGACGTCATCGTCCAGTCAGAGGGTTTAATCAGCTGGACATGTTGTTGTTGTTGTTTACGTCTGATGATTTAAATAAAGTTTGAATGGAATTCAGCAGCAACGTGACGAAGAGCTGGGAGTGATGGAGGGAGGCCAGAGAGACCAGTACAGAGACATGAAACAGGGAGAGGCTCACACACACACACTCACTCACACACACACACACACACACACTCACACACGCACGCATGCACACACACACACACACACACACACACACACTGCTGAGCTCAGCATCTCCTGCTGCTTGTGCTCAGAGGGGGAGGGAAGAACACGTTCATGCTTCTGTACTTGTGAGGACGGGATGATGTCATATGAAGCCGAGTCTGAACCCTCTCACACACACACACACACACACACACACACACACACACACACACACTGAGCTGTGATATTGACACAGTTTGATTATTGATCTCATAATCAATGATGAGTTTCACGTTAACATGCAGCCAAAACACAGACTGACACAATAAACCTGTCTGACAGCGGGGACGTCGGCCATGTTTGCTTCACCAGCTGATGGAGACTCACCTGAGTCACATCCTGTGCGGTCACATGTCACACCGCTGCCAGGTGAAGCAGCTTTCACTGAATTTTCAGAGACGTGAGTCAGGACCTGGAGCTCAGACTGACGATCTATACACACACGTAATCAATCCATGACCCCGTGGTTCAGCCGGAGCACAGCCGTCACACACACTCAGCATGTTTCTGCAGTGTCCTGGCTAAGGCTAATGCTAACGGCTAACTCCGGACACATGACTGTCACCAGCAGACACAATTGGATTATTGATTGGAAAATGATCCAAACTGATCTGATCAGCTCAGAGCCATCCTACTGCACCGTGCTCAGAGCCAGACACACACACACACACACACACACACACACACACACACACACACACACACACACACACACACACACACTCTGTGTTTGGGTATTTCTCAGCTGATCAGCAGAAACAACACGAATCGACAGGAAATACACACCTCCTCCTCTGGGACTGTGTGTGTGTGTGTCCATTCAGTGTCTCTGGTTTCTGAGCTGTAGGTCACTTCAGTCCTGAACCGTGTGGATCTGATCCCAGAATCAATACAACAACCGTCTGAGCTGGCTGCTGTAAACAAACACACTGAAACTGAAGCTGACCTCATCTCTCTCTCTCTCTCTCACACACACACTCTCACTCTCTCACACTCTCTCACACACACACACACACACACACACACACACACACACACACACAGAGAGGTAGACCCCGCCCCACTATCATCGTTATGGTGCGTTCAAATACAACTCGCCATCAGAACATTGATGCTGGTTTGGTTAAAGTGTGGTGCCGTCCCAGCTCTCACTGCTCATTTCATCTGTGATGTCAGGAAACGTCATGTTCACAGTAGAGCTGTGTGTTCTGTGTGTTCTGTGTTCTCTGTGTGTTCTGTGTGCTCTGTATTCTGTGTGTTCTGTGTTCTCTGTGTGTTCTGCGTGCTCTGTGTGTTCTGTGTGCTCTGTGTGTTCTGTGTGCTCTGTGTTCTGTGTGCTCTGTGTTCTGTGTGTTCTGCGTGCTCTGTGTTCTGCATGCTCTGTGTTCTGTGTGTTCTGCATGCTCTGTGTGTTCTGTGTTCTGTGTGCTCTGTGTGCTCTGTGTTCTGTGTGTTCTGCGTGCTCTGTGTTCTGTGTGTTCTGCATGCTCTGTGTGTTCTGTGTTCTGCGTGCTCTGTGTGTTCTGTGTGTTATGTGTTCTCTGTGCTCTGTGTGTTCTGTGTTCTGCGTGTTCTGTGTGCTGTGCTGTGCTCTGCATGTTCTGTGTCTTGTGTGTTCTGTGTGTTCTCTGTGCTGTGTTCTGTGTGCTCTGTGTGTTCTGTGTGTTCTGTGTTCTGTGTGTTCTGCGTGTTCTGTGTTCTCTGTGTGTTCTGCGTGTTCTGTGTTCTCTGTGTGATCTGTGTGCTCTGTGTGTTCTGTGTGTTCTGTGTGCTGTGCTGTGCTCTGCGTGTTCTGTGTGTTGTGTGTTCTGTGTGTTCTCTGTGCTGTGTGCTCTGTGTGTTCTGCGTGTTCTGTGTTCTCTGTGTGTTCTGCGTGTTCTGTGTGTTCTGTGTTCTCTGTGTGTTCTGTGTGTTCTGCGTGTTCTGTGTGTTCTGTGTTCCGTGTTCTGTGTGTTCTCTGTGCTCTGTGTGTTGTGTGTTCTCTGTGTTCTGTGTGTTCTGTGTTCTCTGTGTTCTGTGTTCTCTGTGCTCTGTGTGTTCTGTGTTCTCTGTGTTCTGTGTTCTGTGTTCTCTGTGCTCTGTGTTCTGTGTGTTCTGTGTTCTGCTGACATGCTGGAATATTCTCATTGTTACACTTTGTTCTGTTATTTGTTTATTTCTTTGTATTTTATTTATTTTATTTGTCGACGATATTTAATCATCAACATTAAATCAGCTGATGTGTAAACATGGCTCAGCAACTTTCATACAGTTTCATGTTCAGGTTTCAGTTCACTTCATTACACCACTTTGTCTGTATGTGATCAATGAGTGTGATGTGTTGGTCAGCAGAGGGTCACCTGAACGCACCTGAACACACCTGAACACACCTGAACAAGCCTGAGCACCATCAGTCTGCACTGTCACCGCTCGGTCTTTGATGAATCACTCATTTCTTTAATTAATCAAAGTGCTCATCTCGAGATAACGAAATCAGCTTGTTTGCCTCTCATGTTAGTCAGAGATCAGGTGCATCATCCCGAAAGGTGCAGCATCTGATTTAGGCTGAAAACGTCGGCTCAAGTGGTTCTTGTTATCGATTAAGGCACTGGACTGGACTTCAGCGAGGAGCTAATCACCGTCAGATCAGACCTCGTTAGAGCTGCAGCTGTCAATCAACCCGCCCCAGTGACTCAACACAGGAAGTGATGTGTCACCCGTTTCCCTTCGCATTGACACAAACACACATGCTGTAGCGGACATGGTTACTGAAACCTGAACAGAGAGAACGACAGCAAAGTGGCCTGTCAATCAACATCATCGTTGCCGTGGTTACAGAGACGTGCACTGCTTTGTTTGCTCCAAATAACAAAATAATGAACTTTCTCCACGGCGAGCTCAGGTTCTGGTTTTGGTCTCTACAGACACGCTGGCAACAAACATGGAGTCAGAGCTCCAGACCAGGATCCAGACCAGCACATGGTCCCCAAACAGGACCCACGACAACAAGTAGACAGACAGGAAGACAGAGAGACAGGCAGAGAGAGACAGACAGACAGACAGGCAGACAGGAAGAGAGACAGACAGACAGACAGGCAGACAGGAAGAGAGACAGACAGGCAGACAGACAGGAAGACAGAGAGACAGGCAGACAGACAGGCAGGAAGAGAGACAGACAGGCAGACAGACAGGAAGACAGGCAGAGAGAGACAGACAGACAAGCAGACAGGAAGAGAGACAGACAGGCAGACAGACAGACAGGTAGACAGGCAGACAGGCAGGAAGAGAGACAGACAGGCAAACAGACAGGAAGACAGAGAAACAGGCAGAGAGAGACAGACAGACAGACAGACAGGCAGACAGACAGACGGGAGGATGTTTCAGACTTCTTGTGTCCAGATGCTGAAAAGGTTTAACTCATCTGTAAACCCACAGTCTCCTCTGTCTCTACCTGTCTCTCCCTGTCTGTCTCCACACACTGTAATGAGCTGTTGTGTCATGGATAGCTGTTAGCTCGTGGTTTGTTTTAGCTTGGTATGTGTTAGCTTACGGATTGCTACAAATAGCTAATACAGCTATCATATAATATTAGAATAGCTGTTAGCTGACTGATAGCAGTTAGCTGATAGCAGCTAGCTAGTTGATAGCAGCTAGCTGATAGCAGTTAGCTGACTGACGGATAGCAGTTAGCTGGTTGATAGCAGTTTGCTGGTTGATAGCAGTTAGCAGGCTGATAACAGTTAGCTGATAGCCATTAGCTGATATCCGTTAGCTGATAGCCGTTAGCAGGTGGACACAGACTGGCGTCAGGGTGTAGCAAAGGTCAGTTTTCCCTCTGAACCGGAAACATGTGGTTAATTTGGTTCAGCTCTGAAACTGATCCTGGTGCAGCTCCTGTCACTCTGAGACAGTGAGCACAGCATTTCAAGCTAACAGCAGGCGAAACGTTCACTGTCCCTGGTTAAACCTGCACACAGCTGCTGCTCACAGGGGTCAGAGGTCACTCAGGTGTTGCAGCTTGTTCACCTGCGCATTCACCTGTCATTTCTCTTCTCCTCTGACTTAAATGTTGGACTGTGGATCTAAACCCAGTCACAGCTCAGGCCGGTGGGTCAGTGCTCAAAGGACTCAAGTCCTTTGACTTCCTGTCTGGTCTGATGTCTCCAGCCCCTGGACTGGACTCCAGACCTTCTCAGAGGACTCGATGTGTGTCAGCTGAGCTCCTCCTCTGAATCACAAACAGAACTGCACTTCCCAGAATACATCAGACTGAATGGACTTCACTCTGAGACACACCCAGACACACAGCTGCTGACTGTGACCGCGGTCAAAGGTTTCTGCACAGGGAGGACAGTGAGGTCATTAGGAAACAGGAAATGATGTCATACATCCTGATGCTGACAGACGTGTTCGTCAACAACAGATTCATCCATCAGAACAGAACGCTGCTTCTTCTTCTACTGCTGCAGGTCAAGTAACTCGCTGTCTGTCTGCATGCCCGTCTCTCTGACCTGCTGTCTGCCTCTCTGACCTGTCTGTCTGCATGCCTGTCTCTCTGACCTCCTGCCTGTCTCTCTGACCTGTCTGTCTGCATGCCTGTCTCTCTGACCTGCTGTCTGTCTCTCTGATCTTGTGTGTGTCTGTCTAACTGCACTCCTGTCTCTTGCCCAGCCATCAGATCTGTCTCTCTACCCTCCTGTCTGTCTTCCTACCCTGTGATCTGTCTTTGTCTTCTCCTGTCTGCCCCTCTGTTATCTTCCCTGACCCTCCCTGTCTTACCCCGCAAATACCTGTCTCTCTGCCCTCCTGCTTCTTGTCCATCTCTCCTGTCTGTCCTCTGACCATCCTGTCTGCCTCTCAGTCCCTGCATCTTTATGTCTGTCTACCATCTAGTCTGTCTCCCTCTCTTGTCCAGCCTGTCTCTCCTCCCACCTGTCTCTCTCACCCAGGCCTTCCTGTCTGTCTCTCTGACCCTCCTGTCTGTCTCTAACTCCTTTGATCATTTGTTAACTTTCCTGTCTGTCTCTCTGCTCCATCCCAACTGGCCTCTGCACAGTCAGACCTTATACCTGTCTTCCTGCACCGCATCTGTCTCACAGCTCTATACCTTTCTCTCTGCCCCCTCCATCCACATCTTGTGTCTCTCACCACCTTGTTTTGTCTATTTAAGCTCCTATCTGTCTGCCTGCAGTGTCCCGTCTGTCTACTCAGTCCGCTCTTTGCCTGTCTACCCACCTGTCTCCCTGTCTCTTTTAAGCCTCCTGTCTCTCTCTCGGCCCACTGTCTCTCTGTCTCGCTCTCTGTGTTTTTGCTGCATCAGGCTTCTCTCAGCCGTTTGGTTAAAAACAAACACGCATACACACACACGCACACTGCACCCAATCCCATAATAACCACACCTAACAGCTCCAGTGCAGCTGCATTCAGGATGTGAGCAGCAGATACCGCAGTACACTTGTACCCAGCATGCATCACTCCCTCCACCCCTCCACCCATCCATCCATCCGTCCGTCAGCCCCTCAGCCCTTCATCCCAGCAGCATCTCCACCCTCCTCAGTCAAAAAGCACCAACTTCCTCTCCTCCACCCTCCCAGGCTCAGTCAACTTCCCTCCACCCCTCTCCTACCTGCCGGCGCCTTCTCTTTGCCCTCCATCTCCCGGTGCGGTTCGGTTAAGTCCGGTCCGGTTCGGTGAGGTGGTCCTCTCGCCCCCGTCAAAAATCCACTCGCCTACTTTCCTTCCGTCCTTCCTTCCTTCTGTCCTTTCCTTTCCTCCCTTCCTGAATCAGCTGTTGTCAACAAGCGTCGAGCCAGAGGAGCTGTGATCGGTGATCAGCCGCTGATGGATCGATACCGGCGGGAGAGAGGAGGAGGAGAGAGGAGGAGGAGGGAGGAAGGAGGGAGGCACCGGGAGGAACCGACCCGCGCGGACACGAACAGAAAGAGACGCGATGTTTGCTGTGAAACCCTCCTCGCGCCGGGGTTTCCTTCTTCTTCTTCGCTGTTTTTTTTCCTCCTGCGGACGTTGAGGCTCGTGCGTTCACCTGTGCCGTGTCCGCGCGCTGCTGATGCTCTCTCTCTCTCTCTCTCCTCGCGCCGTGTTGCTGCAGCTCACGTGACGTCACCGCCGGAGGAGTATTTAAGGTGACATGAT
The DNA here is from genome assembly GCA_008933995.1 of Datnioides undecimradiatus. NCBI lineage: Eukaryota > Metazoa > Chordata > Actinopteri > Lobotiformes > Datnioididae > Datnioides > Datnioides undecimradiatus. The sequence continues at coordinate 1,530,219 of WARS01000077.1, read as the reverse complement.
GAGGATGACGATGTGAGGAGGAAACCTTCACATCTGCGGGCCTGTCCACCGCAAGGCATCATGGGAGGATACGCAAGGGAATCAAACCCACAACCTCCAAGTTAATCCCCTCAGTGCAGTCTGAGTACTGACACAGCACAGTGAATACTCAGTTACAAGTTACAGTACTTAAAGTAACAGTACTGTCTGCAGTCAGACGTAATCAGAGTACTAATGTCCAGCCTTGCAGCAGCTGTTACTTCCTTTTAATTTGAAAGGTCAGCAGGAAGTGCTGTTGCGTTCCCTGCACAGTAACGCTGTTGATAAATAAGCAGAACTAATCAGAGTAAATGAGTAATGTAATGAGTTACTGATGGAGTTTGTCCTGCCGTGCTGCCAGGTGAGATCATTCAGGTGAGGCTCCTCCTCCTGGAGCAGGTTCCTCTCTGGTTCTTGCGCTCGCAGCAGGAGAACACGCTCCAACGCACAACCAGCATATGTTGTGTTTATATTTGGACGTGATGGATGGTTCCCGGTTGGCACGGCGACGGATCTGATGACAGCGAGGAAGAAAGGAGCATGAGGCGAGACGCAGCAGGAAACAGAGGGACGGGTGGAGGAGAGCAGGTGGAGGACAGGTGCTGAGACAACAGGAAGCTGACAACACCACAGAGGAAGAGAGGAGAGGAAACAGGAGAGGGGAGGGAACAGGGAAAGGAGAGGAGGAGATGAAACAGGAGGGAGGACAAGGAGAGGAGAGGAGGAGATGAAACAGGAGGGGGGACAAGGAGAGGAGAGGAGGAGATGAAACAGGAGGGGGGACAAGGAGAGGAGAGGAAACAGGAGGGGATAAGAAACAAGGAAAGGAGAGGAGATGAAAGTGAGGAGATGGGGATGAATGGTGCGTTTGAGGCAGCGGGAATATTCATTATCTAAGGAATCAGATCGTGACATTAACAAAGAGCAATGATTTAATTTGTGAAAAGCTGCTGATCAATAGTTTTAGCTCATTATCAATAAATAAACAATAATAATAATGAATATTGATTCTTCATCTGATCGTGGTGTTGCATTCACTGTTTGCTGACATGTTTACGCTGCCCTCTGGTGGCCAACACAACAGTTAGCTAATTAGGATAAATCACAGGTATTAATCTGAGACTTTACTGAAACAAATGTTTTATTTCTGGTTTTAATAAAATGATTTAACGTCCTGAAGAAACTGTGACCTGTGATGCAGCTGATGAACGGAGGCCTCTGATTGGCCGTAGCCTGAAAGGAGAGGGCAGGACCAGATCAAACTACAGGAACCAGCCAATCAAGGCTGAGCCCAGGTCACATGGTGTGTATGGAGGCTCAGAGGGGCCATCAGAGAGTAAACAGACACAGCAGCGTGGCTGAGATAAAGGCTTCAGCTGGAAATAACCCACACAATCAAAACACTTTATAACGTGTGTGAAGAGTTTCTATAAAAACAACCTGTAGAGCTTTAATATTAAGATTTAATCAGCTCCTGGTGTGTGTGAACCACAATCCTTCATCCTGCAGGATAACCAGGCTGTTTATGATTTGACTCGTTTAATTACAGAAGTGTGACAGTGATGTTTGAGTAAACGATGAGCAGGACGTGTACTTCCTGTTTCAGAGCTGTGTCAGCAGAGAGTGGGCGATCAGGCTGAGTCAGTTTGTGGTTAAAAGACTTTATGATGATTGGACTGTACAGTGAGGGTGGGCGGCGACCTTCACAGATGGGGAGGAGTCAAACAGTCACGGTGAGAAACAGAAACATGACAGCGACAGATTCACAGTGGAGCAGGAAGGTCAAAGGTCACGAGCTCAGAGATCAAGATTACATTTCCACCGAGGAGGCATGTGTGTGGCACTGATGGTGAGGAACCTCTGAGTGTGAGTGTGTGTGTGTCCATTAAAACCAGTTTGAATAGAGCTGTAGTGTCTTTTAGTCTTAATGCTACACGGTGTGTGTGTGTGCGTGTCTCTAATTGCACTTGAGGATGAGGATATGATCACGTTGCCGCTCGATGTCTGCAGGTCGTCTATTTGGCTTTGTTTTCTGGAAATGTTCAAACACAAAAGGAAACAAACACTCGGAGCGACTCGACGTCAACGCAACCAGCTCAGAGACAACTACAACTCCCACAATGCTTTGCCACGATCACAGCCTCATGAATACCAGCTTGATCCGTTTCTGATTCTCGTTTACTTTAATTGATGATGTTTCACAGTGTTTGTCTGTTGTTGCTGTTTACTGTGACGAGTCACGAACAGACACTCTGATCTGTTTGGCTGAATCATTAACGATGTTCCAGGTTTCATTAACTCGTCAGACCAGCAGGATGAAGTGAGCACTGACAGACTGCATCCTGATTAAATGAATTATGTGTTTATTATTATTATTATTATTTATATCAATCATTCAGGACTGAAAAACGAGCTCATGTCAGCTGATCAATAACAGGGAATAAAGTAGTAACCCAGGTTGGAGCTCATGTATACTTATCTGAGGCGTCTGTGCAGACAGTGTTTGTTTGTTTGTTGACTCTCCTCCATGCTGCAGCTGTTTAATGAATCCTGAACCTGGGGACGTCGCCGGCTTGAACCCGTCCAGCGTGGAGCCGGCGGGACACGTCGCTCTGAGCTGGCGGCTGAGACAAATCGACCCGTTGACACAGACAAACACAGATACAGCAGCAGAAACGATAAACCCAGTGATGCAGTGAAACAGGTGATCGGACAGAAACCGATCAAAACAACAAACAACGTGACAGGAAGTGGTCGAGACGCCGGCGGTGACACGTCACCTCACAGTGGTCGTAAAGCAGCTGATTAACTGGAGAGTCGGAGCGCCGGCGTTCAGCCTGAGGTCAGAGGCAGCCCCGAGTCCTGACTCAGCCTAGCTCAGCCTGCAGGCTGATGCACATCATGCATGTATTAACTAGCCAAGCATGTGATTAACACGCTCAGATCTGATTGGTCAGGTGCTTCCCTCGCCCATGTCCCGGATATTCGGAAAACAACGACCCTGACACCAACGTCCAGACCATTCGCCGCCTGATGTCATCAACTCAGGTACGAAACTGAACCGCCATGTTGGTTTAAACTAGAACAAGATTATTGTACAGTTATGACGGTTACCGTGACAACGAAGGTCACATGACTTTGGGTTTTCGATGGCTTCTGTTTTCGGACTACAGGGTTTTCAGAACAACGCGCTGTCGTCCATGATGTCGTGGTTCAGCACCTGACTGCCACCTGATGAGGTAATTAGTGATCAGCCTGAACTGGCTCTGCCGCCATCATCGGCTCACCGACTCTGACCAGGTGTTCAACCATCAGCTCAGAGGCGCTGACCCGGCCGCGGTGTCACCGTAAACTTGGTGCCGACTCTCCGGTTAAAGAGCACGTTATGAGCCCAGGACGACCACTGATCAGCGGTGTCTGATACGACGCATCAGCTCACAATCAGGACGTCCACCATCGAGAGGAGGAGTGGTGTCTTTTTACATTCTGTGCAAAATTAGACAAAAAGTAGTCCACACATCATCTTCATCATCGTCTTCTTCGTCAGCCTCTATCTCTTTGTGTCTACATGTGTCAGTTTCTTCTATTTACAGTTAGTTTCTAAGACTCGTTAGAACCATCGTCCCCCGGCGGGGCAGAGACATTCCTCACAGATCCACCTTCAGACGCACTCGGCTGTCGTTACCCCAGCACTCCTGAGCGTGTGTCCAATCGCACACGGTGAAGTCTGGCCAAGCAATCGTGTGGCTGCTGCAGCATTACTGCAAACACATTTTATGAATCAACTTTTGCTTTTTTCTGAGATTTCACCTCGATTTAACGATAAATCTCATGGTTTAATGAGAAATGACTTTAAGTCACGAGACACAGGAGCGACCCAACGATCAGATTAACATTAGAACAATTTACTGGTTCGCTGCTTCGAGTTTGTTAAAGACTTGTTTGAATATTTGGTGTCGTCTCTGAAGTTTGGACAAGCACCTGTGGCGTTTGCAGGAGTTGTTGGTGTCATCTGGTCTCCAGGGTCCCTGATGGACAGCGGCTCCGTCTGAAGGTGGATCTTCTCCCAAACCTTCAGCTTTAAAAACAACCTGCTGCTAATCAGCTGTCAGTTTAAAAGGCATTCAGCAGGTAGAAAACACAGGGCACGCAGTGAGAGAGGAGGGACTAGGGCAGAGGGAATAGAAAAATAAAAATAAAAAAATAAAAAACTGTGGCAGACACAACTGGACAATCACCTCACTTCACTCTGTGACAGAGAAACATAAAAAATGTAAAAAACAAAGTTTAGGAGGAGGCGGGGCACCAGGCGAGGAGAAGAAAGCCAGAGAGGAGGAGGAGGACTGGGAGAAGGTTTCAGTCTCAGAAGAACTTGTCATCAATGCGGAAGTGCGGTCGCGTGACGTCGTCCGGGTTGATGAAGACCGAGATGGATTTCCCAGGATTCTCCGTCACCAGCTGCTGAAGCTTCTTGGCCAGTCGGTCATCCGGCTGGTTCTCTCCGCCGGCGTCGGACTGTGGCGACGGCAGGTTGTTGGCGCTGCCTCGCCACTGCAGGTCCACCGTCAGCCTGTTGGCAGCCTTGGCGTGCTCGATGGTTGTGCGGAGGTGCTCGGCTGGGTCGGAGCGCACCGAGGAGAGTTTGCGGGCATGCAGCATGGCCGTCTCGTCTGACAGGTGCTCCAGCATGTTGCACTGAGGAATGAAGTAATTAGGACACATCTTGTTGACGAGGCAGTGCTGCAGGTCGTCGATCAACCCCAGCAGGAAGTGGGCAGAGAAGTCGTCCTGAGCCAGGTAGTTGGCGGGGAGGCGGTCGCAGGCCCACAGCATGATGCTGCGCAGGTGGTACGGGCTGATGGCTTTGGGGCGGGACAACAGCTTGATGATGATGGCTTTACAGGCCTGGTACGCCTGCATCAGGCTGGACGAGATGCACTTCTTCAGCTGCACCTCGCTGCGGGCAAATGACAGGCGCCACTCGTTCTCCTTGCGCCCTTTGTAGGAGCAGGCGGGGACGAGGTAGAAGCCGCTGATCACCTCCTCCTCTGTGATCTTCCCATCCCAGAAGTGGTTCTCCATCAGCCAGCTTTGAGCGACAGCGGGCCAGCCTTTGAATGACACCACGGGGACGATGTCATAGAGCATCCGGCTGCTCCCGACTCCAAGGATGACGGAGATGATGGTGCCGTTCCTCTCCACCTTCTCCACTCTCGGCATCCCTCTCTGCGGCTTCTTCTGCACCTCCAGCAGCACCAGGGAGATGGACTGGTAGAACCAGTCGGCCACCAGCGTCGGAGAGAAGAAGTAGTTGGTGGTCCCGTTGATGTGGTCAACAATGGTGCAGCAGTCCTTCCACTTGTTGATGGTTCCTTCATCAAAGAGGCGAAGACTGAGCCAGGAGTGGCCCAGGGCTGAGTGCCTCATATCGAGGGTCACCGGCTGATTGCGGTCATGGAGTTTGAGCGCCGGGACCAGCAGGGTGAAGTCCATGTCGTAGTCTGTGCCGCGGGCGTAGACGCTCAGCTCATCCAAGTCCATGTCAACCACGCCTTCCCGAACACCTCCCGACAGCAGGAGGTACTCGTTGGCCACCGGGAGCTTCTGGTCCAACTTCTGGACCATTCCTGCGGGACAGAGCAGGAAAACACAATTAGACGAAGAACGACAGCATCAGATTTAAGAACACGCAACTTTGTCTCATCATGTACCTGCATCCTGCTCAGGCATCAGTGAAACCACTTCCTGTCTCCGCTGTCAAACATCACAATCAGAGCGTTTGTGTCGAGGAGCTGTTCATGAAAACGACAATCCCACAAGACAGTGAGCTCTGGTTTTTAGTCCTTCACTCATCTTTTCAGTTGAACAATCAACTGCATTGATGCTTCTAACGGTAATAAAGTTTTACGAGTTAACACTGAAACAGCAGTTTTGCTTTTCGTTGGGACCATGCAGCACCTGGTCTTTGCACCTTGTGTGTGTCAGGCTGCAAAAGAGTTCGCTCAAAATGAGTTTCTCAACATATGTCAGTGGGGCTGGATTAATTAACAGAATCAAAGTCTTGCAAACATTGATTCGCAGATGTAACAGTAATCCACCTGCTGACCTGCTGAGACGAACCTGGGGTTCTTGTATTGGCAGCATTTAATAATGCTGCTCTACATTCCTCAAACAGACCAGTGAAACATCCAGTTCCCCATTGTGTTGAGATGTATGGAGTTTTGCTGGTGAACAGCCCTACAGTCAAATGCTTAGCACCAACTGGTTCCTTAAAGACGCACAGATCAGTTTCACTGAGCCTCTTTCTAAACCTCAGACACATAAATCGCTCCATGTCAAAGAAAGTGCAGCTCACAGTGTCAGCTGAGATCTCTACAGATGAACAGGAACCAAAGTGTGAGATGTAACTTTTATTTCTGCAGCCAACACAGTAAAACGTTGTTCAGAGGATCATAAATGTTGTTTTATTATCACGAGTGATGATTCAGTTTATTTACATTCAGGTGGAGAACCTCCCTGAGGCAACACGGTCAGTTGAATTGCACTTTTTCTTCTCATTGATTAGTCTAACGACAGATCAATCAACATGCAAACCGATGTTTAACAACTATCTGTCAATCGCTGGAGGTGAAACAAGGCAGGTTGATTATTTCCGTCTCTACGTACAGTTTCAGTCGTGCATCTGCAATGAGTTTTATAGATCCAGCTCCGCTGTTGACGAGTCTTTGCTCTCCACCATTCATCACTGTCCGTCCTCAGATCAGCTACTGCTGAAATCAAAACGCTGCACAGTTCTGGTCAGAGGTCTGATCCACAGCTGCAGAGTGGAACCGGGTCCAGGGTGTCTTCAGTGTAATCAGGTCTCTGTTGCGTTCCTGCAGGTCTCAGATCTGTTGGGTCTGACACCAAGGTGACATCGGCTCTGATCAGGTTCAGGATAAATGACCGCTGCCAGTTGGTTGGTGAAGCTTCATGCTGCTGTCTGTCTGTTCAGGTCCACCACAGTCTGGATCAGGACTGGTTCCCGTCGGACCAGATCTGTTGTTTGGTTCAGTTTAGGGGTTAGACGGCATCAGACTGACAGATTGTTGTGTTCACTGTCAAAAGTTGGACTGAACTGGTCTGAACTGGTTTTCTGCTCTGCTGAGCTGAAAGTGAACACACACACACACACACACACACACACACACACACACACTTCCTGGCTGAGGGCTGCATTCCTGTGCTGTGGTCGAGTGGACAGATGCTGTTCGTTTGCTGGTTTTACTGTTTCTCAGTGACATTTCACAGGTTTAACTTTGGGAGATGTCTTCTTCCTGCTGCTGAGCCGACCGTCCCCACGGCGACCGTCCGATACGACGACACCTTGTAGAGAAGAGATCAGTCAAAGCTGAAGGTCCAAACAAACTGGTCTGAGGTGACCTGTGGTTCGTGTGTTGATGTTTGTTGCCACCAATCAGCTGATAAACTGAAAAACATCGTTTCTGCCAATGTGTTGGTAAGCTAACGAACAACAGCAACACAAACTGCGTCACTGATCAGTCTGACCAATCACCAGCTGCGAAACATCATCAGTGTAGGTCGAGCAGGTCGATCAATTGAAGCTGCATCGTCTGGTGACATCATCAGGTGACAGCGTTCCCTCCTCTCATTGGTTAGAACTGCAGTGAGACAGTAACCAAAGGACCAAGGTCCTGACGACACTCCAATCTGCTCAAGTATCAACAGGACACCGAACCTTCATGGACAGACCTTGATTCATTCTCCAGCTGGCTGCTGATAGCTCGCTAAGCCACATCCCAGCATGCAAAGCACAGCTGCCGCAGACTGTTAGTCTGGTCTGATCGACGTTGGATCGCGTTCAAACCACTTCCTCTGTAGGGCCCTGGTTCTTTTGGTCAATTGCTCACGTGAATTTTATCCAAGTTTGAAACCGCGTTAAACGCTGCAGCCACATCTGAACCTTCTGAGGCAGACAAGTCCTTGTCTGTGTATAAGACAAACCCTCTCACTGACACCCGGGCCTGTTCGGGTTCAGATTCACACTCCGACATGAAAACATCCAGTTTGTATTGATCACAGTTGACCAATCAAATCCAAACACCTCACAGAGAATCTCTCCTGATTGGCTCCTGACAGGCCAGTCGCCCCTAGCAGCAGCAGAAACGAACCGAGCGTCAGTCGATCTGATCTGGTTTTGTTTGGTCCGTCGCTCTGCTGATGACTTGTGTAAAACGAGAAAGAAGATGAGGCGACTGAACTGCTGAACCGACAACACGCTGACGTGCGACAGCGGCACCGTGATGGAGGAAAGAGAAACCATCGTCTGTCGGTTTGAGAGCAGCAAATATATGTTCTGTGACTGATAAACACAAGCTGTGAACACATCAGTCAGTGCCCGGCTGGACGGTCTGAAACTATTCACTGTCCACGTCTGTCCACCAACATGACGGCTGAGATTCACCTGAAACAGGAGGAAACACAGCATATAACTGTGTGTGTGTGTGTGAGAGAGTGTATGTGTGTGTGAGAGTGTATATGTGTGCATGTGTGTGCGTGTGTGTGTGTGCGTGTGTGAGAGTGTGCGTGTGAGAGTGTATGTGTGTGTGTGTGCGAGTTTGTGAAAGTGTGTGTGTGTGTGTGCGTGCATGTGTGTGTGCGTGTGTGAGAGTGTGTGTGTGTGCATGTGTGTGCGTACGTGCGTGCGTGTGTGTTCAACTATTTTAATCCAGTTCTTGGAGCAGGTCCAGCATCCTGATGAAACTCTGACAGGAAGTGTTATCCCTGATCAGACATTCCTCTCCAGCTCGTCCTCCATGTTTCCTCTTCCCATCAACCCAACTGCCGCTGCTGACGATAAAGTTCCATTCAAACTATGGTTATTATCACAGCCGCTGTGTAAGCGCAGCTCGTCCCAAACATGAGCAGGAGGAAATCAGGGTCAGAGTCAATCTGTCTTTTTTAAAATCCAGAAGTGTGACGTTGCATTTACATCATGATGAGAGCGTAGAACTTTCCAGTGAGTGTGTTTAACCACTTTTGTCCCCTGGGTTTGGGCTGTGAGGCGGCGCCGCCCTCCATATACAGCGATCAGGTCCATTCACTTAAATACAAGCTGATGTTCAACAACAGCGGCAAAGTAACGCAACAAAAACAAACAAACAAACAAAAACAAATCCAAACAGACTGAACACTTAAATGCACCTTCACCTGGTCGAAGACGTTCACCTGGTGTGTAAACTCCGTGCAACTCAGGTGTTCTTGAACATCCCTCACAGTGGTGATTGTTTTTCTGTTTACCGTGAAGTGTCTGAACACCTCTGCAAACAGGAGCGATCAGGGAAACCGTGAACGCATCACTGAGACGCTCCGTGCAGGTCTCACCTGAGCCGTGCACAGGTGGACCGGACTCACGCCTGTGACACATGCATCACTGCTGCTCTTTAACTTCACGCGCCTCCATACCTGATCATGACGTCTGCCTCTGCTGCCCGTGAGCAGGTGGAGTCAGAGCGGGATCAGCATCCTTCGCCCAGCAGGAGAGGAGCGCTGTTTACCGCTACATAACGGTGTGTGTGTGTGTGTGTGTGTGTGTGTGTGTGTGTGTGTGTGTGTGTGTGTGTGTGTGTGTGTGTCCGTACCCAGCATGGAGAAGATGAAGTCCTTGGCCGTGTGGATCTCCAGAGCCCGCTGGTCGTCGTACTCCCGCTGGTCGTGCTTGCTGAACTCCTGGATGAGCCGGTTCAGGTCCTCCATACGGGCCGCCGACCTGAAGTCGAGCTCGGGCCCGACGCCGCCGCCGCCGACGTGCGGCAGCCTCCCGGAGGCCATGGTGGGGCTGTTCCCGAGGCTGCCCGCCGAGCCAGCCCGGCTGGAGAGAGCAGGGGCCGCCATCTTTCCTCCGCGGTCACACACAGGTTTACTGCTGCTATACTGCTGCTGCTGGTCCGTGCCGAGCCGAGCCGAGCCACACTAAACACAACCACCGGAAACAGCAGCTGGACTTCCGCTGCTGTCCGCCTTCAAAATAAAAGTGCTGGTTAGAGGCGGCGACGAAAAACGTGATAATCTTTATTAATTTAATGTATTTGTCACAAAGACACTGATAAACACATTGGTGTCACATTAACAGATAATATCATATTTAAATACAAAGGATGGACGAAGCAAATATCCACTGAATTAATTATAAAATTAATAAATCGGTCAAGAAAAGCAACATCGAGGCGTGAAACAATGCAAGAAATTGCGGGATATGATTAAAAACAGATTATAATGAGGTTAAATGTATAACTTTACTTAGGACTTGCACTGTATTACTATTTTAGACAATGATCACCCAAATACTAGCAAAGAATAACAATGGCTTTAAAAAGAGCATTTCATTTTAGGTATTTAAAAAATATATAATAATACATTATAGATATTTTCAATGAAAATAGGATTGTCCAAAACCATAAAACTGGAATAAGACGCCATAAGATGTGCAGACTATTTTGTGCTCCCTCACTAAATAATAGTTTGCTATTCAACACTTGATATTAAAAAAGAAAGGAAAGAAAAAATAGTTTAGAATTTAATATTAATATTAATTATCTTGAACCTGCTTTTAAAAAGGAAACAATCAAATAAGAACAATATGATTTAGACTGAAAGTCTTTGTCTCTGCTGAGTTATTTTTATTCTAACGGTTGGACGTGTCTTCTTTGTTTTATTCTCATTTTAAATAAATTTCAGAAAATAGTTTGTTTACTTTGCCTTTATTTTACTTTGAAAGTCTGGGGCGTAAGTTACGGTTCGTGTTGTTGACGTTGACTCCACAGGGTTGCGTTTGTTTGGATCCTCAGGTGTGCAGCGCGTGTCTCCGGCTTCCAGGTGTCGCTGTCTGCTTCCGCCCGGCTCTCGGAGCTCCGCGGTGAACCGGAAATGAACGTCCCGCCGGGGTCGGTCGGTCGGTGTCATCGGGCTCCACCATGGCGTGGGGGAGCTTCGCCGTCCTGCTCAGACTGACCGGAGGAGACGCGTTACGGAGTTCTGTGAGGGGCGGCAGGTGAGTCCCCACAGCCGGAGGGAGAGCGCCGGGCCCGGCTGACAGACACACGGTCCTCCACTGCCCGGAGTTAGCTCCGTTAGCAACAGGGGACTTTGAACAGGATGCTAGCCGGCTAACATTAGCCTGTTAGCTAACACAGCGAACTGCTGTTTGTCTGAGTGTTTACTTCTGATCAGCAGCAGCTGTTTATCAGCCGCTCAGGGATAAACACATTAGCTCTGTGTCAGTGCTGCAGTCTGCGCAGGAAAACACTGCGCCACCTGTAAACAGTAAATAAAAGCGGAGTAAACAAACAGCTCAGAAACCAGGCGGATTTTCAGGGTTTGAGTTTAACACTGACACTTCAAAAAAAACTACAGAAACATTCATTCTTCCTGTTTTCTGACGGGTGTGATGCGATAAACTGACGCGACGAGCCACGTGACCTGCAGCAGAGTTCCGGTTAGCCGTTCTCTCAAGTCTCCGTCTGTCCAGCAGGTGTCATCACAGCCTCCAGCAGAGATGCAGCTTCAGGAAAGCTGCCCGGAAACCAGATTCCAGGAGGGTGGAGGAGCCGCCGGGACCCCCGCCCACAGAGTCCTCTGAGGCTGCGCCCCCCCACCGGACCTCCGCCCCACACTGGGACCAGCAGACTCCGCCCAGCTCACCCCGCTCCTTCAGCCACCTCTTCAGGCCGCTGGTCTTCACTGTGGGGGTAGGTGATGTCCACCTGCGTGTGTGTGGGAGGTGACATCATCGGTGATGTCACAGACAGGTGTTAACTCCATGTCAGTTTACAGGCTGCTCCTTCGGCGCGGCAGCCATCTGGCAGTACGAGACCCTCAAGTCCCGAGTGCAGAGCTACTTTGACGACATCAGAGCTGATTGGCTGGAGAAGCTGCGGCCTCAGAAACGAGGAGACGTCCGCAAAGAGGTGAGACTGTGACATCACGGCCATTCAGGTCCAGCTCAGACCTGAACCTGGATCAGGCCCAGCAGTGTTGTTGTGATGTTGACAGTCTGAACCCTGATTGGCTGTTTGTGCTTCAGATCAACCAATGGTGGCACAGCTTGAGCGAGGGTCAGAGGACGGTCACAGGTGAGTCAGAGATTTACCTGCAGGTGTGAGGCGTCGGCAGTGAGACAGGAAACAACAAACAGGTTGTTTACGGCAACACAACAAGAAACACAACAAACTAAACAACAAACTTCCTGTTGGTTTCCCAGGGATCATTGCTGCTAACGCCCTGGTCTTCTGCTGCTGGCGAGTTCCATCTCTGCAGCGCGCTATGATCCGATACTTCACTGCCAACCCGGCATCCAGTGAGTCAACAACAGCAACAACACAACAACAACAATAACAATAACAGCAACAACATCAGCAACTCAACAGCAACAGCACAACAGCAACGATAACAGCAATAATATAATAACAACAACAACAGCATGGAGGAAGTGAAGTGAAACTCTCTCTCTCTCTCTCTCTCTCTCTCTCTCTCTCTCTCTCTCTCTCTCTCCCTCCCTTTNACTCCCGGGTTCCTCAGGGTTGAACTGGAGGCCAGGGTAAAGCAATCCAGAGTGACTCTATGGTTAGATAACCTGTCTCTGAGGTGTTTAGGACCAAACACCATCACCTCAGCTTTGTCTGTGTTTAGGAGTAAAACATTACAGGTCATCAGGCCTTTATGCCTGTAAGACATGTCTGAAGTTTGACTAACTGATCTGTTTCTTCTGGCTTCATAGATAAATATAGCTGTGTATCGTCGGTGTAGCAGTGGAGTTTATGCTGTGCTTCCTAATAATGTTGCCTAGGGGAAGCACCACTGTCCTGCTACTGGAGGTCTCAGCCTGGTACAGGAAGTGTTACCTGCCTCTGTGTCCAGGTGTTCATGGTGAAGCTGCAGGTGAAGTTTCACTGTGTGTGTACACAGTGTGTGTGTGTTCTACTTTGCTCACTCTCTCTCTCTCTCTCTCTCACTCACTCACTCACTCACTCTCTCTCTCTCTCTCTGCCTGTCTCTCTGCCTGTTTGTCTGCAGGGACCCTCTGCTCTCCGATGCTCCTCTCCACCTTCAGTCACTTCTCCTTCTTCCACATGGCGGCCAACATGTACGTCCTGTGGAGCTTCTCCACCAGCGCCGTCTCCATGCTGGGCAGGGAGCAGTTCATGGCCGTCTACCTGTCTGCAGGTACCACCCTCTGCTGTGATTGGTCGTCTGAGCGTCAGCTGCTCCTCCCTCACCTGTCCTCTGTCTGTGTCCAGGTGTCATTTCCACGTTCGTCAGTTACATCTGTAAGACAGCGACAGGGAGGTTCAGTCCGTCGCTCGGAGCCGTAAGTAACCGTCTGCTGTCAGCGTGCTGACGGGGATCAACCTGCAGGGTGCGGCCCTCACGTGGTCTCATCTGTGTGTTTCCAGTCCGGAGCCATCATGACCGTCCTCGCTGCCGTCTGCACCAAGATGCCTGAAGCCAAACTGGCCATTGTCTTCCTCCCCATGTTCACCTTCACCGCCGCCAACGTAAGACTCCCCCACCTCACCTGTCTCACCCTGCTCGCCTGTCTCTCCTGCCCCCCCCGTCTCACCCTACTGAACCACCCTCTCTCCTCCCCCAGGCTCTGAAGGCCATCGTTGCCATGGATACTGTTGGTCTGGTGTTGGGGTGGAAGTTGTTCGACCACGCGGCTCATCTGGGAGGAGCCCTGTTTGGAGTGTGAGTCTAAGATCAGCTGATTATTGATGAAGTTATTGATCAGGTGTGGGCGGGGCTGATCAGTCACACCTGTGTCACCTGCGCTGACCTTCAGCTGATCAGACTGAGCAGGTGAACGTCTCTCAGCCAATGACTGCGGCTGTTGAAGCCGGCGTATTGATCATTGATCAGTCCGTCATTGTTCTGCTCACATTGTGGTTATTGATTATGCAGGTCCTGTGCAGGTGCGCTCAGACAGGTCGCCATCGACTGAAACTGAATGGACTCTCATAAAACGCGAGTCTGTTAAAGCTGCTGTTGCCATGGCATCAGATCGGCTGTGATCAGTGGAGGATGTTCTGTGTGAAGTCGTTACCCATGATGCTCTCTGCTCCCTCCCGCAGCTGGTACGTCCTGTTTGGTCACGAGCTGATCTGGAAGAACCGAGAACCTTTCGTCAAACTGTGGCACGACCTGAGGACGCAAGGAGGGCGGGGCAGAGGAGGAGACGGGGGCAGCTCGGTGTAGCACGCCGACCCCCAGGGCTGCTGGGAAACATGTAAAGATGTATAAATGTACAGAGGAGCAGACGGAGCGACGCCGCACTGTTCGTTAGAGGGTGTGAGTCACGATGACGTCATGTTGTGATGTCACACACACCTGCAGCAGAGCTGAGGAGTCGGCGTTTAATGAAAATACACTTTGATAAAATTTGTTGTTTTTTGTTGATGTTTTGTTTCCCTGCAGAGAAAAACAAACTCCACAGGTTTGGTTTGTAGTTGCCATGGCGATGGAGTTCATTATTAGCCAATGAAGCATCTGGATGGACAAGCTGATTGTCTGTCATCATTATTATTAATGTTATTGTTACTCTGTGTTCGTTAATCTGAGACGAAAAAAAGGTGAACTGCACTGAGGAGCCCAGTGCATCATGGGAAGTCTGTGCCTGCAGCAGATGGAGGGACGGTCTTTGTCTCTGAGCGTCTGAATAATGAAATAAATGAGTGAAATGATATGTCTCAGTCTGAGTCGCTCTATCGACCTGCAAACACGACGCCACCGATCAACACGGTCAAAGTCCACCAACAGTCACAAACACTGAGGTCAGTTTCACTGCTGCCCATCAACACACTGGCAGGAAACTGTAAACACACTAAAGCAGATCATCGCCATAAACGCACGGATCACATGATCAAACATCAAGTTTCACTGATCCAGATTCAGTTCGTCTGTAACTCGATAGTATGTGAACCTCAGTGAGCTGCAGCATGAATGCACACCTTTATACTTTTGTCTGAAGGCTTTAGTTACTAGTTACTCTAGTTTTTCTTCCCCTCCCTGTAATGGAGTACTGTCACTTTTACTCAAGTACCCTGCTTTAGTCCCTGTTCTGTATTAAATGTTCACATTATTCAGAAAAACAAAATTTTGGATTTTCTGCGGTTTGATGACTGAAGGTTTGCACAGTTGTGTGTGATGCTGCGGCTCTGTTGTTGATAAGCGTGTGTGTTCAGAGGCGGCTCATCCTGCGCCAGAGTTCATCGACCTGCCGGGACCAGAGCAGGTTCACAAACGGACTCCAGGCCCCCTGAACACAACTGAAGCTGCACAGACTCAGAGCTGAGCCCACCGTAAGAAACAACGCCTGCTGCTCTTCCAGACTGCTGCCACTGTGAGTGTGTGTGTGAGCGTGTGTGTTTACAGCTGGTTTAAGTCACGGTTCATTGGATGATCCTGTTGCTCTGCTAACATACCACATGCTAATACCGGTATTAGCATGTGGTAGCAGCTTGCTACATGTTAGCCTCAACAACATCTGATGTGTTTCCAGGAGTTTCCAGTTGTTCCAGGAGTTTCCAGGTGTGTGTGGGGACGTTGAGCAGCATGGCGGTGGGCCTGCAGGTCGTGGGTCTGCTCCTGGGCGTGGTGTCCTGGTGCCTGCAGTCCAGCTGCACCTCCTCTCAGGTGTGGAAGATGAGGAGTCAGGTGGAGTCGGTGACCAGCAGCCAGTGGCAGTTTGAGGGTCTGTGGATGAGCTGCGCCGCCACCTCGCTGGGCTCCATTCAATGCAGCAGGTTCAAGACGGTGCTGGGCCTCCCGGGTGAGGACTCAGTTCACCTCCACACAGGAAGTACAGATTTAAGATGCAAATCAATGTTTCTAAACAGTTTTTTCCTTTTTATCTGCTAAATCGTGTCAAACAGGAAATAATCATTTAAAACTTTTAAACTTATTTATTACACTGAATAAACAATAAAAACCTTTAATCACGTCCAGCTGATTTATATTAAAGTGACCCCGTCCTGATGAAACCTGATCAGGGTCTTTAACCAGACTCCAGACTCTGAAATCTTGGTGTTTACATCCTGCAGCCCACCTGCAGGTCTGCAGGGCTCTGATGATTCTGTCCCTGTTGGTCAGTTTCGCCTCCGTCGTCGTCTCTGTTCTTGGACTCAAGTGCACCAAGATCGGCCGCACCCCAGAGCAGGTGAAAGACCAGCTCGCCCTGACCGGGGGGGTCCTGCTCATCGTGTCGGGTGTGTGAGCCGCTGTGTGACGCTGACTCTGAGCCGCCTGCAGCTGTTTGTTGGGGTGAATGTTGTTGAGATGAGTCTGTTTCCTCTTCAGGCATCTTCACCCTGACCGCTGTCTCCTGGTACGCCGCCAGAGTCATCCATGACTTCTACGACCCGCTGTACGGAGGAGTCAGGTCGGTCCCACTCGGCGCCTCCTCTGCAGGGTCATGTGACCTCCTGCTGCTCACTGTGTGTGTGTGTTGCTGCAGGTTCGAGCTGGGTACTGGTCTGTACCTGGGCTGGGCAGCCTCCTGTCTGGCCGTGCTGGGAGGATCTTTGCTCTGCTGCTCCTGCAGGAAGACGTCGCCCGCTCCTGCACGGTAAATCTGCTGCATGTAGTCCTGCAGCCCGTCCACAGGGGGCGCTCTCTGTCACAGAGCATACTACACTCTGATTGGCTGAAACATGATCAGGATCCTCATCGTGTTAAATGCTACATTCAGGTGTCTGCTCGGTGTGTTCAGGAGCTTTAACGTAACGCTGCAGAGACAAAGTCAAGATGTTGCTGCATCAGTTCCTCCCCTGAAACCACTGAAGTTCGGTTAGCCGTGCAGCTAGCACTCGTATTAGCTCACTTTGTGTTAGTAATTTAAACAACAGCACTCTGAGGCACCAGATCAGGCAGAGCTAACAGCACTGCTAGCCGTGCAGTTAGCTAGGTAGCTAATGCACAATGAGCTAATTTTTTGAATCACACAGACTTGATGCAGAGTCAACAGGACAAATAGCTGGATGGCTAACTGGCTAACTAGCTTGTTAGCTAATGCACAGTTAGCTTGTTGCTTGAATCACAGAGCAGCTGCAGGACATCAGAGGGACAAACATAAGATCTGATCCAGTTTCAGCAGAAACACTGAATGAAGACAGGAAGTCGACGAACTGCTGCTGATATCACGTCCTGTCAGACAGGGAGATTTGCCATCTTGTTTTCCACAAACAGATCAATGAGCTTCAGCGTGTCAGATACATATTGAATCAATATTTAGGTCAATAACAGTATTAGTCCAGACTGAACAGACTGAATCAGAAGAAGAAGTTCTTCTTCTTCTCCTGTAGATATTATGTCTACGTGTTTGGCTGCAAATCAGAAACTTGTCGTTTTCTGCTTCAGGAACTTTTCATACAACTTCGACACACACACAACAAGCTGCGGGCGCAGCATCTACAGAGCAGCTCCGGCCTCCGACACCAGCAGCTCTAAAGCTTACGTCTGAGCCTCGCCACCGCCTGCCACTGCAGCCACTTCCTGTTGGACACATCACATCGTTCATCATTCTGCATTTTAAATGACTTTCTTCTCAAAAAGCCAAATTAAATGTGTGTTTTGTTTAAACTGATGTCATCCTCTGACTCCTGCTCACACCTCTGAGTCTTTCTGCACTGACCGGTGTTCGACCGTCTTCAGTCACTATTTAGACAAGTGCATTTGAATAATTAACAAATGCTGTTGAGCTCTTTGAGCGTTACACCTGCCACACATTAGCATGTTAGCCCACACACAGCCTTGCAGAGCTGATAGCATATCTGTTGTCAGCTGACTTGATGTTTGTTGTGTTGATGGAAACAGTTACTGACACTCGGGGGGGTCAGCTTTTATATGAGCACATGAATTATCTTAATTTCTTTATGAACGATCTACGAGTGAAACAAAGAGACAGCTCCCTCTATGACGGCCAGGCGGATAAAGAGGAAGGTGGTGCTGATGAGGAACAGCTGGTTTGGTCAGATGAAACCGTCCCTCCATCAGGTCAAACTTCAGCTAAACCACATCTTGAATCTGAGCTGAAGACCAAACAGACACCGTGACCATGAACCTGTCTGTGTGTGTCTGTCTCTGTGCTGCCCGTGTGCTTCTTGGTCTGGTCCGGTCAGGCTCAGGTGCCCAAGACAGCGCAGTGCCTCAACTCCAGGATCCTCAGTCTGGTCCAGGGGTCAGAGATGAAGCATGAGACGATCTGGTGGAATGAGCGCGGCTGCTGGAGGAGGTTTGAAAAAAGAATCAGTCACCATGAAACCGCTGAGCGCAGTCTGATTAAGAGCGACTGTGATGTTTGATTATCTTATTGATGTGACACATGGAGCAGTTCAGCTGTTCGTCAGCAGAGGGCGACACCACCTCAGCTCTGACATCATACAACTGCAGAGTCAAACCTGATGTCGAGTCCTCCAAAGCCCCATCACACACCCTCCTGCTCAGTATCCCAGAATGCAATGCACCGCATGAAAAAAATCATAAATAAAAGTGCAACAAATGAAGACTCTGAATAAACACGTGTGTGAGGCCCTGACGCAGGACAGCCAAGGACCTGGACCTGGTCTGATCCAGTCAGGGTCAGCCGGACACAATCTGATCTCCACTCCACCGGGGGGCGCTACTGCTGCTGCTGCTGCTGCTGCAACCAGAACACTCATTAAGTGCAGGGTGGTGTGTGTGTGTGTGTGTGTGTGTGTGTGTGTGTGTGTGTTGACAGTGGTGGGGGGGCAGGAAGGGGAAAAGATGACCATTTCCTGCTGCTGCTAGAAAATAAAACAAACAGGAAACAATGAGCAGGACTGCCAGAGCTCAACCAGGAGTGAGTGGAGACGGACAGAACCACAGAGAGGAGAACCACAACAGAACCACAGAGAGGAGAACCACAACAGAACCACAGAGAGGAGAACCACAGCAGAACCACAGAGAGGAGAACCACAACAGAACCACAGAGAGGAGAACCACAGCAGAACCACAGAGAGGAGAACCACAGCAGAACATCAGACAGCAGAGGAGGAAGTGACCTGAGGAAGAGTAACAACAATATCAACAGAACAGAAGAAACAAACAGTGAAAGAAGCAGAACCAAGACTGCAGCACACACACACACACACACACACACACACACACACATACAGTCACACAGACACACACACATATAGTCACACACACACAGAAGTCACATACACACTCCGTTCTGAGATGTCTCAGTCTTGAAGCCCTGGGTTATTCATAAATAACAAAACAAGAAAAAGGTGAGAACTGCTTCTCTAATCTGTGTGTGTGTGTGTGTGTGTGTGTGTGTGTGTGTGTGTGTGTGTGTGTGTGTGAGACGATAATGAGATGATCGATGCTCTGCAGCTTTGTGGTGATTGGATGAAACGTGGACACAGACTCTGTTTCAGTCTCACACCGAAGTCAGGGTCCTGGTGTGTGTGTGTGTGTGTGAGCAGGCGTCTCCATCCGTCCAGACTTTTCCTGGAAAACATACTGTTGCATTCTGGGATTGTTAGCATGTGCGGGTGAATAAAACCTTACAACCGCTCAAATGTCACACGGTCAACAAACGATGGTCGCTCACTGTCGACACAGGAAGTAGTTTGTCAAACAGCTGATTAGTTCATAAACATCATAAACATCCTGCAGAAGAAGGAAGAGCGCTGCTTCATAGACCACAACATAAGGCAGGCTAACAGTTTCAGTAACCGATCAGATCTCACTGCTCTCAGGTGTCTCTGTCCTGATCTCTTCTGCGTTTCTGTTTCGTTTCTGGACTTGGCCATTTCATTTCTGGGTCCGAGCGGCGGACGCTTCTCTAACTCTGACCTACTGACCTGGTGAAACCACCACCAGCTGCTGACTCAGCTGCACTCTCTCTGCGCACTGTGGCAGCAATCTGAGACGCAAATGAATCAGCAGAAACACGACGCTCACGGGCCGAACATGAAGGTTTGGTCTGTTGGTCTGTGGTTACGTGACACTGGTATTATGGGATGCACTGGTTTATATAGAGTTTTATCAGAGATCGGCTGTTTAGAGCTTTGTATCGGTAAGCTAGGCTAACAGTTTCCCCCTGCTTCCAGTCTTTATGCTAAGCTAGGCTAAACTGACCAGACAAAGTGGAAACTTGTGACACTACCTGAACACTGCAGCACTGTCAGCCTGCATGAACCTCTGCTGCAGACCCACTCCTGAACCCCTGTGCTATTGATCAGCACAGGAAGTGATGTGATCTGCCCAGTCAGCTTCTTCTTCTTTGGTATCTGACAAAACTCTAAAGACAAACTGACGTTTGTTCATGAAACACAGCGACAACGGACTTGCACAGTGAGAGGTCACAACAGGTGTGTGTGTGTGTGTGTATGTGTGTGTTGAAAGCAGAGTTAATGAATATGGTGTCAGCTCTTTTGTGAGGTGTGTTTGTGTGTGTTTACTAGCTGACTGACTGATGACTCCCAGCTATAGGAATGTGTCACACACACACACACACACACACACACACACACACACACACACACACACACTGTAATAAGGTCCTTGTTGAATGAAAGGTGCTCTGGGGAAACGAGTCCGAGTTTAAGTTTGACATTGAAAGTGAAGGCGTGACTTTAACCCCTTAAAGGGCACTCACTGAAATACTTGTAAATCCAAAATTTCAATTTGTTTTCAATTTCTGTGTGTGTGTGTATATATATATATATATATATAACTTTTTATATACGTGTGGGTGAAATTAAATTAAAGTTTAATTAAACTGCAAAAGTTATTTCAATGAATTGTTTCACTGTCAAACTAAAGCAGCGAGTTGCAACAAAGTCTGCAGGCTAACAAGCTAATGAGCTAACATGCTAACAGGCTACTGAGCTAACACGCTAATGAACAGAGAGTCTGCTCACTTTGTGTCCCACAGGTCAAACCTGCTAGCATGGAGGGGGCGGACCAGGTGTTTCAAGGTGTTTTTGTGATGTCGGCCATGTTTACATCAAGCCAGTGATGTGATGTCACATGTGCACCCATCTTGTCCATCTGTGTGCTCAGACATTGAACATTACAGCGTTGTTTACCTGAGACGAACAGATGGTGAAGTCAGTGCCGCTGATCACAGCCTGTGATGTTGTTTAATTAACAGCAGAGGGTTGAATCTGGCTCCAGCTGCCTTCAACCAATCATCACTTTCACTGTCTTTGCGCGCGCACATTTCCGACCGCGCCTGAACGCCTCACGCCGCCTTTGCTGCCCTCCTCTCTGTGAGTCGCTGAGTCGCAGCTGAACCGTTCAGTAGCCGCTCGGTGCCGGTCGGAGCTCCGTGTCTTACCTGCACATCCGAGTCTGAGTCCGCCGCCTGCGACGCTTCCGTCCGGCTTCTGAGGCAGAGTGAGCCGCTGACCCGCCGCCATGAGCTGCAGCTGTAAGTGTGAAGCCGCTGTCTGCGCGCAGAGCGAGATCTGTGAGCTCCAGAGCTGAATCCTGAGTCTGAGTTTAGTCTGAAGCTGCTGTTGGACTGAGTCTGAGTCTGAGCCCGAGTTTAGGCTGAGTCTGAGTCTGTTTGATGTGTGCGGAAAGTTTGAAAGCTGCAACGTCACAAATCCTAATTATTCTATCAACAGCTTATTAATTGTACAGCTTATTAATTGTTCAGTGTGACGTTCAAATACCTGTAAAACTCAGACATTTAACAACAATTCAAACTCGATCTTTGAGAATCAGACACATTCCACATCTTTTCACGCAAAAACAATGAAATGATTTATTTTCTCTATTGATTGATTGCTTGTATTGATCTGGAATCTGTGTGTGTGTGTTATGCTGCTGGTCTGGACTCAGGGGTTGGGGGGTTGGGGGTCCAGGTCTTCAGATCGAGCGTTTGGTCAGAGAGTCTGTGATAATTGCTGAGTCAGCAGAGTTTTGTCTCTCAGTGACTTTGACTCCTGAGTGGAGGGAGACAGTGCGTTCGATGTCACTGATTAATCCGCTGTGGTGTCTCAGCTATGAGGGGTTTTCTTCAGGTCAGAGTGTGTGAGTGTGTGTGTGTGAGAGAGAGAGAAGGAGAGTGTGTGTGTGTGTGAGAGAGAGAGAGACGGAGAGTGTGTGTGTGTGTGTGTGAGAGAGAGAGGGAGAGTGTGTGTGAAAGAGAGAGAGAGGGAGAGTGTGTGTGAAAGAGAGAGAGAGAGGGAGAGTGTGTGTGAGAGAGAGAGGGAGAGTGTGTGTATGTGTGTGTGAGAGAGAGAGGGAGAGTGTGTGTATGTGTGAGAGAGAGAGAGAGGGAGAGTGTGTGTATGTGTGTGAGAGAGAGAGGGAGAGTGTGTGTGAAAGAGAGAGAGAGGGAGAGTGTGTGTGAAAGAGAGAGAGAGGGAGAGTGTGTGTATGTGTGAGAGAGAGAGAGGGAGAGTGTGTGTATGTGTGAGAGAGTGTGTGTGTGTGTGTGTGTTCTGGCTCATAGCTGTTGCTGTTTGTCATGTTTCCCTCGGAGGAACATTAGATTTGGTATTTACAGACAGACAGGCAGGCAGAGAGGCAGATGGACAGACAGACAGACAGACAGACAGGGGCTTTTATCCCGTGCTGCGTTCACTGACACATTCCTTGAGGTTTCTGCATAGTTTCTGAATGTGCAGCCTGCTGAGTCAGCAAGTTTTCGTTCCAGCTGCTGAAAAACCATCAGTCTCCTCATCCACCCAACATACACCCAACATACACCCAACATCAACTCATCCACCCAACATACACCCAACATACACCCAACATCAACTCATCCACCCAACATACACCCAACATCAGCTCAGCCACCCAACATACACCCAACATCAACTCATCCACCCAACATACACCCATCATCAGCTCATCCACCCATCATACACCCAACATCAGCTCATCCACCCAACATACACCCATCATCAGCTCATCCACCCATCATACACCCATCATCAGCTCATCCACCCAACATACACCCAACATCAGCTCATCCACCCAACATACACCCAACATCAGCTCAGCCACCCAACATACACCCAACATCAGCTCATAATGGGTGGGTGAAGCCACAGTTGCTGGAGGAACAGATTCGACTCTCTGTTTCACTTCCTGTTACATTTGAACTTCCTGTTGATTGACAGAAGAAGAAACTGACCTTTGACCTTGTCACTTGGCTGACTCAGCGCGTTGATCTGATTAAACATGATTGCATTCAGGATTTCATCTGAACCTGTTGCTGCGACACTGAGAACACAGCCTTGACACTTCAAACTGGGTCTGTATTTTACATAGTGTCCCTGAACTCACCATGTGCATAATGAGTATCCAGCCTGTGACTGAACTGAAGCCGTGATATGAGAAATGAAATCCATAGAACAGCACTGACGCCGAGTCAGACTACAGTCATTCTGATTCAGACCAACAACAAAGTTTAATGTGACTTTTATTATGTAGACACAGAGATTATCTCCATGATCACACACACACACACACACAGCACACACACACACACACACACACACTCAGTTAAAGTTTGACTGATCAGCAGCTGCAATAAAACTGAGCCGTGATGGAAAAAAACACAAAGACTCAAAGATACACACATGCACACACATGCACACACATGCACACACAATACACACACACACAAACACACAATACACACACGCACACACAATACACATACACACACAACACACACACACATACAATACACATACACACAACACACACACACACACACACAATACACATACACACACAGTACACACACACACAATACACACACACAATACACATACACACACAGTACACACACACACAATACACACACACAATACACATACACACACACAATACACACACACAATACACATACACACACACACAATACACATACACACACAATGCACACACACACAATACACATACACACACACAATACACATACACACACAATACACATACACACACACAATACACATACACACACAATACACATACACACAATGCACACACACACAATACACATACACACACACAATACACATACACACAATACACACACACACACAATACACATACACACACACAATACACACACACAATACACATACACACACAATACACATACACACACACAATACACACACACAATACACATACACACACACAATACACATACACACACACAATACACACACACAATACACATACACACACACAATACACATACACACAATACACACACACAATACACATACACACACACAATACACATACACACACACAATACACACACACAATACACATACACACACACAATACACATACAAACACACAATACACATACACACAATACACACACACACACACACACAATACACACGCACACACAATACACATACACACGCACACACAATACACATACACACACACACACAATACACAAGTAGTGCTGTAGTTCAATGCCTTCATATCTTCATTAATTACTAAGTAATTAGATTACTCTGTTGTATCGTTAACAACTGAACCAATCATTTTGTCTCAGTTTGCATCTCTGAGGTCATGTGACATGCTCACTTTCTGCAGAGCAGCTGCTGACAGGTGCATCATGGGTAACCGTGACCTCACTCTCAAGTCTCAGAGACTGTCTGCCTGTCTGCCTCTCTACCTGTCTGTCTGTCTGCGTGCCTCTCTGCCTGTCTGTCCGTCTGCCTGCCTGTCTGTCTGCCTGCCTGCCTCTCTGCCTGTCTGTCTGTCCGTCTGCCTGCCTGTCTGCCTGTCTCTCTGTCTCTCTCTCAGTGCCTTGTGTTTCCACTCACAGCTGCTTTTATTTAAAGAAATCCAGGAGTGATGTCACTTCCTGCTGCTGTTTGTCTTTGACCTTGGAGCTTCAGAGAAATCAGCCGTCAGCTTTATTAAATGATTCCTGTTTTCAGTTCGAACACACTGTCCTCACTGTTTCCCTCCACACACACACACACACACACACACACAGTGGATTATCTGTGCAGTCATTAGTCTTGACGCCGCCCATGTCTCCACCCACACTGAAGGTCAAGGCTGAGGTTTGTGCCTGCGTCTGATTGGCTATCTGCTGCACTTCCTGGTTTCCTGTTTGTGTTTGGTGACGCTGTCTCGTCACCTTCACCTCAGCGGCCCACAGGAGATCGAAACACACAGCGGTGTCTCTGCAGCGAGTGTGTTGTCCTCCAAACCTCATAACATTCGTTCCTGATGTGTAAACACTTTATTTCCTGGTCAATGATGATCAGTAACCTCTGATCAGTAACCTCTGATCAATAACCTCTGATCAGACAGTTTATATCTGCTGATCTCAGCTGAGTTCATTACAACACACGTCAACAATATAAAGATTAAACTGTTCAAACAGACTCAGACGCACACGGAGGCTAATTAGCGATTAGCTTAGCGAATAGCTTAGCATGCTAACTCACAGTGTCACTTGCTGTCTCGGCAGGTTCACAGCTGCTGCAGACGGAGTCACGGTGCAGAAACGAGTTGATGCGTTTGAGGCTCTGTTGCTGTTTTAATTGGAGCAGAGTTAACGAGTCGTCTCCGCGTAACAAGCTACTAATTGCCATCGTTTGTAAACAGACAAACAAACACGATTGTGTTTATCCTGTGTTTGTGTGTGTATGGACAGATAGAAAAGCTGACGTCATCGTCTGTGTGTTCGTTAGTCGATCAACACAGACGGAATCTAAGAATACGTGTGTGTGACCACTTCCTGTTGTCTTTCTCTACACCTGTGCACACCTGTTCCTGGTCTGTGGTCTGGTTCTGGCTGCTCTGCTGTGGGGTTGCGTGGCCCTGCTGCTATGATTGGACCACGCTCGGCGGCGAGCAGCAGGGGCCCAGCAGTCCTTGCCTCTGTCCGTCACAGTATCGCCGTCCTTTCCGCTTCCATTGTTTGTGTCCAGCAGCTTCCGCGATGCCCCGCGACCCTCTTGAAGAAAACAGGTTGTGTGTGAGCGCCGCCAGGGCTGCTGGGTATTTATGGAAGCAACGGCACTGAATCACTTCCCACTTCACCCTCCACACTGTGCCCAGGAGAGTGTGTGTGTGTGTGTGTGTGTGTGTGTGTCTATTTCTGGCAGCAGCAGTGTGTGTGAGCTGGTGAGACGACACCAGCAACATGAACAACATCCGCTCCCACACACACATGCGCACACACACACACACTGAGCCAAGTTTTAAGTGACATTTCTCTCCTTTGTCTTAAACTGTTCGCTGTTGCCGTGGCGGCGGCTCTTCCTCACACACTCAGTGATTTTACACCAATCGAACGTGTTTGTTTGCTCCATGTGACAGGACGTGACTGTGGTCAGGTGACTCAGTGAAACAGTGAGGACAACATAGAGGGACGAGATGTTTGTGAGGATGAGGCCGTCAGCTGGCAGCGAGCGCACAGAGCTGATCTGTGCTCAGTGAAACGCTGCCGTCTGTTAATGTTTCAGCACTTTATATCTTAATGGTTCATCGCTGTCGCATCATGTGACCTCGGCTGTTTAATAACTGGCTGGGCGCCGTCTGCCTGCAGCTTCCTGTTGACCCAGGGAGCGACCTGTCAGGACGCGATGCACATGTCATCATGACGTCATCACATGTTGTAGCACGATTAGCATCAGGTTAACATCAGGTTAGGTAGCTGCTAGCTGAAGCGTTTGTTGCTGTTGCTATGGTTACCTGTTGAACACTCCTTGAGCTTTCAACAGAAACCTTCCAGCCAATCAGAGAGCAGGCAGACTGCTGCTGGAATCCTTCAAGAGGTTTCAAGGATCCTTGAATGTGTCCCAGGTGTCCTTGAGTCAGTTAACAGCTAACAGAGCCTGAGGTGCTGCTGGTGATTGATAGCCAATCAAAGGGGAGCATTGTTGGTTGCCAAGGCACCCACCCAGGTGTTGAGCTTCAGGTTCCTGGTTGAACTTTAGCTCCTGGACTAAAGAGTTTCACAAGAATCAGTTAAACAGCAACACACACACACACACACACACACTAGGTGATGATGATGTCATGACGATGTCACTGCTGATTATCCTCTGCTGAGCTTCTCACACAGGTCGAACCAGTTAAATGTGATTCACACTCATCATATCAAACTTCACCTGAGCTCACAGGTGGAGGCAGTGCTCAGTGCACAGTGCCACCAAACTGCTGTGAAGTAATTGAGTAAATGTACTTAGTTACTGTGCTCTGCTGCAGAGGAACTTCTCAGGTGGAGGTGTTGTCTCAGGTGACCTCGCCCTGAACTGAGGCGGACATCTTCCAGGAAGTGGTGGAGGTGTTGCCATGGTGACCTTGCGTTATCACTGTGTGTATGTTATCTGACAGGTCATAAAGTGCACCTGTCTGTGTGCAGGTGGGCTCTATGTGAGGACAGGTGTGTTCAGGTGTGTCAGATCAAAGTGAGATCAAACAAACTCAACTCATAATGAATTAAACACAAAACAAACAGAACAGAGAAGATGAATATTTATAAAATGATACCTTCTAACGCTCGGTCGGAGCTTCAGCGCGGCCGCAGCGCAGATAAGAACCTTTATGGTTCAGGAGAAACAGGAACATCATAAAGATTAACGGACGAAACAAAGTCCAACACTGAAAAACAGGAAATCCAAAAATACAAAGTAAACAGTTAAAATCAGAACTTATTATGTTGTCATCATTAAACACAGATGAACTCCAGCTTTTTACTGCAGCAGGAACGGATCATTACAGACACTCAAACTGAAGGTTGACTGTTAATTTGATGTAAACAGCAGCTTCAGGAGTTTGTTTAGTCTGAACTTTATTGATTATTGATTATTGATTTATTGTTTATCTTCGTCCGTTGTGTTTTGGTTTGGAAGCTGACTCAACAGTCTCCTGTAAACCTACTGGTGCAAATCAGAGCCTGCTCTTTGATTGATTGATTGATTGATTGATTGATTGATCTCTCTCCCTCCCCAGGTTCCTCCCCCGCTGTCCCCCTCCCCCCCGCTCCATCATGCCCATCCTCAAAAACCTCCCAGTGTGCCTGAAAGGCGGTGGTCCAACTCTAGACAACGCTTTAATCCTGCGCAGAATGAGCCTCAACATCACCCCCCACCATCACCATCACAACCCCTTCGACAACGACGATGACAGCATCCATGGCAACGGCAGCCATGACAACCACTGGTCACCCGGCAGCTCGCTTCTCGATGGCGACGGGCCCAGGGACCGCAACCCATTCGAGGACGAGGAGGACGAGAACGAGGCCAACGAGGGGAAGAAGGGGAGTGGAGGTGGAGGTGGCGGTTCAGGGAAGGGATCCCTGAAGTTCAAGTCCCCACTGAAGACACTGGGGAAACTGGGCAAGACCCTGAGGATGTCGGGGAAGAGCAAAGGAAGTGCAACGCCGTCCCCCCAGGGGTCGCTGCAGGGAACGCCTTCACCGTCAGAGAAGAAGAAGAGGGGCAGGAGGAGCTCTGAGGGAAGCCTGCTGAGGTATGATGGGGGTCTCTTCAGGTCCAGAGGCATGATGGGGGTCTGTTCAGGTCCAGAGGTATGATGGGGGTCTGTTCAGGTCCAGGTGGAGGTAACAGGGATACGTTAAGTTGGATGGAGTGTGTGGAGGTGCAGTGGGACACAGTGAAATCACGTCAATCCTCTCTTGTCATGACTTCCTGTCCCTCCCAGGTTTGCGGGGAAATACCGCGACACCCTCGGCTCCCGTAAGGACTCGCTGGCCAATGGCGAGCTGAACTGTTCGGAGAGCGAGTGCGACTCCACCAGTCGCCGCCTGTCCTTCATGAAGATGGTTGGCCTTGGGAAGCTGAAGAGGGAGTCCATGGCTGACCATTCGCCTCAGGGCGCCGAGGAGCAGCCGGTGCAGGAGGAGGTGGTGGAGGAGGTCAAACCCAGAGAGCCGCTGTCAGGTAAGACGACCACGATATCTCACAAACAGTGGACGGGGTGCAGGAGGACCACGGTGTGAGTGTAGACGGTGTTGAGGTCTGAATGGAAACCCCAGCTCGGTGCAGCAGAGGGTGGGGCGTCAACATCATGTCGTCTCCCGAGGGAAAACTCCAGATGGATGCTGGGTGGAGGTGGGGCTCCTTTAAACGCTCTGTGAACCGTAGCAGCAGTGCCCTGATGTCACTCAGACGCTACAGCTGAACCTAAAACCACGAAACTACCTCGGTCATGATGCAGACAGCCTGATCTTCAGGAGGCAGATGTTTGGTTGATGGACCTGAGGCCAAACGAGGAGCTTCACAGCTGCATGTTCACAGATAGGCCGTCTGTCTCTCTGCCTGTCTCTCTCTGTCTGTCTCTCTCTGCCTGTCTCTCTCTCTCTCTCCAGGTTGTTTTCATACCTCTCTGACTGATCTTATCAACATCTGTTGACAGTCTTCAGGTTATTTTAGACCCCAACAATGAAAAGACAGATAGGCAGGCAGGCAGGCAGGCAGGCCTGTGAGTGAATGTGACCTCAGGTCCGACTGGTTTTCACTGAGATGCTGTGATTCTGCAGGAGTTTCCACAAGGACACTGGAATGTGACTGGGAAGTGTGTGAGTGTTTTGTGTGTGTGTGTGTGTGTGTGTGTGTGATATCATAAGTATCGGGCCAGTCCTGGAAACTTTCTAAGGGCGTCCATTGTTTATCACACCCTGTTTACTCTGCTGTTTGTAATGAATGATTCAAGTGTGTGTGTGTGTGTGTGTGTGTGTGTGTGTGTGTATGTGCGTGTTCTCAGTTCCCCCACACCCTTGTTTACATGTTTAAACAGTTGGTGTGTTAAACTGTGACACAACATAATAAATATGTTGTCCATTTAGACGAAGGCTGCAGCTAATTGAGCTGCTTGATTCTTGATTTGAATGAATCATTCAGCTGAAAATGTTCCAGATCACACGTCTTCATTTCACTGAGACAGGAAACAGCAAAAGTTCACAAACTGAGTCAGCAGTGTGTCTACTGTGTGAGTCAGAGACAGTGTGTGGTGATGTGTTGCTGTGACTCCAGAGTCTCTGCAGAGCATTGATGCTGAGTCTCTGTTTTAATACAGTGATGTGTTGCTGTGACTCCAGAGTCTCTGCAGAGCATTGAAGCTGAGTCTCTGCTTTAATACAGTGTGTTGCTGTGACTCCAGAGTCTCTACAGAGCATTGAAGCCGAGTCTCTGTTTTAATACAGTGATGTGTTGCTGTGACTCCAGAGTCTCTGCAGAGCATTGAAGCTGAGTCTCTGCTTTAATACAGTGATGTGTTGCTGTGACTCCAGAGTCTCTACAGAGCATTGAAGCTGAGTCTCTGTTTTAATACAGTGATGTGTTGCTGTGACTCCAGAGTCTCTGCAGAGCATTGAAGCTGAGTCTCTGCTTTAATACAGTGATGTGTTGCTGTGACTCCAGAGTCTCTGCAGAGCATTGAAGCTGAGTCTCTGCTTTAATACAGTGATGTGTTTCAGAAAGCAGCTTCTGACCTTTGCAGAGTCACATCGCTGCTGAGTCGCTGCTCAGTCACAGAGAGAAGCTCTGTTTCACTCACACACTCACTGACCAGCACACACACACACACTGTGACAGGTCTCAGCTCAGGGAAAGTTCTCGTCAGATGAGGGTTTGTTTTGAGACGCTGCTGAAATGCAGCAAATGAACATCAGGTGTGTGTGGGTGTGAGTGAGTGTGTGTGTGTGGTGTGTGTGTGTGTGTGTGTGTGTGTGTGCGCCCAAGTTTTGTGTCATTGCTAAACAGTAGTCAGAGCTGTTTGTACCTGCATCACTGTTATGTACCATTTACACACACACACACACACACACACACACACACACACACACACACCTTAAAGGTAAAGCAGCATGATTTTCAGAAGAACTTTTTCTGTTATTTCAAGTTTAGAAAATGAGCACATAAAACATTTTTAAGACCAGAGTCAAAACAATCAGCTGATCGATTTATTATCCGATCGGTCAATAACACCAATCATCAGTGCTGCGAACAGACGCCAGAGTCTGACCTGTTTGTAAAGTAAAGTAATGGAGTATCAGGAAACCAGAGTAAAGGACATGAAGTTACTTCCTGTGGTGAGTTCAGGTGCATCGGAGTGTTTGACATCCGTTTGACTCTCTGCTGCTGCTGAGTGTCGTCTTCGTGCATCCTGACTTTTCATGTGAGCACAGAAAGTGGCACTGACGGACCTGCATCAGCTGCTGTGCATGGCAGGAACACAACAACCTGCAGCAGGAACACAACAAGATGCAACAAACTGCAGCGGGAACGCAACAAACTGCAGCGGGAACACAACAAACTGCAGCATGAACACAACAAACTGCAGCAGGAACACAACAAGATGCAACAAACTGCAGCGGGAACACAACAAACTGCAGCAGGAACACAAAATGCAACAAACTGCAGCAGGAACACAACAAACTGCAGCAGGAACACAACAAACTGCAGCAGGAACACAACAAGATGCAACAAACTGCAGCGGGAACACAACAAGATGCAACAAACTGCAGCGGGAACACAACAAACTGCAGCAGGAACATAACAAACTGCAGCAGGAACACAACCAAGATGCAACAAACTGCAGCGGGAACACAACAAACTGCAGGCCCTCCTGTGATGATTCAGACGTTGTTATTTTTACCTGATGATGTCACAGTTTACCACCAGATTAATAAACAGAACTCGAACTTTAAAATACACAAACTGATACACACTCGCAGGATTAACGTGCTATTTCCTCTCAGGAATCAACAAATAAACAAACAGCAGAAATCTTCATGAGTATGAAAGAAAGTGATTGAGAGCGGTGTGTGTGTGTGCGTGCGTGTGTGTGCGCGTGTGTGCCTGCGTGCGTGTGTGTGAAGCAGCTGGGACGTGTTGTGGTCTGGCCCACATTGAGCAGCACAGAGCTGTTATGAAATCAGATATTTGTTCGAGCTTCTGTTTAGAGGAAAGGTCATGTGATGTCAGAGCGAGTCTGCGCTTCTCTGCAGATGAGCAGACGATGAAACTCGTTACCAACTTTATTTAATGAGACTGAGGAGACGCTGTGTTATCTGACAACTGATCCTGAATCAGGCAGTCTGACGAACACAAAGCTCCTGATCCTGGTCTGGCAGGAGGAACCTTTCTGCTGAAACTGGATCAGATTTGATGCAGAACGCATTTCCTGTTTTTCCCTCTGACGTCCTGCAGCTGCTCTGAGATTTAGCATCCGTTAGCTAGCTAGCTCTGTTAGCTCCAATAGCTAAGATAGCAAAGTTAGCAGTGCAGCTTGCGGTCCTGCTGGCTCGGCCTTGATTTTGAGCTTAGAGCACCAGGTAAATGTTGATGCTAATGCTGCTAGCATAAGATTCAGCTAACAGGACAGCTAGCTGCACGGCTAACTGAGCTAACATGCTGTGAGTCTCAGTGAAACACCTCAGTCCCTCTGACTGTCGCTCTCCTTTCCTGATTCTGGTCTCATGTGTGATCTGACATCACATGCAGCATCTTGGTGTCGTTAGTTTGAGCTCAGAATCAGAGACTGAGGTTGTTTTCGTGTGGACTGTGGAGCTGATCGGCTCCTGGAGATCCTGCTTTTCTTCTGCAGCTGAGTTCTCTTGACTCTCACTGATGGTCCTGATTTCCTGTTGGTGACCAGATAAAACAGCTCCAGGGCTCAACCTTTGACTGAGCAATGAACTGAACAGTACTCAGGTCCAGATGTTTGTGATGTAACTCAGCTGAGACATGCCAGCTCCTCCTGAAGTATCTGAAGATGTCCTGATGTCAGATCAGATACATAATGTGGATCAGTCACATCTGACTGGTCACATCTTGCTGTAGCTTCAAATTCAGGAACGTTCTACAAATCTGATTATAAATATGAACATTTCAAGTTTATCTAATATCATGGACGTTGTTTATCATCCAGCAGCTGATATTTCTCCTCGTTGATCTGTTTGTTCTGCTGAGATTAATAATTCAAGGAATATAAAACCAGTAAAACCAGCTCTTGTTGAATTTACCTTGTCATAAACATCAGTGACACGCAGCCTCGCTGTGCTTCGTTCATGTTGTGTTTACTGAAAGCACCGTCAGGGCTCAGACAGGAAACCGACCGGGTCCAGCATCTCACCGTCATCAGCCAGTTCCCAAAGGTCAGAACAAAGACTGAGATCAGCTGCAGACTGACCAACATGCCTGCAGAGCGTTGTCATCTGCATAGAAACGAACTGACAACAACACGAACTGCAGAACCAGTGAAGGTCAGCTGCAGCAGAGCAACGGAGAGACGCCTGACCTCAGTTTGCCCCTGAGATGGTCTCCCGGTAGAGTTTATGTTTGTGGTGAGGAGGAGGACGGGTGCGATGAAAGGCTGAGGAATGTGTGTGTTTCTTTAATCCATGGTCATGTTACCTCAGCTCAGCTCTGCAGGTTGCTGCAGGTCTCAGGGAGAATGTGAAACATGAAACAGGAAGTCCACTTTAAACACTGAGGTCCACATGCTCCTTCATTCCTGATGACCGGGATCAATACCTAACCTTTAACCTTCATCAACGGGTTTGATGCGTTCATTTTGGTGCAACAGTCCAGAGAAAATGAAGAGTCGGCTTTTAAACTCGGGTTCCAGCCTCGTTTGTTGCCTTTATCTTTGGGTTTCAGACGACGTCGTCCATCAAGGATTTGGTTTTGAATGAAGCAAACTGATTGGCTTCGTTGGTCTCAGATCAGTAA
The DNA here is from genome assembly GCA_008933995.1 of Datnioides undecimradiatus. Lineage (NCBI taxonomy): Eukaryota > Metazoa > Chordata > Actinopteri > Lobotiformes > Datnioididae > Datnioides > Datnioides undecimradiatus. The sequence continues at coordinate 1,496,458 of WARS01000077.1, read as the reverse complement.
CTGATCAGCTGATCGGCTTCATGGTGCTTTGACGGTGTAGCGGGTGAACGATCAGGTGTAAAAGTCAGTTATTAAAACTCATCAGATACAAATTTAATCATGTCATCGTTGCCTCTGCGGTTTAGTTTTCACCGTTTTTGAAGTTTGATTTCATTTCAAGGAGTCAGACGCTGTGAAGACTTGAAGTTAGATGTTGGTGTTGACGCAGTTTGTCTCCAGCTGCTGTTCTCTGACCCTGAGGCTGGCGGCAGACCCACACTGACGACAGTCTGAAGAGGGTTTCAGCTCCTGTTGTGTAACTGCACTTGGCGTCGCGGGCTGATAAAGAGCTTGTGTTGAGGCCTGTTGGGACCTGATTATCACATCCTGTTGCAGCTGGTGAAGGACTGAACAGCCACTGAAGCCACTGACCGGCTATCTGCTGCTGGAGGACTTCCTGTCAGAGGCAGAAATACACTCGGCTCTGAAGCAACAGACATAACTTCTCCAAACATGGAGCTTCAGCTCCGGTCCACACCCACCAAGTTGCTCTGAGGAGGTTTCACCAGGACAGAGCCTCATCAGACCTTTGCATCTTCAGCCAAGAGAAGACCACCTGAACCAACTGAAGACACATGGTGGACCTGCAGGAGAGGAGCCTGCACAACACAACTTTTAATTTCATTTACAGATCCAGGTCAGACACAAGACACTGAATGTGACGAAGTTTGTCAGAGCAAAGTTAACAAACAAAGTCAACAGGACTGCTAGCTGTGCCGCTAACCTAGCTGTACTGCTAACCTAGCTAACTAGCTAACGGATGCTAAATCACAGGAAGTTGTTTCAGCAGAATCACTGAATAAAGTCATAAAGCTGAGTTTTGTGCAGTCTCCAGTGAATCCTGGATCTGACTTCCTCTGCTGAGATCACGACTTCCTGATTTGTTATCTTGTGCGTGCAGAGGTCCACCATCATACCTGCATCCACGTCCTTCTTCTGCAGTAAGTCTGCACGTCTGTGTCTTTAATGACGTTTCATGCACCTCTGCACTCTGAGCAGCGACTCAGCAGCGATGTGACTCTGCAAAGGTCAGAAGCTGCTTTCTGAAACACATGACTGTATTAAAGCAGAGACTCAGCTTCAATGCTCTGCAGAGACTCTGGAGTCACAGCAACACATCACTGTATTAAAGCAGAGACTCAGCTTCAATGCTCTGCAGAGACTCTGGAGTCACAGCAACACATCACTGTATTAAAGCAGAGACTCACCTTCAATGCTGTGCAGAGACTCTGGAGTCACAGCAACACATCGCTGTCTCTGACTCACACAGCAGGACGACAGGTAGACAAACAGGCAGGAAGACAGACAGGCAGACAGACAGACAGGAACACAGATAGACGGACAGACAGGCAGACAGACAGATCATCAGCTGCAGCTCAAGCTGAAGCTGCTGAGTTTAGTGTTTGGTGACAGTTTGGACGAACAGAGAGCAGAAAAATGTGGAGGCAGAGCTCCGGTTACACACACACACACACACACACACACACACACACACACACACACAATGCTGCTACTGTTCACACACACACACACACACACACACACACACAGCAGGTATGTTAAAGGTAAAGCTGCAATCAAACCAAAGTGTTTGCTTCCTGCAGGGTTGGTTGATGTTGGATCAAAAGAAGCTGAATGACAGTCAAACATAATCATCATCATCATCATGCCGCTCTGCGAGGCGTTCAGGCGCTTAAGAGCGTGCAGGACGTTCTGGAACGATGAGCCTGAAACACTGGTTTGGTCCTGATGCTGGTGGTGGAGGTGGGCAGGGCTTCATCCATCCAGCTGGAACAGATTTCCTCTGAAGGCTGAAGCCAAACAATAAGAGCTCTGTGTGTGCGTGTGTGTGTGTGTTGTTATAGCTGTGTTTTACAAGCTCCAGTGTCATCTGACTTAAAGGTGCTGATATGTCACTTTACAGTGGTCACACCCAGCGCGTGTGAGTGTGTGTGTGTGTGTGTGTGTGTGTTGCCCCTCTCCCCTGTGTTCTTATTAAAACTGACTCTGGATCTTAGAGTATGTGTTTTGAAGCAGGTTGGAGTTGAAGTCACAGATCATTTGTCATTGGATATCAGCTGTGACATCACTTCCTGTTCAGCCCCTGGCTCAGTGGCGTGTCATTGGTCAGTTTCAGTCAGTAGCTGCTGGTTCTGTCATGTGAGTGGTTCTCAATGAACACTGTCAGAGCTCATCAGGCCCACAGGATGGACACACACTTCCTGACAGGTGACAGGAAGCAACAGTAGCGACCTCTGACCCCTGATCTGCTGCAGGAACCACACATGAAACATGAAAGTGAATCTCAGACGTTCCCTCACAGAGGTCATCTTCCTCTGGGCTGTGTGTGAGTGTGTGTCTGTGTGTGCGTGTGTGAGTGTGGACAGACAAGGCAACATCTGGAGGCCTCACATCCTCTCTCGCTCTCTCACATACACACGCACACAGCAGAATGCTTTTATTTTGAAAGTGCAGCCCTGAAGAAACTTCTCTTCTTCTCTGACGCAGCAGTCAAAGCAGGAGATCACATCACTTCCTGTCCTGTGTGTACTTCCTGTTGTGACTGTGTGTGTGTGTGTGTGTTATCTGGCTGCTGCAGAGTTATGATTCGTTGAATGTCTGAGTCATGTTTCCTCGCCGGTTGTTCGTCACGTCTCGTCACGTTAAATCCTTCAACATCTGCAGACCTCTTCTGTGTACCTTCTACCAGACTGCGGGGGCCAGTGCACTGTTCTTTGGTGTTGTGTGCTGGGGGGAGAGAGCGAGCTCCACCATCGGGGCTGAGCTGGACTCAGTCCAGCAGGTGGCCAAGGTGAGGATCACACCTCACACCCACTGCATGACCTGGAGGTGTTTCGGCGGAGCACCTTCAGTCACAGACTGATCCCGCCAAGGTGCAAGACTGAAAGGAGCAGGAAGTCTTTCCTGCCAACTGCCATCAGACTCTTCAACACTCAGCAATAATAATTACGGGTTGCACATTGCACTTTACCAGTTCCATATTGCACAATATCTACTTGCACTGATCGTTTGTAAATATGTTACATTTTTTACATTATTTTATTTATTTATATATTTCTTTTTTTCCCTTGCCGTTAAAAAGTACAGATTCAGTTACCATTTCTTTTTCTACTTATACTTCCTTCAGCCTATATTATCTTCTCTTTTAAAGTTATTTGCACTGTATTATTCAGGGCTGCTGTAACACCAGAATTTCCTGCAGAGGATTAATAAAGTACTATTCTATTTTGTTAATGCGGCGGCCTTCCTCTCGTTCACTCACTGAGTGTGTGCGTGTTTTGTTTTGTTGATACACTTTGACAATGTGTAAACAAACATATAGTATTGGTATTAGCATGTTAGTGTGACAGCAGAAGATGTCTGGTTTTTGGGTGAGTCCAGGCTCCTCCTGATGATGTCATCACTGTAGGATGACATCACCTGCTGACATCATCAGCCCTGACAGTCAGAGGGGATCCTCCCTGAGCGACTTCACACTAACCTCAGACCAGAGCCGTCCTCTCTGGAGGATCACAGAGTCCACTTCCTGTCTGAGGAGGGACTGTTTCTTGACAGTTTGTTGACTGGTTGTTGTTTGGTTGTTATTTGTTTGTCTTGCAGGATTTTTAATTTCCAGATGTTGTCGAAGTTTAAATGTCGATGAAATGTCTCGTGAGCTCTGGTGAAACCAGTTTCAGGATCTTTGTTCGATGTTTCCACTCGAGGTCAAGCATCAGTGATTGTGTGTGTGAACCTCCGTCTCCCTGAGGGCTGCTTTGATGTTCAAATCAAACAAACCCACCTCCAGAGTGTGTGTGTGTGTGTGTGTGTGTGTTGTCCTTTTGATGAGCCGCTGTTGATGCTAATGAGTCCGAATAAAAGCCCACTGTGCTGAAACACAACACGGACTGACTCCACAGGAGAAGTGAACGTCCTGCCCGATGCAAACACGTTTAAACACTTTCATGATTTTCAATATCAATAATCAATGCGTTTGATTGAAATGCAGTATTGGCATCTCATTATAAACCGAAGGTCAGTGATGACATTACTGTCACTGATGCATTCATGTGTCCCTCATGTTGCAGCCTGTGATAATACGTCGTTTGATAGTTTGTTGATGTTCTGTGATGACGAGCTGCAGGTTCTGCAGGTTCTGCTGTCAGTCCGACATGTTGGCGTGTTTCCGTGTGAAGCCGCAGCATTTCCCACGTTTATTCCTGAGCTTCACTAAAACCTTCGTTTGTCTCCGTCAGTCCTGGAGATCCTGCAGCTGGTGAAGAAGCGGGACCTCCTCCTGGCTGACACTCACATCCTGGAGCTGGAGCAGGAGTGTAACGAATCCGCCGCTGCTGACCGGGCTGCCGCGCCTCAGCCGGAGGACACCGCCAGCTCCAGTGTCAAAGATGGCGGGCGGAGGAAGGTGAAGGATGTGGAGCTGCTGTATGAGGAGCTGCAGAAGGAGTTGTGGGCTGTCGTCAGGGAGTCTCTGCGGTCCCCGACGGCCGGGCCCAACCTGGGCCTGGTGGTGCAGGTGAGCACTGCTGCCACGGCAACAACAGGGATGGACAGAGGTGGGAGGTTGTCAGTCAGGGCAGTGATGCAGGTACCAGACTCACCTGTGTGTGCGTGCAGGTGCTGCAGCAGGAGGAGCAGGTGGACAAAGACTGGGCCCTCTCTACCGCCCCTGGGGGCCCCAGGCCTCGCTGTCTGAAGCAGAGGTGGAGGGAGGCGGTGGAGGAGGCGGCGGATGGCTCCCTCCCTCAGCGGGCGGAGTTTATGGCCGGGGAGCTAGATGGGTACCTGGACCGGCTCCGGGCCCGCGTGGTGGAGGACCTTGGCGCCGCCAAGAGGAACGTGGTGTCCATCTACCCCGAACAGTACCAGCCCTTCCAGGTGAGGACCCCCGAGCCTCCTCAGGTGACCCAGATCCGAGTGCTCTCCTCTGACCTCTGACCTTCAACCCCACAGGTGTATGTGCAGAGCTACCACCAGGCGGTTGCTAGGCGACTGCAGGCCATCACCGACAACCAGCTGGAGATCACAGACATCTACTCCCTGCTGGACTGGCTGCACAATATATACAACAGGTGCACACACACACACACACACACACACACACACCGAAATCTGTTGGCCTCTGTTAGCTTGTTAGCACAATAATTAGCGTCCACCTGTTGTTCGGTCATGTGATGATTCTTCTTCTGAAACCTTTGTACAGGAGCTAAACTGAGTCCTGGTTCCTGAAGGTTCTGGTCTTCTGAGAGCTTGTTCACATAAACACAAACACGTGTGTGTGTTCAGGCATGTCGTCATCTGTGTGTGTGTGTGTGTGTGTGTGTTGTTTCAGAGATGTCCTGGGGATGGTGTGTATCACGAGCCCGTTCAGACACTCTGAGCTCAGTCCTCCGCTGCCGGCGGAGACGGTGGACAGACTGGAGCTGGATTGTCTCAACTCTGTCAGGGTGAGACACACACACACACTCACACTCACACACAGTCTGCAGCTGTTAGGACTAAGAGCTGTTAGCTAGCTAGAATGCTAAGAAATAATGCTACATGCTACTCCACCTGCTGTATAAGCAGTGCATGCGTCTGATTGGTTGAAGCAGTGCAGCATGTTACCGGATGTTCCTGTAGCTTAATGTAGTTTAATGTGAGGGGCGTTTGTTCTCCCTGTGCAGGCTAAAGTGACCACGGAGCTGAGTCAGGTCCTGGACGAGGAGGAGAAAAAGTGGATGGAGTCCCTGCACATCGAGGAGTATCAGATTACTCTGGCCAAGACCGTGATACAGGTACCCACCCACCCCTCCCACCACCCCTGTTACCATGGTTACACTCTGATAAGCGTTTTCTGTCTGTTTAAATAAAGATCATTGAATCAGAGTGAAGCATTACATAACGCTGGATTACTTAAGTCAACATGGAGCACTTGCTAATCCCACGCACGCACGCATGGACACACACACACACACACACTCTCTTTAACACTTCTTCACACCACTGACCCAGCTGCTGCCCCCTGGGGGCTAAAGAAAGCAGCGGATCACACAGCTCACACAGGGACAGTTTACTGGTCTTTGGAAATGAACTGAGTGTCCATGAACGCATCATCAGTCCCTGACCTACAATAGACACAAACATACAAACAAACATACAAACAAATATCATGTGATGATGGATTATTATGACAAAACATCTTGAAATTAACTGATTCAAAAAATTCAGTTTATGGCCTTTAAAACAATAAAACAACATATGACTGAAGTACTGCTGGTAACAAAGATATCATAATGCATTTGTCCAGTGATTTTAATTTAAATTAGAAGTAATGAGAAACACTGACGTTTGCTTTGTTTGCTGCTTCAAACTACAGTTAACTCAACACTTACTGTGCTGGTTTTTCACAATAAAAGCACATTGAAAGAGAATCAGTCAAGGTTTTTAATGTGAAACGTCACTGACAGGAAAGCAAACGTATATTTTGAGTAAAGTTTGAGTTCGATGCTTTTAATCAGACGAGCGCTCCGTCTGTTTCAGAGGCTGCAGGTCGACCTGGAGCGTTCGGCCTCCATCAACAGCAGTTTGGGCTCCAGAGTGGCTCAGTGCAGCCTGAACGGCCTGGCCGACTTCCTGTACAGGTACACACACCTGTCTGTCACAGGTGTTTATCAGAGGCGTGGAGGTTCGGTCTGATCCTGTGTCTGTGATCCTCTGGTTCCAGCTTCCAGCGTAAAGTCGAGATGTTTCATGAGGGGATGCAGAGCGGCATGTTCGGGGACAACGAAGACGGATACGTGTCCAAAACCATTGCTCTGGTCAACTGCTGCCCTCCGTTCAGGTTCAAACACACGCTCACTGCTTCACTCGTGATGTGAAGATTTCAACGTGTTTCATCACCATCAATCACCGTGGCAACGAGTCATCATGTGTGATCCGTTTGGCATGTGAACGCAGCTTTAGTGTCACTCCATATTCTGTTTATTAATGAGAATGTGTGTGTGTGTGTGCGTGTGTGTGTGTGCGTGCAGAGGTTTTGTGCAGCGCTGCGCTCAGTGTGACCCGGCGGTTAGCGAGGACTCTCTGCGTCGAGCCAACAAAGCTCTGGATCACATCGTGCAGCAGGGAGTCAGAGTCCTGTCTGAACGGCTGTACCTGCACATCAGGGTACACACACACACACAGAAACACACACATACAGAAGCACACCAACAATAAGTCATGTGACACCTGAGAGTGTTTGTGTTTCCCTCTCCTTGGTCTGAAGCTGCTCCTCTGTTGTCTCTGCATCAATAAAGCTTTGAATTCAATTTAAAGTTTAAACTTCAGTTATGGTTCATTCACACACCCAGAGAGACAGACAGGCAGAGAGACAGACAGGCAGAGAGAGAGACATTGTAGATGAGGTAGGGGGGCATATCACTGCCCTGAGTCTTGTCTGCAGGTGTATATTTTACCAATCGCACATTATAATCAACTCCTCTCTGCCTGTCTGTCTGTCTCTCTCTGCCTGTCTGTCTGTCTCTCTGCCTGCCTGTCTCTCTCTGCCTGCCTGTCTCTCTGTCTGTCTCTGTCTCTCTCTGCCTGTCTGTCTGTCTCTCTGTCTGCCTGCCTGTCTCTCTGCCTGTCTGTCTCTCTGTCTGTCTGTCTCTTGGCCTGCCTGCCTGTCTGTCTGTCTGTCTGTCTGTCTGTCAGCCGTTCTTTGAGCGCCTGGTAAAGAGGAAGTGGCTGAACAACGCGGATCCGTACGAACAGATCGAAGCTCTGATCAAAGACCACTTTAAGAAGTATCACCGGATGGACAGCCCGCCTTACCAGGTACGCTCACCTGACGACACCCGACCTGAAGCATGCGGACGGGTGGACGCTGTGTTGCAATGATGTCAGCGTGTCTAACCTGTCTCCGTGCCTCAGCTGCTGGTGGTGGAGGTGCACCGGCGGGTGGTGATGGAGTACCTGCGCTCGGTGATGCGGGGCCGGATCATCTGCACATCAGTGAAGATGAGGAAGAGGATGGCAGGCCGGCTCAGAGACGAAGGTCAACAGATCAAAGTCCTCTTCAAGGATCTGGTCAGTGAGACTCCCGCCGCTGTTACATCACAGAGCCCCAGTCCGATCCAGAGTCAGGCTGGTGACTGGACTGACGGGTCCTGTAGGTGTCAGATACAGTCCGGATCATGTCTGATGGTCTGTCTGTCTGTCTGCCTGCCTGCCTGTCTCTCTGTCTGTCTCTCTGCCTGTCTGTCTCTCAGGAGTCTTCGGCCACCTGGTTGGACAGCGCCCTGTCTCACATCTCAGAGATCATCCAGCTGGAGGATGTCCCGTCCATCCAGATGGAGGTCGGAGTTCTGGTCAGAGAGTTTCCAGACGTCAGGTATGAACGAATCAAATGTGTGTCTGTGTGTGTGACTCTGTGTATGTGTGACTCTGTGTGTGTTCTGCGTCCCTCCCATCTGTTCCTCTTTGTGTTCAGGAAGAAGCACGTGTCGGCCATTTTGAACATCCGTGGGATGACTCGGCAGTCGGAGCGTCAGGAGATCCTCAACATCATCACAGACATCGAGAGCAGTGAGGTTGGCAGCGGTGGCAGCGGCGGATTGACCCGGCTGTCTCGGGACCACGCCCTCTTCTCCGAGGTGCCAGTCACCTCCGAGGTCCACTGCCTGAATGTGGGCCTGAGCCGCATCGCCCTCACCGCCTCCTCCTGCTTCACCACGCTGCGACCACGACGACGCAAAACCAGAACAACTGTCCAGGAAAACCCAGACGACGTTCTCTGAGCAGCACCGGCCACCAGACCAGATCAGACCTGATCAGATCAATGAAATGACTGAATCCACCAACAGGCCGCTGCTGAACAGGAAGAGAGATGCAGGAAAAATCCAAATCATTTCATGACACTTTGATTAAAAATGCACTTTGGTCCTGTGAATGTGGGAGTTGTCCCAGGAAAACAACGCTGGGCGAATCAGCTTCACCTCAGTCAGTGGCTGGAGAGCAGGTTGGAGGTTGGAGGCCTGGTCACATCAAAACGCTGCTGACACCAACACGTTTCTGCACCTGATCCACAAATAACATCTAATCAGACTCAGAGTTGTTGTGCTAAGCTAGGTTAACACATGCTAAAAGTTACTGATGATCATTTGAACAGTTGTTGAGAATAAAAAGTCTCAGGACATCCTAACTGCACAATAACTTTTAAGTTTATTCAACAAACACATTAGCATGACGTCTTTTTGTTGGCTAACTGTGTGTGAACCAGGTTGTGGAGCAGTTTAAACTAAAACTGGATAGTGACATGCAGCTAAGCTACATTAGCATCCTCTGCTAACATCCCACGGCCCGCTTCAGTTTTATCTTCAGTCTGTTATTAAAGACCTTTGTAATCGACATTAGCATTTTAACATTAGCGAAACCAGTAGAAGACACATGCTAACGTTAAGTATAATTAGCTTGTTGTATTTTGTTGTATTTGTTATTGAATTGATCTTCATATGCTGAGCAGTTATACTGTTTTACTTCCTATCTTTGATCTATATTTAGATGTATGTATGAGGTTGGACCAGGGTTGTCAAACATGTGGCTCATGGTCCAGAACTGGCCCATTGAAGGGTCCATCCCGGTCCACTGGATGAAATGTAAATTTACAGCACATGTACGAACAAAGGGAACTTGTGGAGGTTTTGTCAGTGGTTTTACTGGTGCAGCTCAGATCAAACTGGTCTGGATGTGGTTTGACTCCTCTGAGTTATAATTCACCTTCTGCTGCACAAGGTTTTAGTTTTAGCTTAAACACTAAAACACATCTTCAAGTCTGAATCAGTGAAACTAAAGGTCTGACACAGGTCAGTTCTTACACAGGTTTGAAGTTGTGAAGTTGGACTTTCACCTAAATTTAGTATGCATGCAAATATCAATGGTGTGACCAGGCCTTAACAATGAGAAACCACAGTAATGTGATGAGATGTTTGTTTGACATTCCAACATCCTGCAGGACTTTGTGATGAAAAGTACTTCAGACTCACAGAGGATCAATAAAAGGAAACTAGGTCTCTGGACAGAAGTGCATTATGGGACTGGAACATGCAGTCTGCTGACTCAGCTGACACAGAGACACTTCATCAGATGTAGTTTTGTTGTTGCATATGATAAAATTTAAAAAAAGATGAATTTTAATCAAAAGGTACGAGACAATGATTCTCATCAGGCTTAATGCAGTGATTATAGCTCGAGCTCTTTGGTGTGATGAGGTGTATTATATATTTGGAATAAATAATATTTTATGAGTTTTACAACAGAATATTTGGTTTTGATTCAAAGTTAAACCAGCAGTTTAGATGTAGAGAAATAAGAGCGGAGGGCAGTCAGGGATTATTTGGGATTCTGATGTTTTAAAAGTTCATTATGCATTTTCTCAATCAGCATTTAATGGTTTTATATTTTTTAGCTTTTAAACTTCAAATAACATGACATTTAAATTCTTGCTGATCACTTTTCCAAAATATGTATTAAGTATTAAAATAGAAATCTGTAGTTACATGGTCTGACCAGTGGGGGCAGTGCACAAACACATCTGAGATCAGACTAGATATGCTTTAATATTCTTTGTCTCATTACTTTCTGTTCTCTATCTCTTGTAAATGTGGATGTATGAAATAAATCTTTTCTGTAAAGTAATCAGCTTTTCATGACAATAAAACAGATTTGATCACTGACATTTCTGCTGTGATTTGTTCCGGAAACGAACCTCAGGTTTTAAAATCTTTTCTTTTCTGTCATTTGGTTTGAAATTGTTTTACAATTGGATGTAGTTTTAAAGTCTAAATAGAGAAACTTGCAGCAGTTCTTTTGTTATTACTGCTACAAATTTTACAAAATTTAGAGATTTTGTTCTGAAATCTTCTCATTAAGCCACCATATGTTATTGTTTCTGCCTTGACACAGGTTAATTGAATGGCGTGGGTGAGTGTATAATTGTGTGTGTGTGTGTGTGTACTGCCACCCAGTGGTCAATGTGTGCAACTATAGAATTAAAATAAAATATTGTTACACACTGTGACCATCGGGGGCGCTGCGCACACTCTGAGTGACCTGACAAATTTGAAGCAGGTAGGTTTTACAACCTGTGCATATGCCTGATTTTTAATTATAGACATATAACAGCCGTTAATCTGCAGAGCTTCACTACGATCAACCAGAAAAGAAACAAAACAAAGCCTCTTTGTCCCAGTACAACCAGTCCACCCAGTCTGCTTGTCCCAGTACAACCAGTCCACTCAGTAGACGTCTCACAGCAGCGCCAGAAGGCTCTGTCACTTTAAGAATGTAACTTTTTCTATAGTTTGTAGTGTGCCGCTGTGTCAGACTACGCTGCTTATCTTTATATGCCTCTGATTGGTCCATACAGAGTGACATCATGATTCTACACTTGATTAAGGGGTGGGACTAAGAAGCGTGAGCAACAAGAAACCGAGGGAGGAACCTGCGGTGTCCTTTTAACGTAGCGGTTAGCTAGCAAGCGACTAGCTACAACAATCCGTTTAAATGTCTCATTTAAAGGAAGGGGTTATATGGATAAATCGTTTTCAATGACTGTGCTGTGTTTTTAGAGCTAATCTCAGCCTGGTAGTTTACTGCTCGACTACTTGTTAGCATTCTTGCTAACTTTGTATGTACGAGACTCGCGCCTAGTAGCAGGCAGTACACCATGTGACCGGAAAAGCACGGGTGCACCTCTGGCTCCCATGGAGACCAACTGTTTACTCTTATCCCCGCCAGTAGGACTGAGGTAGACTTTATCCCTGTACCTCATCGCCACCGGGACCGGCAGGACATTACGGAAGCAACGATTCACCTTGGTGAGTAACCCGCAGTCGCACCGCTCACGTGAGTGACGATGCTACAAGTGCCGCTAAGTTACATCCAGACCTGCAGCCGGGGTTATTTGTGTTTATTAGTCCAGGTTTTTATTTTCCTTAGTGGCTGTACGACCAGTCCGCTTAGCCGGTCTAGCCCAGTATCACCAGTCCACCACTAAAGTCCACAAATGACTGAGGGATCGGCAGTTAGCTTTAGCATGTTAGCATCTATCTACTTTTACCTACTCCTGATGGCAACATCGTGGGTGTGTTTGATTTGTGTCACACAGCGTGCTTACCGTGTCTTGGTTTAAATGCATCATTTGAGGAAGGAAAATGAGAAAAGTAGTAACCATAATGAAAAAAACACATGTGAAATGTCTGTATGAGTTTTATTTGATTTTCATGTTTACACTGTATTTACAGAGCAGATTTGACAACAAATGAAAAGATGTGTGTTGAAAGTTTGATGCAGTTTATTGAAGATTCGTCTGTTCACAGAGAGTAAAACGTTTCAGGTGTTAGTGAGAAGTTTCCTCCTACAGAGATTAAAAATATCACCGACAGATTTAAATACACTGAAAACACAGTGACAACACCACCACCTCCACCCCTGCCCCAGGTAATGGTGACGCCACGCCCACTTTTAAAACGTGGTTTCTTTTCATGTGAATTTGCAATTTTTTTTGCCATGTCTGTTGAGCTGAACAACACATTTTAACAGAGCTTGGCATTTGGACTTCTGCAGGCATCATGGGAACCATAGTTTGTTTGTCTTGAAACTCATGTACCAAAACATCTGAATAAGAAAGTGTAAATTTAAACACTGATGACATCATAATCGGGCATAAACATGTGAATATGCATCAGGATTTTATTTTGTAGGGGTGAGGAGAGGGGCGGGGTCCCACTGTGTCTCCATTTACCAAAATAAAATAAAAAATGAACAAGTGAAACATCAAATAGCACCAACATTAATTTCAAGCTAAATAAATACTCTGACATTTACAGTAAAAATATAAAACAGTTGAGTTCAAACATATTTACAAATCAAAGAGAGATAATATGGTACGAGAACTGGGACCAGGACCAGCAATAAAAACTGAACTGAAGGAAGACGAGAAACATAAAAATCTACTTAAGATTTCACAAATTATTTTGTCCTAATTTAAAGAGAGTAACAGGAAGTTACCCTACAGGAAGTTAGAAGTTGGAAAAATGAAAACATGTGTACAAAAACGTTTAAGATCTGAAACCTGGAAACAGGAAAAAATATTCAGATGAACTTTATTTAAAACACAAAGGAACAGTGAAGTGACTCCGATTAAACTGAATAATTAAACCAACACACAACACTGGCTATTGGCTTTGATTTTCCTAGACCAGGGCCTGAGCCTGTACCTGGTCCAGACCCAGGCCCTGGTCTAGGTCACTTTCCTGGTCCTGGTTCTTTGTGGTTCTGTGCTGCAGTTCATCCTGTTGAGATGTTGGACTCAGAGTAACAGGACAGATCGTCACCACTCGTCTGTTTTTGTGTAAGAAGTAACTTTGTGTTTGAGTGAAAAGGGAAAGTCAGGTGAGCTATGGGAGGAGCTCCGCACATGTCTGATCTGAAAGAAAACTGGGGGAAAAAAACACGTTTCAAGGTTTTAATGTCAAATATATTCACAGCTTCTCACTCGACCCTTTCCCTACTTATTAACAAAATACTGTCTGACCAATGACATGCAGCCACTGCCTCCCAGCTGACCCATCAGAATGCATTTTCAGTGCAGGGGGCTAGAGGCGGTGCTTAAGTTCACTCAAGTTTTTGTCTCTGATGAGGACAGATTGTCACGTTGGTGCCACCAATCACTTGGCCCCCAGATCCCTGGATGTGACATTGCATGATGTAACATTCACTTTAATGCTCTGTGATCAGCTGACCGATGACACGTCAGCAAAGCAGCAAAGCAGTGAAATAAACATGTAGATGAAACCAGTCTGATATGTGTCGTTGGTGGTGAGAGGTCAATGTTTTTCAACTGCCAACAGTGAAAAACATAAAAGACCTTTATTGAATATGTTTTTCTGTTTTTTATGGATGAAAATGTCACAATAGTTTAAACTGGAGGTGATCAATGTTTGGAATAAGTGATTAAAGTTATTTCTTAGTTTGAACTTTGATTCTTAAACTTTAGACAAACCTGTCATGAACATCTGAATAAATTTGTTTGCACAAGCAACAAAAATCAATAATCGATAATTATTCAGGGTGTTCCTCAGGGTTATGTCATTGATCCATTATAGTTTCACGCTGATACATTAAAGTTCTCTCAAGGGGTCAAACAACCCAAAACACTTTTGATGTTTAATGTATTTCTGATCAAACAAGTCAACAGTAATTAAGTGTAGTGTAATAAATTGAATCAGTTGAAGCTGAAATGACTGATTTGTTCTGAACAGAAGTGTGGAAATCAACAGCTGACATATAATCACCACATGAAGTGTAACATGATCAACGAGCTGAAGTCTTCAGTCTCTGAGTCAGTGTCAAAACTGTATGAAATGCTTCGTAGCTATAAACAGTGTAATCACAATCGTCAAACTGTCCTGAAAAACAACTGATAGTGTTAAAATATAACAAGATAAATTATAAAATGACAACAAACTGATTTAAAACATTGTAATTTAGCTACAGTGACTTTCCTTGTTAAACCTGATCATAAATGCCTTAAATGCCCAAACTGAGCGCTTGGAGGGAGTTTTAGTGTTCATGCATTTAAAATTAAAGTGAAAGGCTCGACAGCTGGGATGATGTGTGGAGCTCTGTAGTACACTGGTACTATCTCCATCAGTGTTTAGCACAAAATTTTACTGCACTGCCAAAAACATGTCACAGCATCTGAAATGGATCAGTGACTCATCTTTACTCTCAAGCCCCAATCAGACAGGACGAACTTCTCACCAGAGATAAAATATCCACAATTTAACATATTCACCATGGTGAAGGATGAAGACTAAAGACTCCTCTGGGGAGCTGAAAGATGCTGCAGGAGGTGAAACTTAATGTGACTGAGTGAAACTTTGCTACCCTAGGATCTCACTCTCTCTGATGCCTGTCCAGAACAAATGTCCAGAAATCAGAGAAAACTGCTGCAGAACTTGTTTCTTCTGTATCAACAGACTTTTGTCCTCTTGATTGTTTCAGTTGTTTCTGTAGTCATCTGTTGCTTCACAAACATGTATTTTGGTGTCAGCTTGTTAGCATCTATCAGATTAGCAGGACATTTGTGACATCCTCCCATTTCACACAAATCAGAGATTTAAAGTCCAAGGACAGGTTTTAAATGTCAGGAGGAAACAGGAAGAGGAGCTTGGTGTGAAAATGATCAAATATTAAATGGAAAGAATCTCTAACTGTAGCAGGAGATGTAAAATCACCTGCACCTCCATTAAAAGCATAAATCCTGTCTGAACAAGGCCTCAGGGAAACATGGTGCTGAGTGGAAATCATTTTAATATTAAACATTAAAAGTTGTCTGACCTGCTGATTCGACCTCAGATTAAAACAAAGGACTGCGGCAGTGTAACCATCTGTGTGACGTTCAGTGCAAAGACAAAATAAACCTGAACATGACCAATTGGTTGACTGGTTGGTTGATCGGTGGCATTATCAATAATGTGAGTCTGTCCTCACAGAGACAAATGATTTTCGTCCCGTCTGTCCTCTCACACACTGCTGGAGGAGGAAGTGAAATGATTCCATGCTCCTTCATTAAGGAGGAGGAAGTGAAGGAGGAAGTGGCGCTCTCCCTCACTCCCTCATGCAGACGTTGCACCTCCCGATGTTGGCCCTCTGCTGCTGGCCCTCGGTCAGCGTGGTGGAGGAGCCCTTGGAGGAGTAGGTGGTTGTCTCCACTGTGGTCAACCAGAAACTGTAGATGTTGGCGAAGTAGTGGCAGGTTCCTCGGGGCCCCTGGCACTCAACAAAGGGCTGAGCCCTGAAGTCCTTAAGACAGCTGCCTGATGATGTCAGAGACTGGCCGCCACCCTCATCGCCTGCACCTGTGTGCTGTGGTCACACAGGAAATAACATCATCAGTTAGACACAGCTAATTAGCAGCAGTTACAATTGCAGTAACAGCAGTGTATGAGAAAGTACTTACTTGTACTTGAAAGCAGTAAATATGTCACAAATGTATGTTTGACCTAAGAGTACTGCAGTACTTTCATGGACTGAAGTAGTAGTACTGCCAGAACTGATGCAGTAGCAGTACCAGTATTATTTTGATGGTACTATTATGATTATGAGTATTACCACTAATTATTAGATATTTGTGTTTTTAGCAATTGGAGTAGTATAATGTTAAGTAGTAATAGTAGAAGTAGCTAATTTGGTAGTTTTCATACAGTAGTAGTAGTAGTAGTAGTACCACCACTGCTCTTGTGAGGGTACCAGCATCTGCTGTTGAGTAAAATCAGAAGTAATTCTAATATTAGGAGTACTCTTTGCCCTTGTTGTAGTTGTGCTGCAGTTCAGGTATTATTAGCATTAGTGCAATAGTAGTAGTAGCAATTTTAGAACTGCAGTGATAAGACTAACTGCAATATCATCCACAGTGTTATGCACATTCAGTATTAGTAATAATGCAGTGTTAGTGCATTTTGGACTGCAGCACCACAGCAGTAATAACAGTACCTAGACTACTGAAGTACCTACCATGAGGAACGAGTATCCGGTCCACAGGCTTCTCCAGCTCTGGGGGCAATCTGGTAGCCTGGAGGTCTGGCTGTGCAGTGCGACAGGTGAGGAGGGGGCTTCACACACCACACAGCGGCTGATGTGAGCTGTGATTGCGTCTCCGTCCATTGGGATGCTGGGGACGGCCGCCGTCGTTGACAGCCAATATGATTTATCGTTACGACTGGCGTAGGAACAGGTTCCCATGTTACAGGAGGAGAACGGCATGGTGGAAAAGACCCTCATACACGACCCTGCCTGACCTGCAGATATTACCGCACCAAATATTTAATATTAAAACATTAATTTTAGTTCACATTGTAGAAACTTTAGGAAATGTCTGTGTATAGAAATATACCCAGATCCTGCGTATGAGCTTTCTCCTGACCCTCCAGGTACAGCAGACTGTATCCATTCCACAGGACCCTTGTTCCTGGTGGACAGTCAGGAACTATTTTTGATTGGCTGTGCATCACCAGCAGGAAGCCAGAATTCAAGGTTTTGCTTGTTCCGGGGGGGCCACAGTCACCGTTTGGACCAGGATCCCCTGAGACACAAAGACCACAGGAGGGTAACCCCAACTGAACCTCAAATTCACTTTCACGGCCACAATGAGCCTGTGGATATTTTTTTGTGTGTGTTTTTTATTAATGTAATATTTGTATAGAATGGGGTTATAACGTCCACAAGGAAGCAGTGCCACAATGTAAAGAAAACATAGAACAAATCAGAAAATGGTTTTGGCTTGAGTAACTGAGATGATGAAAGAGTGTGGGTAAATATATCTAAATGGCCGGGTTGACTACAAGAATTGTAAATTTGCCCAGACTCTGCAGAAGTACAAAATACTGAAAACCTCCTGACAGGATGTTGGATCAACTAATTTGCTAGTTTGAAGTTTGTTTGAACATACAAAACTAATAATATGGTTGACACTCAGGCAGGAAGTAAGGTGCAGGTCTCACCTTTGGCTCCCACAGCTCCTCTCTCACCCAGCGGGCCCAGGTATCCTTGGTCTCCATCTGGACCTGGGGGCCCCTCTGGGCCTATTGGCCCCTGAAATCCAATGTCCCCCTTTTTACCTGAAACACATCTTCAATCATCTTCATATTCAGCTGATGTTGCCAGCTTCACATACGAAGACCTTTTACCTTATGTTCTTTCTTCTTGACTAAATTAGCCCTGAGCTACTTCTGGATTTAATTTTATTGGTGAAATTTGTTTTTCTGAGCAGAGGGAAATACCCAAGCATGTGTATTATGTAATAACAGGAAACAGTTTAAAAGGACTTGATTACCATCAGGACCCAGCCCACTTCCTGTTTCTTACCTTTGGGTCCGTTACGGCCGTTTTCTCCTGCTAGGCCAGCCTTTCCAAGGTGACCAGGGGGGCCAGGTGGTCCTCTGAAGCCCGGTTTGGGGGGATGGTAAGTGGGGCAAGGGGAGACGCGTCCTGTCTCCCCCTTTGGACCCACTGGTCCTGCATATCCCTTTGGTCCTGAAGGCCCAGGAGGACCAGTGCAACCCGTAGGACCCCGATTACCGGGTAGTCCCATTAGACCTTGAGATCCCCGCATACCTGATCGCACACAAATTAGTACAATAACAAAAAAAAGAGAAAAAGTAGAAGAGCTTTTGGTATAGAGGCCATAGAGATAGATATATAATTGGCTTATTTTATAGCATGTGTGTTTTTGGGGAGTGAAGAGGACGTAAGACTTCTGGTGAGCATTTTTAAGCAAATGCCCTTAGAGAGTGTTGTGTGGGCTACATTCATAGGAATAAATGGGACAACATATTTGAATGCAGTTCTCCAGTCAGTCAGAGTGGAAAATACTTTCTCTGGCTACACTATAACAAACTATGACACTTTGGTAAAATGTTGTGCCCTTAATGCAACTTGTTTCTACATTGTTCAGCTTCAGTTCTTCAGAGGCAGACCACCCCTCTGTGCTTGACTTGACTGAAAGCTCAGGAATGTCATCTTCAGACTTGACTCAGGTGGTGCTATAATACACCCACAGTTTAGTTATGAGGTGAGTCTTTGGGTGAAAATCTGTAGATCTGCAGAAACATGTTAGGCATGTAAAGATGTCTGAGAAACATGGAGACAGCCTGACCTTTCATTCCTGGATTTCCTGCAATTCCTAGCAATCCTTTGGACCCTAGAGATCCCTTTGTGCCCTTCGGCCCCTGGCACCCTTTGTCCCCATTGTCACCATCATCTCCAGGTACTGGAGGGTTCTGACCTGGATCGCCTGGATCGCCAGGACACCCTGAAATCCCAGACAAAAGGTAAGACCCTCATCCAGTGTGATTTATCTGTCAGCTCATGATACCTGAACTTTAAAGTCTGACCTTGCTCTCCATCTGGTCCATGACAACCAGGATCTCCTTGATGCCCTTGAATTGGTCTGTCACATTCTGGTCCAGGTTTACCTTGAGGTCCGTAACCACCTGGGGGGCCTACACCACACGGAACGACACATTATTGACGGAGAGTTGAATTGATGGTCTGAATTTAGATTGTCACATTGACATCACAATCAGCCATGATGTAAATCGCACGCACCATTGGGTCCTGGAGGGCCTGTGGGTCCTGGTGGGCCAGGCTGAGATGGGCCAGAGTGTCCTGGAGGACCAGGAGGACCCTTATCTCCTGGAAGACCTTTATAACCAGGAGGGCCCTGTACACCCAGACCTAATCAAACAGATAAACATTTTCATTCTGATGCTAATAAAAATTGAAGAAGAAAGAAATCACCATTTTTTGGTCTCCCTCTTGTGGCAGTTAGTTTTTGAATAGTTTAGAAACTTCAGTCCAACAACAAAATTGCCCACAGGTCATCCTCAGTATGGAGCTGTAGTCACATGTATCGAGCCTCCAAGACCTGGACCCAAGCCATATCTGCACCTTTGCAGCCCCAACCCAACTGAACCTGCCTGGTGTTGTTTGCTGAGGTCAGATGCTTTCCTGCCAACTGTCTCATATCTTCAGTCAGGTCCTTCTCAGACTAAATCAAATGCACTGAACCTAATGCAAGTTAAATTTCTGATGGTCTGAAGTCAGTCTAATTACTTCTTCATCTTTATAGCAACTGCTATATCCCGCACTGTGTGTGAGGCTCATACCTCTGGTCCCCATGTCCCCCTTCACTCCTTTCAGTCCATCAAGTCCATGTAATCCCAATGGTCCAGGAGGACCTGAATAACAAAATCACGCATCATTCAATCATTTGTTATTAGAATAATAAGTATTTATCACTGCATATGATGTCCTCTATGCCACAGCTGCATGATAAGACAGAGATGAGTGAGCTTTTATTTTGACCGGCAACATCAGATAATAAGATAGCAGGTAGTGATATAGTCAGGTGACAAAACTACAGATGTCATCATGGCAGCTGAAGATAATTTTTTTATTAAGCTAATCTTCTAATATGGCTGACATGACAGCAATTCTGGGCTTGAGGTCTGACCTTGGAGTCCTGGGCATCCCTGTGGTCCTGGAGGACCCTCAGCCCCCGTTTTACCTGGAAGACCTGGAATACCTGAACGCCCTCTAGATCCTGGGGGACCATCCACACCTGTAATACACCAGACAGACAGGATTGGGGTCAGAGAAGTAGTAAAAGTCCAGTTCTATATGACACAGGTGAGGTAAGGTGCAAGGCTCCTTTTGAGAATTAACATTAAGTTGCAGCATGACATCATGAGATGCTGCTCCCCCTATGAACAATATGCACATACTATCAGGTCATGACTCAGCACGTTACAGAATAAAGACAGGAGGACTGATGAGGTCCAGGTGAACTTCTGTACCAGCTTGACCCAGGTCCCCTGCATGGCCTGGATCTCCTTTGCAACCCTTCTGTCCTGGAGCGCCAATGAAACCAGGTCTTCCAGGATCCCCTGGAAGTCCAGGAGGTCCTGATAGAGAAAAACAGCTGATTCAAACAGAAACTGACTTGATGGCTTAAACAGCAACAACATCATGTTCGGTAGCAGAGTCCAGATATTTAATAACTGTTTAAAAATGAGTTTGACAACACAACCAACTGAGTCATGTGTCATGCATCATTTCACTTTCACTTTATCGTGTCACTTTCTTTCATCTTAAAAAAAACACCTGCTTCAGGACCAGAACCAGATCATCACCTGAGGGCCCAAAGTCTCCAGGAGGCCCCTTGTCTCCAGGTGGACCAGAGCAACTGGTAGAGTCTCCTTTATCACCTGGGACACAAACAGAAGCTGTAAACAACAACAACCTGTACAGCAAAAGATCAGAATGTCGTTTTATTTTGAGTCATGATGGTGGGTTTGGTTAAGCTTTTTTTTCTACCTTTGGCTCCTTCACATCCTTGGTGCCCAGGTTTTCCAGGTTCCCCTGGACATCCTGGGTCACCCTGAAACCAATAATGAGGATGCATCATTATCGTGATCTGCTGCACGATTTGCATCCGTGGGTGGAAGTTCATTGCAAATGACTAGAACTGTGGTATGATGGCTTTTGGGGTGTTCCATCGTGGCAATACATGGCAAAAATTCAAGCTGAATGTAGTGGACTGTCACTGCACATGGTCAATTATAAGGTGCAGTTTGGGAAAATTTTGATCGCACCTTGTTTTGTTTCATTTTACAGTAAGATGGTAACCTGACCCCCCCCTTTTCATTCGCAATTTATTGTTGAACAACACAGTCATAGAGACTAATTCCAGCTTTCCAAATTACCAGGAAGAACAAGGAACACTGCCTAAGTATCTGGAGTGACTGACCAGCTCTAATTCCTGTTTGACTCTCAGGGAAAGTTTCTCAGACATCTGCAAATATTATCTCTCTTTATAAAGTCAACCTTTATCTTACCGGATCTCCACTCTCTCCGGGGAAGCCGATGAATCCCCTAGGTCCTGGATGTCCAGGTAGTCCCGGAGGGCCGGGTTTACCATATGGCCCACAGGGTCCTTTAAGACCTACTGGGCCAGGTGGCCCGTTGATGCCTGGATACCCTGGCTTGCCAGTTGCTCCTTGCACACCTTTATTTCCTGTAGAGACAAAGAGTGTTTAATGTTAAAGTTCACTGGCTGATAAAACTCTCAACCTGACTTCAATCTCTTCTCCTGGTGCTATTTGGTTGATAGACAACTTTTAGTGCCTGTTAATGGCTACTTCCTGTGTAACATCACACCCCAGCACAGGTCCCCATGGTAACAGCTCTGACCTGGTTTTCCAGGAAGTCCATTGATGCCAAAGGGTCCTGGTTTTCCTCTCTCTCCTTTGATGGTGATACAAATGGTGTCTCCTGGAGGCCCGGGGGGGCCTTTACAGCCTGCAGGAGAACACATCATAGAGGATTTTAATAATAATTTGTACATGTATTTGAAGAGATTTTTAACTGCATATTCAGCACAGTGTGGGCAGGAGAACTGAAGGTCTCAAAACATTTAATTAATATCTTGTGTTTGAATTGTTTCATATTGAGTTTATTCATCCATTTATATTTACTGTTCATCACAGCAATAGAAACGTAGTATAACTCTGTGTTTACCTTTTTCTCCTT
Organism: Datnioides undecimradiatus; assembly: GCA_008933995.1. Classification (NCBI taxonomy): domain Eukaryota; kingdom Metazoa; phylum Chordata; class Actinopteri; order Lobotiformes; family Datnioididae; genus Datnioides; species Datnioides undecimradiatus. The sequence goes on along the minus strand of WARS01000077.1, from coordinate 1,474,282 downwards.
TCGGGCCTTGACAGCCTGGAATTCCATCTTCTCCTTGGAACCCTCTCTCCCCCTTCCTGCCAGGGGCACCTAAAGCTCCAGTTCGTCCAGGGGCACCTGGCCCTCCCCCGAGACCCCAAGGTCCCATCAGACCTGATCACCAGAAGGATCTGTGAGAACCTGGGTTGTAAGGAAACATTCAAACACAGGTGTGTCAGGGACAGGAACTCACCTTTCTGACCCTTAGGACCTGGCACTCCTGGGTCTCCATTGAGGCCAGTGGGGCCCTGGGGCCCTGGATACCCAGGTAAACCTGGAGATCCTGGTTTACCTTCTGGCCCTTTAGGGCCTGAACCTGGAGGACCCTCCTCCCCAAGCTCACCTTTCTCCCCCCAAAAACCTGAAAAGGAATTCATGATGAGATGAAGAGATCTACTGTAACTGAAACATAATATAATGTAAAGAAAATGGAAGAATAATGCAATGGGAAAAGAGCATCATTAACCTGGGGGTCCAATGGGTCCCTGAAAGCCCAATAGCCCCCTAGAACCAGGTTTTCCTGCATCACAGAAGTCTGGTGTGGGTCCTGGTGGACCAGGTTTACCGAGGGAACCATCCTGTCCTCTTTCTCCCTTTGCTCCGAGGCCCCCAGCCAGACCCAAAGGTCCTACACAAACACAGGAAGTAAATATGATACAAATTAACAAATAATTTCACAGAATGACATCACTGAATCAGCAGATCTCCTACCAGTCAACACGTCAGTTGTTTCTTTTGGTTTTTCATTTACTGTCCCAACTCTGACATTTGAATTTAACCAACCATTTTAATTACTATTTACTACATTAATTCAATTTGAGCCAAATATCCAACAAAAATTCATATTTCAGCACTTTTGGGAACTTTATATAAACATGTATTCAAAGTGATCATGTTTTCTGGTTTTTGCTGCTCCTGTTCTAAAGCAGAAAATATAGTTCTAATTTTCACTAATAATGATTTTTACCATAACCAAAAAAAAAGCAATATATTTAGCTTCACATTTCAGGTCCAATCATTCACCTTGTTGACCGCTGTTGCCGGGTGGGCCAGGGACTCCTTTAGGTCCAGGAGAACCCTGTGGCCCTGGGAAGCCAATAGGTCCTGCAGGCCCAACACTAGAGTCTCCTGCTGGGCCCCTCAGTCCAGCAGAGCCTGGGAATCCTGGAGAACCTGGTACACACAATTAGACATACTGTAAACGCATCCAATTCCATCCATCTGTAAGTCTGTCACATACATCAGTCTGGTCCTTGTTTTGATAGTTTTGTCCTGAGTCAGTTTCAGTGCAAGGATACAACTTCACATCGCACACTGAATAGTCTTTTAAACCTGTTCTTTATCCATATTGGAGGCAGTTCCCGATCTATTGTTGCCTAGTGATCACAACTAAGAAAACAAAAGTCGTCTCATTGGTTTGTAGATATGTAGAAATTCCAGAAGATGACCAAAGGAAGATGAAATTTGTACCTTTTGACACTTCTTGTGAAGCATTATACTTTTAATAAACCAACCCTTGTTCACCATTGCCAACCTTGTTAATTCCAGTAGAAAACACGTTTTCAGAAAAATGTCAATATTACTGAAATCCCATTTATTTAATCATTAAAGGTGGTTACAGATAGAATCACACCACAGACAGACAGGCAACTATACCTGGATCTCCACTGTAACTGAAGCCTTCGGGTCCTTCTTCTCCGGTATCTCCAACAAAACCTGGAGGTCCTGCAAGAGGAGAGGAGCAGAGGATGTATGTAGAGATAATGTAAAGGACATTTGTGCTTCAGCTTTGACAGGCATGATCTGGTACCTTGTCGTCCAGGTGGTCCAGGGAGACCAGAAATTCCTTTGTCTCCTTTAGGTCCATCAGGTCCAGTGATGCCACGGAAACCTGGAGGACCCGGGAGTCCTGTGTAACCTGGAGAGCCAAAAATATGGACTGGAAGTTACACAGATAGGTGGGCAGTAGGTCAGCAAGGTAGGAGTTAAATAAGGCGTTTACCTGTATTCCCAGTCTCTCCTTTCTGTCCAGGGGGACCAGGGTTTTTAGGTACACAGGGCAGAGTGTCACCTGCAGGAGGAGGAGTTAAACAGGAAGAGAAAGAATCAACAGAAAGAAGTTATACAGATTTTACACTTAATTTATAGCTGACCTTGATCTTGATCGCTACCTTTGACGCCCTTCAGTCCTCGTGGGCCAGGAGGGCCTTGGGGTCCCAGGTCCCCAGGGGCCCCACGCTGTCCTACTGCTCCAATAACTCCAGTGCCTGTGGGGCCTGGAGGTCCTGATAATCCCTTTGGCCCCAACAGGCCTTGGGGGCCTCTGTCTCCAGGAGAGCTGGGGAAACTTTCACCCTGCAAAGAAGCAGGAAGTGACATATAGCAGGATGAGTGACATCATCATGATAGTGTACAGTGCTGTGGCCTTCTTTAACTAGACTGTCTGGTTTCAGTTTTCCGTGGCTGTGAGAGGACAGTAGATTTACAACTGTTTAGTTTTACATTTACCTGAGGGCCAGGGTTTCCAGGGACCCCTGGGGAACCATTAATTCCTCTTCTCCCTGGGAATCCTAGTCTGCCTGGAGATCCTGTTTGGCCCGTGTCTCCTTTCTCACCTAGAGATGAAAACACAGTCAGATATGAGCACTGACATGAATAAAATAAATTGTTGTGGCGTAACTTGTTAAAATTTTAAGGTTTTAAAATTTTAAGTGTTTAAGGGTTGAACTCACCTTTAATGTCAACCACAATGAAATCTCCCTTCTGACCTTTAAACCCTTTGACACCTGGAAATCCACCCAGACCCTGCAAACAAACCGATCAATGAAACAAACCAAAACGTGTACTTCCTCTGCTTTCTGATTTAACCTGTGACCATGATATGTTGTGCCTTACTTGCTGTCCACCCTCTCCAGGGTCTCCAGGTAAACCTTTGTTTCCTCTCAGCCCCGGGGCCCCAGGGACTCCTGGAAACCCCGGAGATCCTGGATCACCTGCAGAGCCAAGCTTTCCCCTCAGTACAACCGGGGGGCCACAAGCACAGTCGCCAGGATTACCTGAAACACACATGTAGATTTGATAGTGATGTGTAAGTAAAAAACATGATTTTATAGAATATGATGCACCATTTAAGATGAAACCAGCATAAACCATAAAGACAGGTATAAAGACATAAGTCAATCTATTGAGCAAGATGCTAATCTTGACCTGCAAATACTGACCTGTAAACCCTGGAAAGCCCTGGGCACCTGGAGGCCCCTGTGCACCTGGCTGTCCAGGCTCACCTGGAACCCCAGGAAGACAGTAAGTACCTGAAGAGAAGAACGGAAGCATGATGACAACTGGAAATGATCTGTTTTGGCCATTAATTTTAAAAATTAAAATTATTCTTGTTATCAAAAAGGCTGGTGTGATGGCAATGGGTAAATATGTTCTTCTCTGATACCTGGAATCCCTGGTTGTCCTTTTAGCCCTTTTGGTCCAGTGGGTCCTGGTTTTCCTGGTTCTCCAGGTGTGGGTCCCTCTGGAAATGCCTCACCAGGATCTCCTTTGTCCCCCTTTAGTCCAGTTAGTCCCTTCTGTCCCATAACACCTGGTGTTCCTAAAGAAGAACAACCAAGAACTTCATTCACTGTCATACCACCTTAAATCTGATCATAAGGTGATAACTTTTTTTGTACTGTGCTGACCTGGTATGGAAATGCCGGGGTAACCTGGCGGGCCATGCATTCCCATCATCCCCGTGTCCCCAGGGGGGCCTCCCAGTCCAGGGGCCCCGGGGTCTCCAACTTCACCTGGAACAAAGGAAACACTGAAATTGAGCTTTAAGGTAATCTCAACAGGAAGTGGAGGGCGTCTTTGGAAAGGAACTGCAAAGAACTCATGACATACCAAGCTGATTGTGTGAATTGTACATCAGTGTGTGTTGATGCGTACCTGTGTGCATGATGTCAGCACTCTGAGGGAGGCCTTTAGGACCTGGATCTCCCATCATGCCCTGGGAACAAACAGGCAGACTGTTGAAACACTGTTGTGTTTATACACTTGATATGCCCTCATTTAAACACACATTGGTTAAAACAGGCTGCACAGGTGTCGATGTGACAGGTGAGTCACTTTGCTACAGTTCTACTGCAGAACTGACCTTGGGGCCTTCTCGTCCAATAAGACCTGGGAGACCTGGACTTCCTTGAATCCCCTGTTGTAAACATTAAATATTCATGAAATGATGTTGACTGTCATCATCATGATCTTCACCACCTCCACACGTTCTTCATTTTATTTGTTGATATTCAAATTCACCTTGGATCCTCTTTCTCCTGTTGGCCCAGTGCGTCCTGAAAATCCCTGAAACACATGAACACATCACAAGTGTGTACAGAAAGATGATATGAACATAAAGAGTTCATCTTTAATCTGGATGAACAGAGTGGCTTTTCTCTGTTCATAGGATTTAGACTGATAGGACAAATCAATTCTGATCAACAATGATCAATAATATGGAGTATTCTTCACCCTGGGTCCAGGAAATCCCCAAATCCCTTTCTCTCCTTTGATCCCTGGAAGAGCATCCAAACCCTGAAACAACAAACACACACATCCTCATCAGCTCCACAGTAATCAATACATCAATAGTACTCTGTTATCATCTGATGACAAACCAGTACATCGTCTTTGAATGGAGAGCAAACTAGAACCCTGGAGAAGCCTGAACCCTGTGATAATAATATCTAATATCTGAACTTACTGGAAGTCCCTGAACTCCACAGGCTCCTTTTACACCTTGAGAACCCTGAAGAACCAAAAGAACATCAATTTCAGGACCAACAGAAGCATTAAAACCAAGATAACCCAAGATAAAAACAAACAGTACCTATCATTAGAAGAAAAAGAACTCAACATTGGAACCAGCAGATCTAGAACTACAGCACAGAAATGGCCTAAGTACAGTCAAACTACAGTAGAACAAGAATACACAAACATCACATCTACAGTAGAACAAGCTTAGAGCTTCATGATGTTTATAGAAACAGTAAACAGTAGAACCCACTTTTTCTCCTTTGATGTACAGGTCCTCTGGAGGGTCTACATACTCAAACGGCCCTGGAGGCCCCTGACGGCCCTGATCCCCCTGTGGACCACACAAAGTACTGCAATACTTCTACCGCATGATACTACAACTACTGATTAAGGGAAAGTAAAATGTAAATCCTGTCATTGATGTCATGGCAGGTGTCTTCCTGCAGCTGTAAGAAGGGGAACACCTGCAGTGATGTCACAGAAGGTGGTGTGGTAAGATGTACTCTGAGTATCTGTACCTCGTCTCCTTTCTGTCCGGGCAGAGATCGACCTTTTTCTCCCTGAAACACAAATTCACCAACACCTGTTAGACTCTCCTGTGTGTTACAGACGTTTAATGATCAAACAAAATACTTTCAATAGCTGCTGATCTGATGGTTTTGTATTCATCATAATCTCTGTGGATTAAAGGTCTGTGGCTGCAGTTTGAAGGCACCACTGAAAACTTCAGAGAAGCTTTTTTATTTTAAAGTGGTTTTGTTCAAATTTGAGACCATGGTGCTGAAATGATGGCCAACTCCAAGTAAACACCACACAGCATGACCAATGGATAGTCCAGACTGACATGTGAGTGACATGTGAGTGACTGTGATGGACAGATTCAAATGAACAATATATTACGGTCACATGTGCTGTTATACTTCCTGAATGTGTTTGCTGTACTCACAGGTGGACCCCTGTATCCAGGCAGACCGGGGAGACCCTGTAGAGACACACAGGTAACATGAGCCTCAGAAAGAAGTCTACGTGTCTTTAATTATGAACACGTGTGTTTCTGTGTTTGTCGCGACTCACGTTGGTCCCTTCTAGTCCTGCAGGACCAGGAGCTCCTTTCAGACCATGGAGACCCTTCAGACCCTGCAGATAGACACAGAACTGCGAGTGAACCTCTGGACCATGACTGAGATTATGACTTTAGTGTTGCAGCTGGATAGTAAACTCTCTACATCTAAATATTTCCCTCTTTGTCTGGAGACGATGAGGATAAAACAGCAGAAAAAGTCTCGCTACCAGGGTAATCTCAAATCTTTACTTCTATTTTACTGGTTCATGTGTTACATGTTCTTCTGTGGCTTGTTCTCACCTTCAGACCAGGAAGTCCACTGGGTCCCACGTTCCCCTGCCAGACAAAGAGACTGGGATCAGTTCTTTGGGTTAATTATTGTATGTATAAATGTTCAGTATTAGTAAATGTGAAGATGATCAAAGGAGTCTCAGGTGTACAGCACAGGTACGCCCACAGTTCAGCTGTACTTACAGGTATGCCAGGGTACTGAATGAAATAGACTGCCGGCTCTCCAGGAAATCCCTTTGGCCCTGGTAAACCCTGCAGGAGAAAGTGCTGTTACCATGGTGACTGCATAATACTACTCTACATATACTGCAGTACACTGTTTAGCTGCTGTCAAACAGGTCCATGTTTCTAAGATCAGCAGGACTTTCTGTGGAGTCTGGTGGATAAAAAGGAAGAATTTAAACAAACTGCTAAAACCTGAAGCTAAAACGTGATTGATAACAAATACGACGCTGCAATATCGTCTCACCGGTTCTCCCTCAAGCCCATATTCTCCAGGAAGTCCAGGATCTCCTCTCTCCCCTCTGGTTCCATTACATCCATCTAGACCTGGAAACCCAGGACCCCCAGCCGGACCTGGGTGACCCTGAACACACAACCACAATCTGATCTTTGACCTCAAGACATCTGGACCAATCAGAGCTGCTGAGAACTTGAGGGCATAAGACTTCTTACCGGGACTCCATCTAAACCTGGAAAACCAGGAACGCCGACACTTCCCTGAAACACAGACAGAGTTCTAAACTGAAGTTCCGGTTCAGTTACGGTTTTAGGTCATTGCTACACATCAGCGCATCGGCCATATTATCTCCAGGTCAGAATGAACCAGTTAAAGAACAAGCAGAACCATCATTAGAACCATGTTTATTTACCTGGTCTCCTTTTAATCCTGCGGCTCCTCTCGGCCCCTCATCTCCTCTCTGACCCTTTTCTCCTGCAGGCCCTTGAGGTCCCGGAAAGCCTGGGGGCCCCTGTGGACCCTGCCTCCCCAGAGGACCCGGAGGACCCTGCAGAACACAAATAACCTGTTAAAACCTTAAAGAACTGTTAGAGCCTGGTGGCACCTGATGGAATGCTGTATGTAAAACTGTAGGGCCTGGCAGGATGTGATGGAACCCTTTCATGCCTGACAGAACCTATTCAGACATAACCTGGCACCGTGGAACTTGGCAGAACCTCGTGGAAAGTGACAGAACATTTGTACCCGATAGTACCTGTGTTAGAGACTATTAGAACCTGACACAAACAGAGACAAAACATAACACCCTGCAGGAGACGCCGACTACATTCGTACATGACGTCAGAGCAGAGAAGAAGCATGTGATGTTGTCATATGACCGCAGGAGGGCAGTGTGACATCACAACACTGTGTGTTTGCAGCAGCTCAGGATGTTTGAACAGAAAGTTGATTCATAAACTTCAAATAATTTATATGATTGATTTGAAATGATGTGTGTGTGATGGGATGTTTGTGTGTGTGTGTGTGTGAGGTGTGTGATGAGATGTTTATGTGTGTGTGTGGTGTGTGTGTGATGAGATGAGTGTGGTGTGTGTGTGTATGATGAGATGTGTGTGTGTGATGAGATGTATGTGATGTGTGTGTGATGAGATGTGACAGCTGTGATCTCTGTTAGTCCTCTCTCTGTCCTTTTTTCTCTGAAACCACTGAACTGTGAAATCAGTGAGACAGACGCCTTCCCACAATCCTCTCTGCCTGTCTGCTGCCCCCAGCTGTACAAACACACACACTAACACCGATACACAGTGAAATACACTAACACACATGCCATCACACACACACTGGAGGTCACTTTGTGTTCGACAGGTGTGTGCAGATAAATATTGTAGTTCAATCAACTGATCACACAGACGGACTGCAGCTGTTTGATTGGCTGCTGAATCACATGGTGCCACACTCTGCACATCTGGACCAGACTGTGGTCACTACCACTGTGACTGTCGACAGAAACATCTGGACCACTGTGACTGTCACAAAAAAAACCGTCTGGACCTCACTGTTGTAACAGTGTTACCATGACAACTGTCCTTATCTGTTTACATAATGCAATGATGCTTCTGGAGACAGAAGCTGAAACCTTTGTGAGGAAGAGGAAACTGTGACATCACATTGTGGTGTTTATACGTGTGTGTGTGTTTGTGTGGAATCTGCTGACTCAGTTTTAGGTAAACAGCTGCTAATTTAACACCAATACGTTCCACAGCAACACTCCTCCGTACAGCAGCTCATTATTACAGTGTGTGTGTGTGTGTGTGTGTGTGTGTGTGTGTGTGTGTGTGTGTTCACTGTGTTTTACTGTCTGTGGTTTACAAGCTGACAATGAAGGTGTCACAGGTCTGTTAATAGAGGAAAGTGTGTGCAGCTGTGATGATGTCATGATGCTGCCAGGCTCTGATTGGCTGCTGTGTGTGAGCATGTCTCACCCTCGCTCCTTTGGCTGGGAAACACTGGCAGGTGGTGCAGTCTCGACCAGCGCACGGCTCCGACAGCTCGCCCTGGAAACCAAGACAGAACACAAACATCACCATGACATCGGCATGACATCACTGTGTCATCATCACAATGTGATGACAGTTCAGATCAAGTGTTTGTCATCATGTTAGAAGAAGCTCTTCACATCATCATGAGTGAAGCAGCAGATTGTTTTCATTGGTTAAGAGACGCAACCACCAGTGTACCTTTGAAGCTGCGACCTCAGAAGCAGTTAACCTCACCGAGACCAGCTGAACCTGAGCAGCTGGTGGCCGACAGATCTTTGTATCTACACCCCAGAGGCCAGCTGGACTCAACAACAACAACAACAACACTGGGTCATTAGCTTGCTGGGCCATCGCCGACATGTTTGGATGTAAGAGTTGGGAGGTGTAGGTAGGGTTGGACCAGGAGCATCTCTGGAAACAAACTCCTACCTCTATAAGTGTACCTGGTGCCAGAACCCCTGGTCAAAGGTCAGTGATGGAGTCATTTTGAGGGAATTACTGCATCTTCAGGGAAGCTCTGCTCTCACCTGTGCTCAGACGTGGAGGTGGCTGCTCAGAGTTATGAGCTGAAGGTTGGAGGTGCATTTGGTAGCAGTTAACAAAGAAGGCCGTGGTGAGGGTGGAGGCCGCGGTGGTGTATGCATGCGTGAGTGTAGCTGCTGTGCAGGGTGAGTTCAGTGTGATTCAGGTGTTTTCTGCAGCAGTGTTTTGTTTTTGGTGTATTCTCTGTGTTCAGACAGTGAGGAATGTAAACACCCTGTAGAGACAGACAAGCATCTCCCAGATTCTCAGGAAGCAGACAGCTGACTGCGTGTGTGTGTGTGTGTGTGTATCAGATAACGTCAGTGACAATCGTGCTCCCATTTTACTGACCCACACATTCTTTGAACAGTCTGAATGAGGACAGATGTGAAGCAGCTTCTGTTCATCAGATATGAATCAAACCATCAGAGCTCCGAACTCAGATCAGCACAGAGACGCTGAGCGCTGCAGCCGGGGCCCAAACACGTGTTCATCACGGAAACCGCATCACACGTGCTTGCTCCTGCACGCCATGATAAAACACACGTTTGCTAATGCACACCAACGCAGTGCATCACAGTTGTGATGGTGTTCAGGTGGTGCATCAGGATACACAGGAAGGAAACCACAGTAACCCTGGCTGTCCCCCTTCACTCATCCCACACCGAGTGTCCCTGTTGGTGTACTGAGCGTGTTTTTTTTTCCTCTGTGGGCCCCAGACGGAGAGTTTCCCAGCATGCAGCAGTGTTTGTGTAGCAGCCACATTCCTGCAGCGTTGTGTAAACCAGGTTATCAGTCAGGCGTGGCTATCAGCAGCAGGAATGTTGCTATCGCTCTATCTGCTGTCACGACTTTGTCCGAAAGTCTGCGCTTGCACCATCCTCCCTCCATCAGTCCTCCATCATCATGACTCTGTCCTGGACTCGCCTGAACCTACACCAGCCTCCATCTTCACCCCAGCAGCTCCCACTGACATCCATTAACCCTCCATGCATCCTTAATCCTGCCACCATCCCTCCATCTGGGACACCATGCAGCTTCTGATTGGCTGAACGGACAGCGAAGCAGCTGATTGGCCAACGACGATGCCGCTGTGCACAGACAGACTGACCCTGATGACCTCGACAGGATGGAGACTCTTTCTCCACCGTCTCCGCCATCCAACCATCTGTCCTGCATCACTGTTGATCACAGAGAGACCGAAATCTGATCCCTGAGGAACACCTGAGGATCACACGTGAACCTGACCCACATCCTCTAACACCTGAACCAGTCACCTGGAGCCAAAGGCCCTCAAGGGAACATGTACAAATGCACTTTTACCTGCATTCACTGCAGAAATGGAAGCAGCTGCGTTTTTCATGTCGGCAGCTGCAGCAGTAAAAGACTCCAGCTGTCAGTCTGTCGGTCGCGTCACGTGAAAACAAATTTTTATATCAGCATTAACAACATATTTGTCACCATGTGAACACAAGTAAAACTTAATGAAGACCCCTGGAAGCCAGAACTTTGACCCAGGAATTGGAACAAACCAGGAAAACATGCAGGCGGAACATCTGGAGATGTTCGCTGAAGCAATATGACAACGTTCTGGACCTTTTAGCTTCTCTCAAGTTAAATTCTGACAGCTGCTCTGCAGTGGAGACAAAAGCTAGCTGCATCAATGCTAACGCTATTGCTAATGCTAATGTTAGGTCAGTAGGGAGGACAGAGAGATTGGCTCAGTGTTTGTAATGAAAACTGCAGATTCACATGGACGTAACTGGACTGTCACCATGGTAACCATACACAACAAAGATGGAGACAAGACTCCTGTAACCTTGGTAACCATGGACCATAAAGACAGAGACACCTGTAACCTGAAAATGCTCAGAGGACAGGAGTCAAACACGCAACAGAAATTATGCTGAAAGTTTTATACTACACGGAAACGAATCAACAAGCTAAAATGATCAACATCTACAATGTGCGACATCAGAGACTAAAGGTGGTCAGGCACTCAGTCTGCGCTCTGATTGGACGGCAGAGAGGAAGCCGTGGTGATGTCACAGCTTATATGTGACTGAACTTTGAGCTCATTGCAGCTCATCTGACCTGCTGCAGTTACACAAACAATGACACCACACAGAAACACTCCACTGAGGCGCTCACAGGAAGTGAGACGCCTTCACAATAAAAGTCCGGAGGTGGTTTTAAATTAGCATGAACTCACTGCGAGAGCTGCTGGAGGAGCTGTGAGGACAATCAGGAGGCTCCTGGAGGAGGAAACACACAGATTTAATGACCAAGTGATCACTGATCCATCATTGATTGTCAGTAATTGATCACTGGGGTACTATGGCTTTCACTGCAGTTATTATCATTAACTGTTCTCTACATTTGTTTTTCTTTACCAGAGCCAGGTGTAGCTGCAGGGGGCGGAGCAGGAAGTCAGCAGCATCTTGTCCTCTGCTCAGAGGAAGTCCCTCCCACTGCACGGCCCTGTCAGTCTGACTCCGCCTCCAGCTGGTTCTCAGCCAATGAGGACACTCCAACACAGGTGGTGGTCCTGCAAATGAAAGAGCAGAATCATCAGATGGTTCATGACAATCCGAAGTGTCAGACCTTCAACGTTGAAACGCCGTTTCACAACAATCAAGTCAGAGAAGACGCAGCTGACAAGACACCAGGAGAGTTAGTTACAACAGCAACAGTTTGGCTAGTGTTAGCTAGCAACTGCAAAGCTAATAGCTATTCATGAGCTAACAACAAGCTAACAGCGATTCATGAGCTAACAACAAGCTAACAGCTATCCCAATGCTAACACAAACACGTGACTGACATCATGAATACAAGCTGCTACAACAGAGACAGAAGAGACAGACAGGTGGAGAGAGAGACAGGCAGACAGACAGGCAGCCAGACAGACAAACAGGTGGAGAGACAGACAGACAGGCAGTTAGACAGGCAGACAGACAGACAGACATGTTTCTGTAATGCTTCACGCTGGCATGCGTCTCTCGGTGGTTTAATGGTTTAATGGGATCAGATTGAAATCTGACCTGCGGGAAAACAAACACCTGATCAGTGCTGATGACTCACACCTGGAAACTGTACTCGAGTATTTCCTGCTGCTACTCTGTTACATCTCCTCTGCTGCTGCAGTCAGACACTGCTTCCTGACACTTTCCATTCAGCTGGTGAAACTGTTAAAGCGGTTTCTGATCCACCAAGATTCAGATCAGACTCTTCAGATGAAACAGTGTGAACGCTGTGACCTCTAACAACTTGTTTGACCACTGAACTTAAAGTCTCACTCACACTGCGGCCGCACACTGGACTGTGCTGCAGTAGTTGAGTAAAAGTACTCCGTTACTTCTAGCTTCCTTTCAGCTTCATTAGCGACCCATTAACGGTAATTAACCTGCTGACGTCGGTCGCTAATTACAGCTAATTAAAGAACCAATTAGGAGTTAATTAATAATTATTAGGACTGATAATCAGCAGCTGTAGCGGCTCATTCAAACATCACACAGCGAGAAAACCAGCAGCTCAGGTGAGACACGGACAGGCTCACTTACCTGAAGGTCTCGCGCTCAGTCCGAAGCTTCACGCGCTTTTCATGTCAGAGACACGCAGACAGAAAACTCGCAACTTTATCCGCTAAACTGACCCCGCGGCGCTCCGCTGCACACACAACTGCGTACCTGTCAACCGGCGGCAAACACCTGCAGCTGCGCACACCCACACTTCCGGTCTCCGGGCCCAGGGCTACAAAATAAAAGCAGCTTGCTGCAGAAAGAGGAGAAGCACTACGAACGTGACTGTCACCAGCAGAGACGAGTTTCATTAGCGGCAGTTTGTCCCGCTGGTCTCTGCGAATGGACGCTGATCGGTTTATTGATTTACTGACTGGTTTGATCAGATAGTAGGAGGGTTGACGGTCACACAGACAGTAACTGTGATGAACATCAGCTGGAAAGAGTTAAGAGTATGACAGGAGAGTTACTAATTCCACAGACACATTTATATGAATTGTGTTGTTATGTTGCCAGACCGTGTTGCTCTGCAGGCGACGACTCTTCATCCCTGTTTCCTCTGAATGAGTCATTAAACGTTCAGCCGGTTTGATTTTCAACATGTTTTCTTAAATAACGAGACAACAAATTTTAAAACCCTAAAACTGAAAGATGAAAAAATGAAAAATGTCTGAAATGACACAGGAAAGCCGCAGTATTGATGCGCACTGTTCTGCGGTTATCAGAGGGATGAACTTCTTCTGGGCCATGTATAAACCGGCGACATGCGCCGTTAGATTATAACGTGATGTTTACGTCAATAACCGCACCGACTTCACCAGAGTGCGTGCTTTTATTTTGAAGCGGTGAATCGGAAGTCCTGTCCTGAGTGTTGCGTGTTTGACTCGTGTGTCTGCGGACTGTCGCTCTCTCTCCATCCCGCCGCAGGTTGCTGTGGCCCGACAGGATCAGCAGCACGGACCCCCTCTGAACTGACCCGAACCAAACCGGACTGAGCCGAACCGAACTGAGACGAACTGAGCCGAACCGACCCCAGGAGCCCATCCCGAGTGGAGCGAGTCCAGCCGGGAGTCAGTCCGATCAGCCGGGACTCCGCAGCTGTGTGTCCGTCTATGGAGGCTCCGGGCGGCCCGAGGCGGAGGATCGTCCCGCTGCTGGTTCTAATGCTCTGCTGCTCCGCCGCTCCGGGACACGCCGAGAGGGTGAGTGAACACACCCACAGAGGGTGCGTTAGTTTAATGTGGAGATAATGATTATTAACAAACTTTAGGTTGAGCAGAGAAGGTTTGAACTGAGAGACTGAAGATGATGAGGTGATGGGGATGATGATGATGATGATGATGAAGAGCTCTTTACTCCACTGTGAACTTCAGAGACTTTTATTGTGAAAATCAGTTTTATCTTGTAAAGAAATGCTGATCACATCCTGTGATCAGGTCATCAGTGTGTGTGTGAGGGGAAATGATTCACCTGTGGCCTTATAGCGTGTGTGTGTGTGTGTGTGTGTGTGTGTGTGTGTGTGTGTGTGTGTGTGTGTTGCCATGGTGACAGATGGACAAACAGGTGCGTGTGAAGTGTTTGTTTGGTTTTATTGTGTGTTTTTAACAGCAGACTGTGACTGACACCGACAGACCTGCCAGCATTATGGTTACTATTAGTACTAGTACTGCAGTACTACAACAGTACTGTACTGTACTAGTAGTAGTACTGCAGGACCTCTGTTGAAAGCCACGCCGCCCATGTCTCTGTGAATCATGGGAAACATTCCCTCATGTTTCTGAAACATGCTCACATCAAACAGCTGCAGTCTGCTGAGGGTTAGATGCTGCACAAGACATGGACTATTACAGACGCTCTGTCAGTGACGTTCCTCTGCAGCGTCTACACATGAATAGAACAACAAAACAGAATTAAAGGAAGAAACAAAGAAACTGTGCGACAGGATCCAAGATGGCGTCTGTGTTGACACAGACGATGCCGTTTAACTTCAGGTTTGATTAATCTGAGCCGGCAGGACGGCGCCTGACCAGCTCGTTTGCGGAAACTGGTGATAATGAGAATTCTGAGGTGACCTGAACACATCGTAGGGGACTCAACTTAAGACCCAGTGAGTCCTGGTCTAGATGAGTCCTTGTTAACTGACCTCAGACCTGATAAGTCCTCCCTAATTGGCTTCTTGTCCTTCTGAACCAATCAGAGACCTCGATCAGTCAGTGAGTTTCTGAGCATGCTCAGTAAGACAACACTGCTGCACAACTTTGCATTGCCATGCTAGCAGGCTAAGTTCTGCTTTAGCCCTGTGCTAACTGCAGAGATTTACTTAAAAACTTTACTTAATTACAAATTTACTTTACTCTAATTCCATTTTATGGCTCTTTCCACTCCTGCAGTGATTTCACTGATCTTTATCTGACAGTGTAGAATGAAAACACCTGATACGAGCAGTAACCATGAAACCACATGTGGATACAACGGGCTCCACATTAAAACAATGAGTGTCTCTGATTAATCTCAGTATTTCTGCCTGTGTTGTTGCTAACGAGCGGCCTGGCATCCAAACTGCGTTTACACACAGTGGAGTTAGCTTGTGCGTCCTCATGATGAGCTCTAATAACTTAACCACGCTCAGTCGTTTCATGCAGCGCCACCATCGGGTCAAAGTTCACTGCATCAACGCAAACTGTGGCGCCGCCAGCAAGCGCTCATGTGACCCTGCAAGTCGTCCTGACAGTGGCTGTTTTATCGGCAGCTTGATCTGAAGCTTACGACGTGTTTTATGGATTTTATTTATTTATCTTACTGCGGAAATAAAAGAATGTAGGAAGAATGTCAGGCAGGAAATAAAACCTGTCTGTCTGTCTGTCCGTCTGTCCGTCCGTCCGTCCGTCCGTCTGTCTGACTGTCTGCCTGTCTGCCTGTCTGTGTGCAGTCAGTCAGACAGTCTGGTCTGTCTGTTGTTTTAGTTCGTCTGTTTTCTGTTTCAGCCTTTTGTCCTGATCTGCTGTTATTACTGACCCAAATACACACACACACACACACACACCGGGCTGATCTGCTGAGCTGCAGTGAAAAGGGAAGCGCAGCTGAGCCCTGAATGAAAATTCATGTTCGACTCATTTTACTTGATGAGCAGGTTCAACAGGAGAAGGCCGAACTGCTGCTGATTACGTATTAATTACTAAGTAACGTACGAATACTCGATTACAACCAAGAGTCCCACACTGAACACGTCAGTGTCATCATCAGTTTCAATAATACGATGCGGTCGGAGTATGTGAAGTGGAAGGAGTGAGACCTGTTCCTGTGCAGCAGCGTTTCTTCTGTTCTGTATTTAAACTGACACACACTCGTTTGTTTGGGCTGATCGATCTGAAAATGATGCACGTTGTTTGTTTTGCTTCGCTCTGCTTCTGATGCTTCAGACTGACTTTAGTGTGAACCCTGCAGACTCATCAGCCCGAGCTTCATCACTTTAACTGCAAACAATAAAAAATCCTGAAAAAGTTCAACTTTTACTTTTGTCCCTCCTTTGCCACCGTCAGGAGGAAACTTTGGCTGCATCGCTGCAACAGATGATCAACATTTACAATCTTCCACAAATAAACAACCTCAAAAACAGAAAACAACAACAAAGAGATTCAAGAAAATATGAAACAGTTTTATTTTACTGCTGAAGCGTGCAGCTGCACACTTGTGGCTCTCACATCGTGATTCTGACTGATGACACAATCATTAGGGTATAGTGGATTATTGTTGAGTTGCATTCACAGGAAATGCACATTTTTCTGCTTTATTTCAAAAAACTCATAAACTCATAAAAATGACTTTTTGTCCTCATGTTGCAAAAACTCTGCATTTGTTTTGTTTGTAAAATCTGAAGCTGCAGACAAGCGCAGAAGTATTCGAGTATAGGTCCGTCAGATTACTCAGTAACTTACTCAGTTACTTTCTGTTTTATCCCCAGAGACAAAAAACAACTTTAATCACTGAACTTTGACCGGAACAGTTTGAACTTCATGTCGTCATGTTTCGGTGTGTTTGTCTCGTTTAAACTCTGCGGTTTCTTTGTTTCAGTTCTTCGGTGAAACAGCGTCTCTGTGTTATTGAGGTTTGTACGGCAGGTCATGAGGGTCAAACAAGTTGTCAGATGCACAGAGAGATATAACCGATCTGATCTGTAACTCAGAGATGCAGACAGTCTGCAGGTCTCTCTCTCTCACATTGAACCCTCACAGCAGAGTGAGTATGGAACATTACCCACGATGCCCTGCTGCAGGACATGTCGGGGCACCGAGCGTCCTTGAGTGATATGAGACAGGAATGAAGATAAGATGACATCAGAGCTTCAGCCTGTCTGTCTGATGGTCTGCAGGTCAGGTTTATCACACAGGAAGAGCACTGTTACACCTGCAGGATACATGAAGGTGTTTGGGTTAAACAAGAAATATGTCGCGCAGATAAAGACGTCGTGAAGAAACATGCAGAGCAACAGTCGGGACCGAACTCCGCCACCGATACACCTGCAGGACACACCAACCCCCCAGAGCCCGTCTGTCTGACTGGAGACTGTTCTCCAGAGAACAACGACAGCATCAAACATTCAAAACCAGACCAGCTGAAACCTGCCAGGTTTCACATCGACGCCGTGAGCAAGAAGAACCTTTGAATCGAATCAGTTCAGCTTTTCCTCTGAAGCCGTTTCATCTCATTGAGTCTCAATCAGGCTTAAACTTAAAAGCATTTATCAAAATCAGTGTTGCAAAGTGTTTCACACAACAATATAACAGAGCAATGTGAGAATAAACAGACACGAGGTGGGATTAGACTTTAAAACGATGGAAGATTAACAACATAAATCAAAAACTCAGTGAATTAAAACAAAAAACAACAAAACTAATAGAGATCAGAGGAAACCAGAAGTCAAGAATAAAAAAGCCTCAGAGCTGCTGCTCCTGCTGAGTCAGCAGTCTGTCTGCTGTGTGAGTCTGAGTCTGTGTGTGGTGATGTGTTGCTGTGACTCCAGAGTCTCTGCAGAGCATTGAAGGTGAGTCTCTGCTTTAATACAGTGATGTGTTGCTGTGACTCCAGAGTCTCTGCAGAGCATTGAAGCTGAGTCTCTGCTTTAATACAGTGATGTGTTTCAGAAAGCAGCTTCTGACCTTTGCAGAGTCACATCGCTGCTGAGTCGCTGCTCAGTCACAGAGAGAAGCTCTGTTTCACTCACACACTCACTGATCAGAACACACACTGATCAGAACACACACTGATCAGCACACACACTGATCAGAACACACACTGATCAGAACACACACTGATCAGAACACACACTGATCAGAACACACACTGATCAGACAGTTTATGAGACTGCAGAGGTTAAAGAAGTGCAGTGAAACATTAATTAAGTCATTTTAAACTAAATTAAGAAGTTTCTGTGAAGCTTAAATGTTTTAGTGTCCTCACATCAGTTCACAAATTCACTTTCTATCACAGAGTTTTAAACAAAGGTTTTGGAGAAACTGATGTCAAGCTGCTGATGGTGTTGTCAGATCAGAAAACACTGAAAACCCTCGATTAAAGCCGGAGGAGTTTACAATCACAGACGTCTGAAGGAAACTTGTATCTGAGTTCAGCTTCAGTTTAACCCTGGAGACTCAGTCTGGACTCATGTGGAGGTTCAGAGCGTTTGAATCAACACTTTTCCTTTGTGATCCTGCTTCCTGCAGCAAAGTGAGTTCAAAATGTTGCACAACAGAGAAATGTTTCACTGTTTCCTACCAGACCCGATCAGACCGAGGAGACTCTGGACCTGGACCGACTCAGGTCCCTGATGACGATGAACTGATCCATGAAGACGTCATTTAAACACACTCTGAGACATTAGACTCATACTTCCTGTCTCCTCTCTCTGCAGGTGTGTCACTGCAGCGGGAAGAGTTTCTGTCACTGTGACGGGGTCAAAGGTCAAAAGGTGAGAAGATCTCAACGTGAGCACAGGTGGGGCACTGGTGTCAGGCCAGGAAGTGATTCAGTCCTGGTTCAGTGTCACAGTTATACTTTATATCCTGCTTCCTGTTGGTTTATTTGAGTGAAACGATGATGTCAGCAGAAAAACACAGTTGGATCCAGAGTCACTGAGCTCAGATCGTCACTGAACCACCGCCTCTGCAGACCGACTGAACCGGGTTAACTGGGATCAATCTGTCCACAGATGTTCTCTGATCCAACCGTCCGCTCACCTTCAATTTCTATTCGTTTAACGAATCCCTTTGATTTGAGCTCAACAGAGACGTTTGTGGACACTTGATGCTGAATCTGTTCCAGCATTTAGTAGCTCAGTGTCCAGTTTGTTTGACTGTAACTGCTGATTTACTGTATTATCAAGCTGCTGCTCAGATGAGTCACTGAACCACTGTTAGTTGCTCTCTATGTGCAAAGACCAATCAGAACTGTCCTCTCTGGCGTCTGACTGTACCGAGTTAAGCTTGTGTCACTGCCTGAGAGGCAAAACCCGGGGCAACAAGGCCCTGAAGGCGGCCGCTTTGCAAAAAGTGACCAAGAGGGGTGAATCTGTTGGGTTTGAGGAGGTCTGGGGTCAGGATCCTGACTGCAGACCTCCTCATCCTGGATCAGCTTGTGTTTGCCATCTTCTGCCCTCCGGTGGTAACCCGCTGTCACTGCAGATGTCAGTGAAACCACCAGGAGCTGAATCCTCAGACATAATGAAGTCCAGGAGGGTCTCTGCTGGTTTATATGGGGTCTCCTGGGTTCCAGGTGTATCTAAAGAGGTGTGAGGTGGACTTATGCAGTCTGATGTGGGTCTAACCGTCTTTGATCAGGTTTAAAACATTTTCTGGGTGGAGCAGGTGAGTCCTGAGCCCGTCTGATTTGATTCGACCTGATTTTAATGTCTGAGCTGTGATCTTTGTTCCTACGTCACCGTTGTTGTCTATAAATACTGGAGATGAAACGCTGGATCTGCGTTCAGCTGCACTGGACTCTGAAGTCTTTGTGTCGCGGCTGCAGTCTGATGCGTCTCAGGTACCTGAGACCACCCAGGTGTGAACTCCATGATCTCAGGTGTGTTCAGCAGGAGAATAAAAGACGGTTCCTCTCTGTTGAACATGAAACGTCCGTGTTTTCACTCAGGAACCTGAATGCACCTGGACGACAGCCAAGACACACGAACACCTGACTTCACCTGAGTTCACTGCTTCTGTGTGCACAGCAGGTGAACTGACCCGGGATTCGTTCTGTACCTGACATCACCTGAGCTTCCTGTTCCTGGTCACCTGGTTAGCTAACCACGAGTTCACCTGTTCATACAGGTGATCTGAGTCAGCTGATGCACTGATCCAGGATCAGTTCTTCACCTCATGAGAGTTTTCATCCTCTGCAGGGTGAACCTGGCTACCTTGGATACGACGGGCTTCCCGGAGTAATTGGTTACCCAGGTAACGAAGGCCACCCAGGCCCACCTGGACAAAAGGTAATGACTTCTAACGTGAACACAGTAAAACACAGCAGCCATGTTTTCAGAGTAGTTATAATAATTACAAATCACATCATGTCTGACTGAGTCATGTGATGTCACAGCTCAGGTGGTCAGGTGTCTCGTCCACCATTGGGTGGTTTTAAAGTTTCAGCCATCAGATCAGACGCATCGTTGTTTAATTGCTGCTGGTCTTCACCTGTCGCAGGTGTGTCGCTCAGAACTGACTTTGTGAAATTAAAACATTTACAGATGAAATATCATGTAAACGATCGTCTGGTTCTCGACACAGTTTGAAGCTGACCTCTGTGTTTATATAGAACATGTAGACTGTGTCTGCAGCTTCGGTTATGAGTGTTTGTAGCTCTGTGTGCAGAACTCGTGTGTGATGATAGCTGTTAATCTTCTTCTCAGGGCGACCAGGGAGCAGCAGGAGCTCCAGGACTGAAAGGCTCCCGAGTAAGACTGACGATGATGATGATGATGATGATGATGAATATGAATCAGTTTAAATGAGATTAAATGAATCCATCATATGAAGGTAAACATCAGTCTGTCTGTCTGTCTGTCCGTGTTCTCCAGGGTCTTCCAGGAAGGCCAGGTTTTCCAGGACCTCCAGGACTGCCGGTAAGAACTGCCATATAACGCTCAGAGAACAAAATGAATGTCGACACAGAAACAAGATTTTAAAGCTAAATTGACGCTGACTAAACAGATTTTTCCTGGACAGCCACCATGTTTTTAATGTTGAAATAAAATCAAAACTTGATTTAAAACCACAGAGCGCACAGACCGAACGAGAGCAAGCAACATGAAATCAGTTGAAACAACGAAGTTCACAAAGGCTTAAACCTCCTTAAAGCTGCCCTGAACAAACAACAACAACAATAATAATAATGTATGAGCTGTATATTAACATTAGGCTTGCAGCTTGATTTGTTGAACAGTTATCACTCTCAGGAAAACACTGTGTGTGTGTGTGTGTGTGTGTGCGTGTGTGCGTGTGTGTGTTTCTCAGGGACTTCCTGGCCACGAAGGACCGATCGGCAGACCAGGACTCCCAGGATGCAACGGAACAAAGGTTTGTTTACCTGCAGACAGCATCACCCTGTGTCACTGCTGCACATAAACTCAGACACACGCTGTCACTAGTTGATGTATTGATCGGTGTCTTCCAGGGCGAGGTCGGTTACCCAGGGTTCCCTGGGGCTTCGGGACGTGTCGGTCTTCAGGTAAGTCCTTCCTACTTCCTGTTGAAAGCAGTGACTGGATGCTGTGAAGGCAAAAAGTAACATTTCAATCACTGCAGGGTGAAGCTAAGCTAGCTGAGTGAAGCTAACTCTATGATGCTAAAGCTAACTGTGTTGATGCGTTTCAGGGTGAACCAGGACAGCGAGGTCCAAAGGTAAGAGAGCACACCTGGAAACATTCACATACCGTCATGGAGAAACCCCGTAACTCCAGTTGTTTACAGGTGTTTACAGAGTTATCAAGCAGAGAGCTAAAAGCTAACACTGCACACATATGTGTTATTCATGTTGTACAACAATATTTGTTTCATAATATCTTTATTTCAGAAAATGAAACCGAGAGCTTGTCTGTTTCTTTAAAGGCTTGTTGTTTGTTTTTCTTTGTTTCTGTTTGTTTGTTTACGAGTTTCCATGTTTGTTCCAGGGCAACACGTTCGTCTATCCCGTCACCCAGGACATTAAAGGAACAGCAGGGCCTCGAGGACCAGACGGACAGATTGTGAGTTTGTGTGACACATGATGTCACTCAGACAGTTTGTGTATCCCAGCATGCATTTCACATCCGGCAGCAGTGATGGTGGAGAATATGATCCAGACTCACTGGACTTTTCCTCTGAAACCTGTTTGTGTCGCAAAAGCAAATGTTTCACAATTGAAGTGTCTGTGATTTACAGAAATGACTTAGACTGACATAGACTGTAAACAAAGATGGCCGCCGTGTCTCCACGTCCTGTCACTGTAACAAACAGGAAGTCAGATCCCAGATACAGGTGCTGCCATCTTGCTCCACTGACGTCATTTGGAGTCAGTGTCTGTGTAAGTGCTCAGGGGTGTAGAGCCGCTGTATCGAGGTCCCGCCCACTTTAGCTGTCAATCATGATGCCACGCCCCCAGCATCAATAACTGATTAAAATCAAACTGATCGGAGAAATGATCAGTTGAACAAACATGAGCGTGATGAGAACGAGCTGAGATGACAGGAACCATCTGCTGACATGGAGGGGGCGGGGCTTAGGAGCTGTACTGCAGCCAGACAGCAGGGGGGTTCTGTCATGTCGGCCATCTTTGTTCACAGCCTGATTTTTCTGTGGTTGGTGGAGACTGAGTTCTGATTAGTTGTTTGTGATGCAGGGCCTGGTTGGAGATCCAGGTGAAGCAGGCCTGCGAGGACCACAAGGACCTTCTGGACTCCCTGTATGCTTGAGATCTAAAACTGTGACTTTATTTTAACTAAACTTTATTTAAATGTTTCAGTGGTTCTTTTAACTGACAGCCATTTTTTAAATTCAGGGAAGCCCAGGGTTCCCGGGGATACCAGGAGAGAAGGTCAGTATGAAGCTGACCAATTATCATCAACACACTTTTCATCATGAATCTAAATGTTTTTGATCACAAACCAGAACTTGTTTGAAAACTGTGTATCTCGTTTAAACAAATGTTAATCAGTCATTAATCACATGTCTGCTGTTATGTTTGGTCATGTGACTTCAGTTGTCGATCATTCAGTCCTGACAATGCTGTGTTTTTGTTTCAGGGTCAGGAGGGTCCCAGTCCAGTGATCCCAGGTCCTCAAGGACAGAAGGTGAGCTGTGCTTATGCTAATGCTAATTCTGAGGTTATAAATATATATAAATATATGGTTTATATAAAGTCACCAACCACAGTTTGACAGCGTTTTACAGCGCTGTGCCTCATCATCATCATCAGATGTGTTCGCTTTTCAGGGTGATCGCGGTCCGCCGGGGATTCCTGGACAGAAGGGAATCAAACTGTATGCTGAAGGACCCAAAGAACTGAAGGTCTGTCAGTCTGCCTGTCTGTCTGTCTGTCTCTATATCTGTCTGTCTGTCTTTTTTTACTGATGTCTTTTGTTATCATCTTTCAGGGAGAACCAGGCGACAATGGAGCGAAAGGTTGTCTTGGACCTCCTGTAAGTCAAAGCCACCTAACAGTCTGACAGCCGGTCTGTCTGTCTGACAACTGATCTGGAAACGACTGGTCTGACTGACTCTTGATGGCGTGTGTTTGTTTTCTCCTCCAGGGTCTGCAGGGAAAACCGGGGGTTAAAGGAGAGCAGGGTGACCGAGGGGACCCTGGCTCACTTGTAAGACAATAATTAATCATTCATTAATTTCATCTTCAACAGAAACCTGTATCAGGCGGTGTTTGACACAGTTTTATCATCATTTATTCATTTTGTGGTTATGACCTCATCAGAAACCTCAACAGGTGTAACCCTGGTCCCACATGTTGTTTGGTGTTTGTGTTTCAGGGTAAACCCGGGAAGGATGGAGCCCCCGGAGAGCTGGGAGAACAGGTAACATGCTAAGCTAACAGGAACGCTAACTGACCTGCAAATAAAGTTAGCAATTTAGGTGCGTCATCAAAAGTACAACCTAAAGTCAGATCTATCCTCCTGAAGAGTCCACCTGTTACTGGACGGACTTCTGTAGCGGAACAGGCCTAACCAGGACCAAAACAAAAACATGACGGTGAAACATCAGGCGTCAGAATCAGATTCTAAATCTGCTCTGCAGAAATAACCTTGTGTGTCTGCAGGGACATCCAGGGAATCGCGGGTTCCTTGGTCCTCCAGGTATAGACGGAGCCAAGGTGAGTACTGTTGTACTACAGGATACAGGAAGTGTTACTGCAGTAGGACAGTGTCATACACTGTTTATCATGTTTGTGTTTTTAGGGAGAAAAGGGTGTTCAAGGTTTTCCAGGTCTTCCAGGAGAGGTGAGTCTGTTTTCCATGTTTTTGTGTCTGCAGCGCTAAGTGTCACCGTAGCTGGCAGGAAGGATGGCCAGCTGAACAAAACTACACAAAAGCAGCAACAACAACACAGAACAAGGTTCTGTGTAGAGTACTGAGACAACGCTGTCAATCAAATGCTGTGGATATGTGTAATATTTCTATATATTAATTAACTTTTTACCTCAGTCTTACAGGTTTAGTTCAGCTGTTTGTTGAAACACTGATTAAATTATTGTTCTATTAAAAATTGATGCTTCAGCAAATGTCTCAGCAATCAGATCTCAACAGATGAAGATCAACTAAATGCTAAAATAAGATTGTCGTTGACACTCAGATACAAATATCCTTAAAAACAAGGCATCGATATATTCTTGAACATTCACATTAGAAGAACAGAATTAGGATATTATGTTAAACATTATTTCATGATGAATAATCAGCTGCTCTGTGTGACTCCTCCCATCTCCTCCACTATGATGACGACACTGTGCTTTACACACAAGATCCTTAATTAAATATGCTACTTCTTCCTGTTTACTGTTTGATCACTGAAGTTGTTTTGATTGATGAATCCTTGAAATTAGTTTATTGATTATGAATCAGGCAACATCAGGAGAAAACATCCTGTTATACAACATAATTTAGCAGTTTCTCCACAGACTTCGTGTCATGTTGAACGAATGTTTGTTCTGTTTTTGTCAGGCTGTGTGGAATCACATCTTCCTGAAGGGCCAGCGTGGTGTCCCGGGCCCTCGTGGATTCCCTGGAGTCCCCGGAGAAGGAGGTAAGATGAACCATGACCATGAGGGATTAAAAACAACCTGAAGGTTCACATCTTTACTCATGTGTGGTCAGTGTTTTGTTTCTGTACAGAACCTTTAATCGTTACTGCTGAGATGTGAAGGATCATAACAGTTTAAATGTGAAGCTTTTTTTGGAAACGGTCATTAAGCTCCCAACAGACAGGATTCAGGATCAAAGTCTAAACTATTAAGGATAAACATGTTTTACTAACGAACAGATGCAAAGTAATGTTCTTGTGTTTTCTTTCAGGACTCATTGGTTTTCCGGGACTGCAAGGCAAACCAGGTATACTCCACCTACTCTTACTGCTGTTCATGTTTTAATGATCAGATAACAATCAATAATCAGCAACAATAATCACACCCAGTCCATCCTCAACAATAACACAGCCGTACAGTTCATCTGAGCAGCTCATTATGACTTATCAGAGCTACAGTATTTTAACCCAAATCATCTTTTCTTCAACCAAACCGTTTTACTTTTGTTTGACTGCTTTAGTCACGTGTTTGTCCAGTGCACCTGTCACTGGTGCTGTCCAGTAAAAAAAGTACATGTTTCTAATTGGCTTGACCTTGTAGAAATAATAACTCAGTGTTTAAAGTGAAACTGAACCAGTTTCTCTGCAGACATCAGGATTTGTAGTTGATGTCCTCTGTTATAATAAGATTCTGAATAAAGCCTGATATTTTTCCATTAAGGTGAGGGGCTCCCTGGTGCGCTGGGCGCCCAGGGGCCGCCTGGTTTAATGGGAGACAAAGGAGAACCAGGAGAGCCAGGGCTTGTAATCACTGGCCCCAAGGGAAGGACTGGAGTCCCAGGACGTCAAGGGATTGGAGGAGAACCAGGAGAACCAGGAATACCAGGTGATGTTCTGCCTTCCGTGTTAATGGTTCTCCATCCAGGTCTCCATCCAGGACAGTTTGTGGGAGGTCCTGAAAAGCCCTGGAAGTCTCTACATGTCCCCCTGATTCAAAGTCTTCCACTCTGCCTCAGTCAGACTCTTGCAGTTCTTTCACTCTTTGTCAAGTTTCAAGAAAGAATCAAACCAGCAGATGTAATTTTGGTCCATCAGATGGTTAGCCTAGCTTAGCACAAAGACTTGACAGGTGGGGAAACTGTTAGCACAGCCACATCAGAAGAAAAAAATAGAATAGAATAGTATAGAATAGAATGCACGAACAATGTCTGATCACATTTTTGCCTTCTGGCCGTCAGACTTCCTGCCAGGAGGAGTTGGTTCTCCAGGAATTACAGGCCTAAAAGGAGTGACTGGACTTCCTGGAATCAAGGGACAGAACGGACAGAAGGGTGAGAGGGTGACATGAGAATATAAAATAGTCCAGTGATGACTTGTTTCTGGAGTCTGACCTACCCATCAACGCAAGTAATTGGTTCACTGTTGTTTGTCAGGTGAGAAGGGGGAGCTATGCTCGGTCTGTGAAATTGTTTTTGGACCTCCTGGACCTGCAGGTAAACCAGGAGAGCCAGGTGAAGTCGGGGTGACAGGTAAGACTGAGAGTCAGATTCAGTGTAAAGATGACAGGAAGTAAAAACTCACCTGTCTGTCTGTGATGTCCTTCTGTTTCCAGGTTCAGCTGGTTTTCCAGGAGGAAAAGGTGATAAAGGGGTCAAAGGTGTCAGAGGACCACCTGGGCCACAGGTGAACTTTCTAATTAACCCTGGTTGCTCCTCTTATATTTGTTTCATGTTTGTTTTTGAGGGACTGATTTAGATCAAATCCACTGTTGCAAGCATTGAATGTCTATGATTCCTGTTTATCTGCACTCCAAACTCAGGATGAGCCACTCTGTCCTATCCTGTCCTAGTGAGTTTAACCTTAGTGAGCAATTATTCAAAGTGGCACAGCAAGGAAAAGAGTCCACAGGTCCACGTGTCACAAAAGGATCTCTGTTCGGTCCCCTGCTCTTCTTATTGTACTCCACCTCATTTTGTTCCATTGTCTGCTCACACTATTCAACAACCCAGCTTTGCTAATTTGTCCTTCCCAGCAGATGACCCTGCTGTCTCAGTGCTGATCTAAATCTGCCTCAATGATATCTCAAAGTGGACATTAGGCTACATCTGTCTATATGTTGTTCTTTCTTTAGGGACCCTTTGGTATCCCTGGCCTCACAGGGCCCTCAGGACCTGTGGGCGATCCTGGGATCATGCACAGGTTGGGACAGAAGGGTGAGGCTGGTGACCCCGGGCTTGCTGGGCCACCAGGTTTTGAGGGGACAGAAGGACGTCCAGGTGTTACAGGACCAAAAGGTGTTTTGGGACAAAAAGGAAACCCTGTGAGTGTCTGTCCAGTCCAGATTGTGAGTGTTGTGTATTCAGGTTGTGTATTCAGGCTTTGCTAAAGACTCCAGCCTCGTGTTGCAGTGCTGAGCACCTGTTCTGAAGGTTCGGTGCCTTTTTCCATTTGCTGAGAGTTGGAAAACTGTTAAACCTCAGAAACAAGTTTAGTGTACGGCAACGGCAACAAAGAGACAAGAGGATTGTTTCTGTCTGCAATAGTCGGATCTGTAGACAGTGATCTGCTGTTTGTCTCTCAGAGCCCTCCAGGGCCTAAAGGTGAGAGAGGCTCACTTGGGGAACCTGGTCCCAGAGGAATATTAGGACAAATGGGACCTTCAGGACCTCCTGGAATCGGAGCTCCAGGACCTCCAGGACCCAAAGGCACTGTTGGAGTCCAGGGGCAACAAGGAGGTCCTGGAAAACCAGGTGAGCCCTGAAGTGATATTTTTGGACCAGTCAACAATCTAAAATTAGCAGTTAAAAGTATTTTAAGTATCAAAAGTGAAAGTTCTCACACACTAGACAGTTTACTGCTGTTACAAACGAGAGAGATGAAAAGTCTCTGTACTCAACATCTCACCTGTCCATCTGTGGGTTCTTTCAGGAGAAAAAGGTTCTCCTGGTGAAATCAAAACTTCTCCAGGAGACCCAGGACAGAAGGGAGAGAAAGGTTTACGTGGAAACCATGGACCTGAAGGTAACACAGATCCATCTGCTGCAGCTTCATGGGTTTCCTAATTTTTATTTTCAGAGTTATAAAAACTCTGATCACTTTGGAAAGAAGCAATCAAGTGATAAAACGTCAGTTTATCAAACTTTAGCTGCAAAGTTCTGTTATCTCTGTCCAAACAAAACATTTTTGGATGTAAATGAACATAAAGCCGGTCTGAACTAACTACACTGCTCAAAAAAATAAAGGGAAGACTTAAACAACACAATGTAACTCCAAGTCAATCACACTTCTGTGAAATCAACCTGTCCAGTTAGGAAGCAACACTGATTGTGAATCAATTTCACTTGCTGTTGTGCAAATGGAACAGACAGGTGGAAATGAGAGGCAATTAGCAAGACAACCCCTATAAAGGAGTGGTTCTGCAGGTGGTGACCACAGACCATTTCTCTGTTCTCATCCTTTCTGGCTGATGTTTTGGGTACTTTTGCATTTTGTCAGTGCTCTCATCCCTAGAGGTAGCATGAGGCGGTGTACAACCCACAGAAGTTGCTCAGGTAGTGCAGCTCATCCAGAATGGCACATCAATGTGAGCTGTGGCAAGAAGGTTTGCTGTGTCTGTCAGCACAGTGTCCAGAGCATGGAGGAGATACCAGGAGACAGGCTAGTACAGCAGGAGATGTGGAGGGGGCCGTAGGAGGGCAACAACCCAGCAGCAGGATTGCTACCTCCTCCTTTGTGCAAGGAGGAACAGGAGGAGCACTGCCAGAGCCCTGCAAAATGACGTCCAGCAGGCCACTAATATGCATGTTTCTGCTCAAACTGTCAGAAACAGACTCCATGAGGGTCGTATGAGGGCCCAACATCCACAAGTGGGGCTTGTGCTTACAGCCCAACACTGTGCAGGGCGATTGGCATTTGCCAGAGAACACCAAGATTGGCAGATTTGCCATTGGCGCCCTGTGCTCTTCACTGCTGAGAGCAGGTTCACACTGAACACATGTGACAGACGTGACAGAGTCTGGAGACGCCGTGGAGAATGTTCTGCTGCCTGCAACATCCTCCAGCATGACCAGTTTGGCGGTGGGTCAGTAATGGTGTGGGGAGGCATTTCTTTGGAGGGCCGCACAGCCCTCCATGTGCTAGCCAGAGGTACCCTGACTGCCATTAGGTACCGGGATGAGATCCCCAGACCCATTGTGAGACCATATGCTGGTGCAGTGGGCCCTGGGTTTCTTCTGATGCATGACAATGCTAGGCCTCATGTTGCTGAAATGTGTCAGCAGTTCCTGCATGATGAAGGCATTGATGCTATGGACTGGCCTGCCTGTTCCCCAGACCTGAATCCAATCGAGCACATCTGGGACATCATGTCTCGTTCCATCCACCAACACCACGTTGCACCGCAGACTGTCCAGGAGTTGACTGATGCTTTAATCCAGGTCTGGGAGGAGATCCCTCAGGAGAACATCCGCTGCCTCATCAGGAGCATGCCCAGGCGTTGTAGGGAGGTCACACAGGCACGTGGAGGCCACACACACTACTGAGCCTCATTTTGACTTGTCTTGAGGAATTTCCACTCAAGTTGGATCAGCCTGTAATATGATTTTCCACTTTTATTTTGAGTATGATTCCAAATCCAGACCTCCATGGGATAATAATTTTGATTTACATTGATCATTTTTATGTTATTTTGTACTCAATGTATTCCACTATGTAATGAATTAAGATTTTCAACTGGAATATTTCATTCATTGAGATCTAGGATGTGTTATTTTAGTGTTCCCTTTATTTTTTTGAGCAGTGTATTTGTTCAAGTTTGATTCTGCCCTGAAACAACAGATACATAACAATCATCTACATTATTAATTAATTATAAACAAGCAGCTCTGTGTCTGTTTACCTGTTGACTCACCTGTTGTCTCTGCTGGTCTCAGGTGTGACAGGACCTCTAGGTACTCCAGGAACTGCTGGTCTAACAGGAGAAAAGGGAGATGAAGGATTTTCAGTTCAGGGCCCTCCAGGTTTTCCAGGGGTCAAAGGTCAAGTTCATGAACAGTCAGTTGAGGCTTTCAGCGAACACAACATGATGATAAACAGAATTTGTTGGGTTTTCTGTCTGTTAGGAGTCAAGGGTGTTCGAGGAGCTCCAGGTCTACCAAGCTTTGGTATTAAAGGAAGGGCAGGGCCATCAGGCCCCCCAGGGATGCCGGGCCCCAAGGTAACATTGACTCATATGGACAGGAAGTCTGCAACATAAAGGCAGTGAAGGGTCAATCGAATTTAAGGCCAAATTTGGCAGTTCTCCTCCTCATCCGGTGCTGGTTTACTGCTTCATGATGATCTCTGTGATTCACAGGGGGACAGGGGTATCGGTTTCCCTGGTCAGCAGGGTCAGTCAGGCCCCCAGGGAGAAGATGGTTCTGTGGGACCGCAAGGATACCCTGGACCCCCAGGACTAGATGGTCGCCCAGGACCTCCAGGGCAAGACGGACAACCAGGATCCAAAGGTAGCTTATTTGAGTTTTGTTGAGGATGTAATTTTAAAATCTCCTCTGTATCAGGGTACAGATCAGGCGGACACAGAGTTGGAGTCAGGGGTCTGGCAGGCTCAGTGGTCATTTATTCAAAGCAAGGGCAAAACCAGGTAATCAAGACTAAACTGGCAGAGGTACAAAAATCCGGCAGGCAAAAAACTCAGAGAATCCAAGAATACAGAACTAGGTCACACACGGGGAAAAACTAAGGCTGGACCGCTCACGAAAAAAGGAATGGGAGTACAGCTTATATACATGAGGGAGACAACGAGACACAGGTGAAACACATTAGGGCGGGGAATCCAATCACAGAAGCTGGAAACATAACAGG
Organism: Datnioides undecimradiatus; assembly: GCA_008933995.1. Classification (NCBI taxonomy): domain Eukaryota; kingdom Metazoa; phylum Chordata; class Actinopteri; order Lobotiformes; family Datnioididae; genus Datnioides; species Datnioides undecimradiatus. Next base: position 1,443,431 of record WARS01000077.1, on the reverse strand, counting down.
AAGCGGGGGTAAGACACGGACGTCAAAATAAAACAGGAAGTGACAAGACAAAGACAGAGCTGAACTAAAAACCCTAACAACAGACGCTTAACAACTAACTGATCCTGACACTCTGTAAACAAATATGCAGTTCTTTGCTCTCCTGAGTAGAAATACTCTTCAGGTGCTCCGGCAGCATCTCTGCTACCCTCTTCAGGGTCCTCCATTGATCCTTCTTATTGACCAAGCAAATCATAGCGCGGGCGAAAACCTAAACTGAGTTTGATTCAGACTAAACAACACAGGTTTGAAATCACCAAAGTGAACTGAAGTTTCTTTCAGGCTGTAGTGGTCTGGATGGTGCACCAGGTGCTGTTGGTCCTGTTGGACAGTGTTTCCCTGGAGCTCCTGGACCTGATGGAGAGCAGGGACCAATGGGGGTCATTGGATTCACAGGTAACATCTCTACAAAGTTTTGACAAAAGTTTTTTTTGTCCCATTGCAGAATCTAAAATGTAGTCTCTTATTTGACTCTGAGTGAACCGGCTATCGAGAGGATTCACAAAATACCGAGCTTACCTTTAACACAATTGTTTCCCGAGAAGTTTGTAGGATTTGTTATAATAAACTAAAACCTCAAAGTGAAAACTCACCTTTTTGTCAGCCTAACAGGTGTCTTGTCTTGCAGGGGTCCGGGGAACAAAGGGTGTGCGTGGTGACCCTGGGTTGCCAGGTGTGGGAGCACTGGGGATTCAGGGGTCATATGGTGCCCCAGGATTTGATGGACCTCCGGGGCCAGAAGGAGGAGTTGGACCAAAGGGCCTGAGAGGGACCAATGGGGAGCCAGGAATCCCAGGTGAGGAGGTGTTGTCACACCTGCTTACGCTGCTCTACATATATGGATTTCCTAACCAGGCGGACATACCTCAGCTATCAGACGGACTGTTGTTGAATTAGTAGACTTTTAGACACAGTCTTGGCATCGATCCACAAGTGAACATCTCTCTGTTTGTGTGTTTCAGGCATCAGAGGGGATGAGGGACCTCCAGGTGCCAATGGTATTCCAGGGGACGATGGGAAACCAGGAGACACTGGACAACCAGGACCAAAAGGTTTCATCCATCAACAAATCCAACTCTCAATCAGCCAAACAATCAACCAGGGTTGCCTGACAGCCACTGTCTTTTGCCTGTCTGTCTTTCAGGTCACAGTGGTGTACACGGGGTCAGGGGTACTCAGGGGCCTCTGGGGCCACAGGGCGACAGAGGGGAAACTGGAATAAAAGGAATCCAGATAGCTGTGGATATATATGGAGATCCTGGAGACGCTGGAGAACCTGGTACTCTATTGTGTTAGCTCCATATGAATCAAATACAGTGAGAAACTGTGTTGGATATCTTTGATTAGTTTTTTTGTTGTGCTGTCCTCTGGGTTTATTCTGGGTCCCATTTTACTGTCACTTTATACCAATTTACTGTCTCAGTTACATATATGCAATTACAACAAGCAGAAGTAGATTTAGCTTAGCACACGGTAGTCCCAGACTACCCTGCTGTCTTCCTGTCTGACTGCGTCCTGTTACGACCTCAGGGCCCAGAGGTTTCACTGGCCCTAATGGAGAAAGGGGCCCTCCAGGTCCACCAGGCCCAGATGGCAGAAATGGAAGACCAGGAAATGCTGGGCAACAAGGTGACCACATCAGAACCTCATGTTAGATGACAGCTTAACTCAGGAAATACGATGTTGCTCCAAGCCTATCATTATCCTGAATGCTGAGTTCTGCTTTGCATCATGTTTTTTGGATTTTGCATGACTTTCAAATTATAATTTAACTTCTGAGTGTGTGTGTTCGACAGGACTTCCTGGAGATCCTGGCAGGGATGGAAAGAAAGGTCCTCCTGGTAACTTTGGACCTGATGGTGACCAAGGAGGCATGGGGAAACCAGGTAACATTTGTCACAACACAAACTGTAAATGTTTTAAAAAGAAAAATATCATTACTGTCTCACATCAGCATGAACTCTCTGGGATAGTACGTTTAACTTAAAAGACAAACGTTCACTTTCTGGGGTGATCGATGATCTCGCTCTGCTTTTTCCTTTCAGGTTTTAAAGGTCCGAAGGGTTCAGTAGGCCCATGTGGGCCATCTGGTGAAAATGGGAAGCCAGGACCAGGAGGACCTAAAGGTCCTAAAGGAGAACCAAGTCCACCTGGACCAGGATACAAAGGATTACCAGGAGAGAAGGTATCACCCACAAATGGTGACATCCCAACCCACCTAACCATTTTTAATCATTGGTATCAGTTTAATGAGTAATGCCTGTTGATAAATTTATATTGAATCACTTCTTTGATGGTAAATCCCACCGATACTGGAAGCGCATACTGTGACTAAAACACTCTGTATACTGTCAAACTGGAGGTTGATCTGTTATCATCAGCTGCAGGAAAGGATTGAATGATTAAGAAGAGTCTCAATATTTATGGGATGACCTCTAATAAATCTATTTTACGGTGCTTTATTCCTTACCCACTACCTTTGTATGCAGATGATGTTCTGCTTTATACTGCTGACTGTTTTTAAAGAGATTTAATTTATTCAGTTGTATTACATCCATTAACTTTGCTACACAATGTGTATTTAAATTCAGACTATACATTTTGCACCCAACAATGCTTGAGGAGTATTTCCTCTTCTCTGTTTTGGCTTTTGATTGCTGTTTCATGTGTTTTGTTTCATTTGACAGCTTTTACATATCTATGATATCCTCTGTTGCAGGTTTAAAAGCTCCTTAAAGACAGACAGTAATGGGTCTTCTCCTTCTCTGTCTTGCTCTCAGGGGATTCCAGGGCCTGTTGGATGTCCTGGTGGAAAGGGTAAACCAGGACACCACGGAAACTTTGGTCCCCCAGGAGGATGTGGCCCCTGTGGCCACAAAGGAGACTCTGGGTCCCCAGGATGCAGAGGTCGGATTCATTAGACTGACATAGCTGTACTACAGTTTATATGGTTAATAAATAATTTATCGGTTATCCCACCGTCAATTAGACCAGACAGTTAAAGAATGAACCAAATCTCACGACAAAGCTCTGGAAAGGGTGAAGGGTCAACTTTGATCACCACACCCTCCACAAGATAAATGAAATTTATCTGTCTGTCCACCTGTCTCTCTATTTATCTCAGGTCCTCCTGGTTCCCCTGGTGTAAAGGGTTGCGATGGTCCTCCAGGGAAAAGTGGCCCTCCAGGACCCACCGGCCTCACAGGTGCATAAACCAGTGCAACAGTATGATCAGTGACATTGGGTATTAATGGTACCTGTCCAACACAACACCCCTGCTACAGGTCTACAGACTTTAATGTGGTATCCAGCTCCACGGTTTGTCTGTTCACGTGAAGCTATGAAACTGTCCTCTCAGTGGGTTGACTATATCTTCATTTTCAGGTAACAAGGGGCCTCCTGGAGATCCTGGTCCACCAGGTCTAAGAGGAAACCAGGGACAGGATGGGATACCTGGACCCCCTGGAGAGAAAGGAGCCATGGGAGGTAGGAGATCAGACTGGATGATTTGTTTGAACAATGATCCGAACAGTGAACTATAAAGGTTCATAACTGTCCTCCTCTCTTTTCTGATTGGTCGTTTTTTTCCCCAGCTCCTGGGATTGGAACCCGGGGCCAAGAGGGCAATAAAGGTGCACAAGGTGAGTCGCTAGGTGTGACAATTTAGCTTTCAATCAGGACTAAAGAAGAAGAAACAAAACACCTACTTTCTACCTCCTCATCTCATCAGGAATTGTTGGGGAGAAGGGCCTTCCTGGACCCTGTGGTCCTCCTGGTGCACCTGGTCCCAGAGGAAACCCAGGTTGTCCTGGTCCGCCTGGACCTCCTGGTCCTCCTGGCTGTCCTGGCTTGAAAGGAGTCTGCACTGGAGGAGACAAAGGAGAAAATGGATTACCTGGAGAACGAGGACCCAAAGGTGATGAGACTAACGGTCCATTTAGTAGCAGTTCTGGAGGTTTTGAGCTTGATGTACTTGAGTACTCAGGTTCTTTAGGAGTTCTCATCAATGGAAGCTTGAAACTGAAAAAGGATGAAAGCTGAGACAATAACAGTGTGTCACATTTTCAGTTTCATCTTACTGTAAACTGAAATCTCTGTTCTGAACTGGGATCATTTTTCTGATTTCTTCTAACAGCTGGTGTATCAGTGTTGCAGGTAAATGGCAGATGGACTGTTCTTGTATTGATCTTGTCCAACCACATATTCACTCATAGTATCAGCTGATTTTTATTGGTCAGTTGGTCCGACCCTCTCAGAGCTGCTGCAGCAGACTGCCCGGTCTGTTCACACCTCCAGTTTACTTCGTTTTGTCTGAACAAAGGGGGAAAAACTTCTGTTGTTGTCTTTAAGTTCTAGTCTGTGCCAAAACAACAAAAATCTGATGATCAAAAATCCATATCATCTGCATAGAAAGACATGTAAACTGGTAAACAGTAACTGAACCTTTATGATTGGGAGCTGACATGAAATGATCAAAGTCTGTGTCTCTCTCTGAAGGTCCACCAGGCTGTCGGGGTCCTCCTGGTCCTCCAGGTCCTGGTTTTAAAGGAGAGAAGGGATGTAAAGGAGCAGCTGGTGACCCAGGACCAGTTGGTTGCTATGGAGACCCTGGCCCACCAGGCAGGCCGGTCAGTACATCCCATAGTTAAAACATTCCACAAAAACTCAACTGAATCTAATCACAATCAGGATCCAGTTTATCTTGGACCTCAGATCCTGGATTGGATGTGTTTGAGAAATGATTCAATTCAGTTTCAATTCAGTTTTATTTATATAGCGCCAATTCACAGCACAAGTCAACTCAGGGCGCTTTACAATCAGAGCAGGTCTAGACCAGACTCATTACTAATGATACAGACCATTCGCAGTATTTTTGGAATCATCATGTTTAGGACGTTGTTGTTGTTGACAGGGTGAAGACGGACCACCGGGTCCATGTGGACACAAAGGTTATATGGGGGAAACTGGTGTCACTGGACCTGTCGGTAAGAACCCTAGTCCGATAAACTAAAAGTCAATGTGCCAAACCGAGGTCAGCAGGACAGACTGTTTAAGCTGCCTGTGGAAGATAAACTCCGGTGCGAGCGTTGATCTGATATTTGCTGCGTCAGCTTGTCTGAAGGTTCATGCTGAGGTTTTTACCAGTTAACAGAGCAACTTCAGGCTCTGGGTGTGTGTTTCAGGCATGAAGGGGGAAGTGGGACAACCCGGTAAGGTCGGCCCACAAGGACTTCCGGGACCGCCCGGAAGGAGAGGTAACACAGTGACATCACACAGCGGATGGGAAACCATCCAATCACAGCAGCTGCACACCAGTTTGCTGGTACGAGTTCTGAATGTGCTGGATGCTGCTTCCTGCAGGTCCGAGTGGGGAGGATGTCACCAGCCCAGTGGTGCTGTTACCAGGAGACGTGGGCCCAAAGGGGAAAAAGGGATCTCCAGGACAAATGGGACCCCCAGGGACCCAAGGGAGACCTGGATGTCCAGGTGAGTCTGGAACAATATCAGACTATTATTATATTATTATTATATTATTTCCATGAACTTAAAAGTGTTTTCTGTTTAAATCGTACAAACGTAGGAAGATCTCAGATACTTTACCGGTTATGAGTCTGTCTCTGTGTAAAGAACACAATCCTGTGTTTTGTGGCTGCAGGTTTGAAGGGCAGCAGAGGCGCAGCTGGGAAAAAAGGATACTCTGGTCATCCTGGACTGAAGGGGGATAAGGGAGACCCTGGACCCATAGGACCCAAAGGTCAGAAACCTGATCTCCTGCCAGCTTTAAAACAGGATGTTGATGTGTTTTGCTGATCTGGTTCAGTTGTTTTTACCTGGTGGAGGTTTGTTGTCCTCGGTTAACCTCAGGCATCCGTGCTGACAGGTGTCACAGGCTCACGAGGTCCACCCGGTGCTAAAGGTACTCAGGGTCCACCGGGACAATGCGCGGACGCACCGGAGACGGACGGCTTCCTGTTCACCAGACACAGCCAGACAGACCAAGCCCCAAAATGCCCTGAAAAATCCAGTGAGATGTACAAAGGATACTCGCTACTGTTCATCAACGGGAACAACCGCGCACATGGACAAGACCTGGGTAACGTGACAAGTTACTCAAGTACTGGACTGAGAACAGATTACTCCAGTATTTTTATTTTATGTCCCAGTAAAATAAAGTATTTGTTGATATTTTATTACTTTTGCTCAGAAGTATCCGATTACTTCTTTCACTGACAGCAACACACACCTTCTCTCTCTCTCTGCAGGTACGTTAGGCAGCTGTCTGCCTCGTTTCACCACCATGCCCTTCCTGTTCTGCAACACCGACAGCACCTGTCGCTATGCCTCGCGCAACGACTACTCCTATTGGCTGTCCACCACCGAGCAGCTGCCGAGCACTGAGCCGCTGATCTCCGGGCAGTCACTGCAGAAATACATCAGCCGGTAACACACACACAGTGCACAGTCTACAGTGTGTGTGTGTGTGTGTGTGTAAAAGGGTCATGGTGTGTGTGTTTTAAGGGTTATGGTGTGTGTGTGACAGGTGCACAGTGTGCGAGGCCAGAGCCAACGTGATCGCCGTCCACAGTCAGACCAGTCAGATCCCGGACTGCCCCCTGGACTGGGACTCTCTGTGGAAAGGTTACTCCTTCGTCATGGTGAGCTGCAGATCTTGACTCGTGTGTGTGTGTGTGCGTGTGTGTGTGTGTGTGTGTTTTGTTGTTTGACCTTTGACCCCTGCTGCACAGGAAACAGGCGTGGGAGCGGAGGGCTCGGGTCAGCCTCTGGCCTCTCCGGGATCTTGTCTGGAAGACTTCAGGAAGATCCCGTTCATCGAGTGTCACGGCCGAGGAACCTGCAACTACTACACCGACTCCTACAGCTACTGGCTGGCTGCCCTCAACCCCAACGACATGTTCAGGTACGGTCCGTCATCCCAGCGCTCTGCGTCAGAACCAGGAGCTCTCACGGCTGCTAGTGTTTGCTGTCTCCATGCTGACAATGAGCTGATTTGGTCCTGATGATGATCACTAGACACAAGGCACAGTAATCCCCATGCTGTGGTGCATTCAGAAACACCAGGAACAGTCAGCTCATCTTTTGCTCTGAGGTTTAAGGTTTAATGTTAATGTGAATGTTTGTTGTTTGTTTTAGTCTGTAACTCATCTGAAAACACCATCACATCATCATAAATCAGCAACAACAGTTAGTTATTAATTATAATCACTTAGTTATTAATTATGAGTAAAGGTCAACTTGATTTGTCAAAACATCACATTTAAAACAAGTGTTGAGTATTTAAACCACAAACATGGAGCCCTGCAGTCCTTGAACACACCAGCAGGAGGCAGCGTCCTCTGAATTAAACAGGAAGTAAACACACCTGATCCTCTCTCTCTCTCTCTCTCTCTCTCTGTGTCTCTCGTCCTGCAGTAAACCGACGCCTCACAATAATGCCACAGACTTTCCAGGTTTAATCAGCCGCTGTCAAGTCTGCATGAAGAGGCTGTGACCGTCGCAGTGCTGCAGCAGTGCTGCACAGCACCACAGTACCACTGATACTGCTGTGTACTGCGTGTGCCGTTATGCTAACAAGCGCTGATGCGTTGCAGCTGGACCAATCAGAGAGCAGGTGTGCTCACGGCTATAAATGAATTCTTGCTGATGACAAATGAATTGAATGAAGCTTTTAATAATTATCATATATTTAATGTATATTATGATATATGAAATAAGAATCTATCATGATATACATATTATAATAAATTATCAAAGAGAAAACACTCATGTCTGATTGGCTGATACTTCAAACAAAGATTAATAACTAATCAATAACTTCATTGTTTTGTCTTGGTGTCAGAGTGAGTACTGTTACCAGTCACTACTACAACTGTTACTTCTCACAATACTGCAGTACTGCTGCAGCTGCCACACATACATAGAGTTACAGTAACTAAAGTACTTGAGTATCCAAAGTAAGAACACTCGTGTGTTAGTACTCAAGCTTGTGTTGATTTGAGTGTGTCCAGTTTTACATGTTGAACTTTGAAGTACCTGCAGTGAAAGTACTTCCCTCTGAGCTGAAGCAGAGGAAACAGTCCTTAAACACAACATCTCACTGAGTAACCGTTACCTGAGTAGTACTATTATTAGTACTAGTACTGTAGCTACTATCAGTCAGTGAAGTGATGCACTGCAGTATTTATACCACCTGCTTTCAGTTAAACCTAAATATCCTGTGCCTGCTGCTGCCAGTACAGCTGCTGCTCAAACTGCTGCCACCAGCACTGATTCAACTAACACTGCGACTGCGGCCGGAGCTGCAGTACCTCCCTCTGCCAAAGGGGCAGAGCTGAGACACCACCGAAGAAGAAGCTTCAGTTTCTGTTTCAGCCACCGGGTGGAGCTCAGAGGAAACTTGAAGTGAATGGGAAAAGCAGATTTACACATTTTCTTATTTTCTGCACAGCAACAGCACGGAGCTCTCTGATTGAGGATCCTCAGCAATGCACTCTGGTTGTTGTAGTTTTCTGCCTGCAAGCAGAGAGTTTACAGTCGATGTCTTTGCCCCCAGGAGCTTCTTCTTCTTCTCCTTCTCAGTTGTACATATTCTTCTTCTGTGTTTAACCCGCGGAGATGTTGCGATCACCTGGGTGACGTTTTTGTCTGTGAATTTGATTCTTGTTGAATTGAATAAAACATGCTGTTTTACAGAAGAGACTTACTGTGCTGTTCAGTCAGGGTCCTCATGAAGGAACACGAGTTAAAGGAGTTCACGGTTTTTGTCTCAGCGTGTCTGCGTGTTTGTTGTTGTGTAGTGGCGTCTGGCTGCAGGGCGCTCTGAGCGCCGCAGTAACTGTTAAATTAACAGTAATCAAGTTAATAAATGCCTCGTAATTAAAAAACATATTTAAAGTTTAATGTGTTTCCAGTAAAACTGAAATTAAACTTCGTGACTCTGAGTTCACATAAAAAAACATCACAGGGGGGAAGTATGATGTCATCACTTTCCCATCATGCCCCTGTGTGTCTGTGTGTGAGTGTGTGTTCATGCCAAAGGCTCCTTAACAACGGCTGCTCTCTGTTAATGTGTCACCACGGCAACCAGCCACAGTTAATGTGTTGTTACTAACATTCAAAGTGATGATGATGATGATGAAGATGATGGTGATGATGACGATGATGATGATGGTGACGATGAAGACGGAGATGATGGTGATGGAGATGATGGTGATGGAGATGATGATGGAGGTGATGGAGATGGTGATGGTGATGATGATGATGGTGATGGAGATGGTGGTGATGGTGATGGAGATGATGGTGGTGATGGTGATGGAGATGGTGGTGATGGTGATGGAGATGGTGATGGTGATGGAGATGATGATGGTGATAGTGATGATGATGGTGAAGGTGATTTTGACGATGAGGAAGATGAAGATGATGGTGACGATGATGATGATGATGTTCTGCGTGTATCTATGTGCATTTTTATTTGTTTGTGATGTTTTTTCTCATTATTTTCTTGTTTGTATGATAAATAATGTTTATTAAGCTGTTGCTGTTTTACTGACCAGTAAACAAATAAACAATAGAAACAGCTCTCAGTGGTTTTACTGTGACCACACGTTTTTGTGTTTGTTTGTTTGTTTGTGTTGATCTCCTGTTTGTACCTGAATGTGTCACATGTTAATTGTATTTTATGATATGACTCATAAACAACAAACACAAACAGACTGACCCTCCACTGATCCTGAATCAGTTTGTTTCAGCAGGAGTTAGCTGCAGGTCTGTCGATTCCCTGACGTCTCGCAGCTTTAAAGTGTTTCTCTGTTTGTTCTCTGATGCTGAGTGGGCGACTCTGCTGCTGCCTCTTTGTTTAATGGAGATATCAGCGAGTGCTAATGAAGTCTGCTAATCCTCTGAACGCTTTGTTAATTCCTCCGCTCTTCAGTCGGACATTCTGCCGTTGTATTTGCTGTAGACGAGCGCCAGCGCCAGCGGCGCTCATGGTTTTATTGTTTTATTGTTCAGACTCCATTTAAAGTCAATAAGGACTAATGGACGTCTGTTTGACTTGAGCGTCAGCGTTCCTTCATCGCCTTGTAGCCCGCCAGCTGCCAATCAAACACATCGCGTCATGTGACCTGCAGCAGGAGGAGGAGTGTCAGCCTTCAAAAGCAGCAGCACCCAGAGGACCAGGACCAGAGACAAGCCCAGAGCCAGAACCAGGACCGGGACCAGCAGAAGATACCAGACCAGCAGACAGTAGGAGCCGGGTCATCTGTCGTCTTCTCCTCTTTAATCCCGAAGACTTCCCCGTTTCCTCATCCCATGTTTTTCTTCTCCTTTTCATATCTCGGCAGGTATGCAGTGTGTTCGTTGTCCCGCCATCTTGGCTCTCGTGGCGTTGGTCCTGTGTGGTCCGGGTGTTTCCTCTCAGCTTGACAGAGACCAGGACCAGAGCCCAGGCCAGGACCTGGAGCTGGAGCTGCGTCACCACCGGCTGCTGCAAAGAGCTCACAGTGCTGGACTCCTGTCACAGGTGAGCAACCGACAGCCAATCAGAGCCAGAGTGCTCCATTTCTACTCAAACTCAGACGTCACAGTCGGTTTGATCTGAGGGTCTGCATGACGACGTCTCAAAACACCAAACTGTCCTTAAACACACCGCTAATGTTTGGAAATCAAAGAGTTGGAATCAAAGTTGTTTGGTTTAAAGATCATTAACAACAGACTCGGTAAAGGTTAAAGCTAAAGCTAAACAGAACCAAACAGTTCGTCTGCGTCTTAATGTCGTTTGTCTTCTAAAACCCAAACGTACAGTTTGAAAAACGCTTCAGTCAAAGTGTAAAAAGAGTAAAGGTCGTCGCAGACGTTAGCTCCTGGTGGAAACAACCCTGGTCTCAGAACCTGCTGCAGGTACTGTTGGTGTTTGATCCTGGACCAGGTCAAACTGAGGGGACCCAGGATCGAACCCTGAGGTTCTCCACCAGCGAACAAACAGAGAGAGAAACTATGAACGGTTTGTTCTCCGTGAGATCATCAGAGCAGATATTAAATGATGAAGATGATGATTTCCTCATTTTAACTCTCCAGTCAGAGCGAATCCTCAGACATTAGATCAAGAGTTTCAGCACCAGCCTGTAAACATCGTCACATAACTGTAGAGTGAGTGTCATGAGCTTGTTTGTTTTAAATGTAAATGTCATTTAGAGCTGGTCGTGACTCTAAAGTAACTGAGTAAATATACTCAGTTACCTCCCAGCAGTGTTAAAACATGAATAACTGATGAGCTCGGTGCTACAGCAGGTGGTCGTGTGTGTGTGTGTGTGTGTGTGTGTGTGTGTGTGTGTGTGTGTGTGTGTGTGAGTGGGGGGGGGGCTGTTGTTTCAGCCTGATCAGGCGCTAAATGTTAGCATGAGCCGCCCGCTGAGACTCACGGCTCGCTGTGCTCATACATGACGAACTGAACACGTTACCGTTGACTGTCCTGCTGTCTGCTGGTTCAGACCATGTGATTCGGTCAAACGCTTCTGAACTGGTCTCTCTGTGTTCCAGGAGTGGAGTAAACGGGCGGTGGAGGACCTGCTGGCTCAGATGGCTTTGCCGGAGGCCGACGCCCAGCGGGAGGCTGAGGTTGCCTCCATGGCAACAGGAGGCAGGATGAACCTCGAGCGGTCTGTCGACGCCCCCAACAACCTGCCACCGCGTGAACGCAAAGCCGGCTGCAAGAACTTCTATTGGAAGGGCTTCACTTCCTGTTAAAGCCCTGCCCAGGTAAACCCCCCCATGTGTCTGAAGCCCCGCCAGGTGACATGAGTCCTGTGTCTCACCTGTCCCCCTTCTCTTTCAGGTTCCCAGCTGAGGCCCCGCCTTCCCAAGGACCAACTGACCAATCCCAGATTGCCCGGCCAACACTTGAGCAACTGGACGGACCAATCAGCTCTCTGGCTGCGGTGTATCTAAATAATTAATGTAATTATCAATTAAAGAGAGAAATCAGTGAACTCTGTGGCTCCGCCTCCCGTCTGTCAATGGCTCGTATCAGGGGTTTGTGGGTAATGACAGGAGCTGCAGCGCCTCCTGATGCTGACAGAGATAAAAACATCTCAGAGGGTTTGCACGTAGAGACACCCCCACCTGTGATGTCACAGCGTGCACCTGTGCACTTGAAACATCGTTAACACACAAGAAAACGATTCAGTCTGACTTTAAATGATCAGAAGCGTCAGACGAGCGCTGGGAGTGATCATTGCGTGTGTGTGTGAGTGTGTGTGTATGTAAACAGCAGCAGCTTTCAGTGTTTGAACAGAGAGAGAGAGGGCCGAGTCTAATTAACCTTTAATGGAGATCAAAGAGAGCGAGCAAATATTGACTCAGCACTTTAAACACTGCAGGGAGAGAGTGTGTGTCTGTGTGCATGTGTGTCTGTGTGTGCGTGACTGTGTGTGAGTGTGAGTGTGTGTGTGTCTGTGTGTCTGTGTGTGTGCGTGACTGTGTGTGAGTGTGAGTGTGTGTGTGTCTGTGTGTCTGTGTGTGTGCGTGACTGTGTGTGAGTGTGTCTAAAACTGATGGAAACTAAACTGAAGCCTCGCCCACTGCCAGCCAAGCCACAGGATTGGCTGCTGCAGGTTGATTGACAGGTGTGTTGCTGTTGTTTCATACTGACCCTCAGGTGCACCTGTCCCACCTGTCACTGCTCTGTGTTACAGTTACCTGTACAGGTGCTGTTATCATTCAAACAAACAGCCAATCATCATCATGATAAACTGTGTAATCTGTTATTTGTCAGGACTGAGACTGAGACCGAAGTGCTTTGCATTGTGGGTAACTGTTGGTGATTGTTCAGTGCAGGGGGGTCAGGCAGCAGTTAGCCAAACTCATCACAGCTGAAACACAATTAACACGAGTCAGCAGGTGGAAACACACCAATCAGAGGCTCCGACCCACGGATGAAAGGTCAGAGGTCGGTTCACTGGTTCACTCAAACAGAAACGTGGTTAAACTCTATAAATAGTTAAATCCCTCAGTTTGGACCTGAACCCTGACAGGAAGTGAAACTAAAAGATAAATAAATAAATAAAGTTTTAATAAAAGTGAAATAAATAATAAACAGGAAGGAGCCGCGAAAAGAATCGACAATAATTGAAAACAGATTAAACTGTTGAGGAGAGAGTGAGTGAGTGAGTGAGTGAGTGAGTGAGTGAGTGTGTGTGAGTGAGTGAGTGAGTGAGTGAGTGAGTGAGTGAGTGAGTGTGTGTGTGTGTGTGTGTGTTATGTCCGTCTGTCAGCTGGTTGGTTACAGTGTCTCTCTCTGCGTTTCCACAGTGACGGTCTCAGGTGCAGGGACTGAACCATCATCATCATCAGCTGTTCTGATTGGCTCAGAGACACAGCAGACAACATCGGAACTCAACCAATCAGAGCTCTCTGTTGCCAGGTGAGGCCACCTGTGTGACATGTAGAGGTGAGAGTCTCAGGCAGTGACATCACCATGAGCAGCAGCCCTGTGATTGTCATTAAACATGTTAGGTGTACAGGTGTCCCACAGCCACTTCAGTCCCTGAACACCTCATGAGTCCAATGATGTGTTCAGGTTCCTGTCACTCAAACAAACAACAGGGAGGATACATGAAGAAGTACCTCAAGGAAAGTACTCGAGTACTCGATTACAAGTCAGTAAGATCAATAATCATCAGAAACATCAGCTGGAGATAATTTACCAGGAAGGAGTAACAGTAACTAAAGCTGTCAGACAAAAGTAATCAAGTAAAAAGTGCAGCACAGTACTCGAATAAATGTACCTAGTTACATTCCACCAATGTAATCTAGTTACAATGTCACGTCAGTGTGACAACAGGAAATAACAAACAGCTGATCAGTGTGTCGAACATGTGACTGGAGAAGTAATGAGGAGAGGAGGAGAGAGGAATCAAGGATAAGAGAGGAGGAGAGAGGAAACAAGGAGATGATAGGAGGAGAGAGGAAACAAAGGAGGAAAAGAGCAAACAAGGTCAAGAATCAAGGAGAGGAAGTAAAGAAGATGGAAGGAAACAAGGACACAAGGAGAGAAGTGAGGAAACAAGGGGAAAAAGAGGTAAATAGGTGAGGAATCAAGGAAACAAGAAGAGGGGACAGGTATCAGGAGATGAGAGGAGAGGAGGCCAACAAGGAGACGAGGAGAGGATCTGAAGAGAGCAAACAAGGAGATGAGAATGAGGGAAGTAATGAAGGATACTTCATCCTCCTGTGTCTCTGACATCAAGGACGTGTCAGTTTGAGTGAAACACTCCTTTAACGGGTTCAAAGGTCGAGGCGGGGGGCGGCGGGAGGTTCTGCGTCACCATGGCGCCCCATGGAGCAGCTGACCAATAAAACGCCTCGCTGTGGGTTGACCAATCAAACGCACGGCTGGAAGTGAATGTGTCTGTCAGTCCAGACTAATCAATGAGCAGAGACACAGCAGGCACAAACACACACACACACACACACACACACACACACACACACACACCCTGATTCACCTCGTCCACATGATTAGCAGGTCAGCACACACCATGTGACCCCCCGCCACCGCCCAGCGGGATTCTGGGAGAGCTGTTTAGACAGACCGAGAGAAAGTGTCCGCCTGACAGGAAGTTAAAGAGTCAATCAGGGAGCTGAGGAAGGAGAGGAGACAAGGAGTTAAGGAGACAAGGAGATAGGGAGAAGATACAAGGAAAAAAGGAGGAAAAGAAGATAGGAAACAAGGAAGGAGGAGAGCAAGGACAGGAAACTAGGTGGAAGGAGAAAACATAGGAATGGAAACCAGGAGAGAAAAGGAGAGAGGATACAAGGAGACAAAGTGAGGAGACATGAAAGGTGAAACAAGATCGCTGATTGGTTCTTTGGAGCGTGATGTAAATCAGCTGATGCAGATTCTCCGTTGTGTTTTGGCTAATGTAGGAGAAGTAATGAGGACACGCACTGCCGCACAGCACAACACACACACACTCACACAGATACACACACACACATACTCACACACAGACACACACACACACACACACACACTCACAGTGTATTTGCATGAGCCCTGAGGTGTGGAGCGTTTCCTGTTGGAGGACTCTCAGACCTGATCTCAGCACAGCTCAGCCACTTTGCGTCTCAGCGGGTCGTCCTGCGGGTTCGATCCCCGGCTGCTGAAGTGCCTTTGAGCCAAACATACTCACAGTTCAGTTAATCAATCAGTCAGTCAATCGATCAGTTAGTCAGTTACTTAGTCAGCCTGCAGCTGGACCTGACTCACTCGCTGACGGCAGGAAACAGGAAACAGGAAAACGCTGATGTTACAGGCGGGTTCAGTCTGAGGCTCCGGAGCAGCAACTGGGAGACGTGTCATCAGTGTCACTTTAATACATCTTTGTTTTATCCAGAACGACGCAGAAACAAACAAACAAACAAACAAACAAACAAACAAACACATCGTTTTTATTCTTAAACTGTTTTTTTTTTCTTCAAAAAACACAGTTTTGTTTTGGACACGTGTGAAAAAATGTGATTTAAAAGCAAATTTAAATATGTAACAGTACGATTTTACCCACCCTGATGAAATCAAATGTATAACAACAGCAACAACAACAACAATAATCATAATGATGATGATGATGGTGATGATGGTGATGATGATGATGATGATGGAACAGTTGTGTGAAGTCGTGTTGCTGCAGTCATGTTCAGAGTCACAGAGATTTAAAGTGTTTAAAGTCGCCCAGGCTGAACCAATCAGCCGTCAGGACTCAGACGGCTGCTGTAATCCAACCAGTCACAGAGCTGTTTCCGCGGTAACAGTGTTGGACAGGTGTGAAATGTGTCCTGTCGCCTCTTGTTAGCCACCTGACAACTGAAGTCCCACCTCCTCGCTGTTGCCCCCGATAGGTCACTGAGTCTGGAGACAGACTGCTGCTGGTTGCTAGGTTACAGGAAACAGGTGGTCGTGCTGCAGTGGTTACCGGGTGTGGTGGTGGGAGGGGCTTCTGTGTCAGTGAGAGGCAGGAAGCAGGTTAGCAGTGTCTCATGTTCTACACGGAGCAAGGTGTTATGGGTAATCTGAGGAGTCAACACACACACACACACGCGCATCTCATGTCTCCTGAGTATCGAAGAATCTGATTGGCTGATCAAGCAGCAGCAGTTTTACGGAAAATATCCATCAGAGGTGACGCACACGCAGCTACGTGAGGATCCATGTGAACTCAAACTGATGACATCATCGCTCAGTCTGATTCCAGGTGACTCACCTGAAATACCTGATCGTCACCTAGGAGACAGCTGCCACTCGCCTGTGCTGTGTCACCGCTTGGTCCGACTACAAGGTTATTTAAAGGGAAACGAGCAAAGGCTGCGACTACGGAAGCTCAGAGGGACAATCCCTGTCAGAGCCTGACCGACCTGGTTTACGTACGAGTTTAATACCAAACCACGAACTCGACGTTAAACTAACTTCAGATTATTTTGTTTAAGAATCATCACATGCTCGTTACAAACATTTGTCAGCGCGCTCTGTCTGTGTAACATGACATCGCAGCTGATTGGTTGACGCCTCTGACACGCCCACCAAACGAACCCGAACGCTGTGTCAGCGTTTGGAGGAACCTGGAATCTGCAGGAAAACAACACTGATTCAGATTTAATGTCATCGTGTCCAGTCGGCCAATCAGAGAGCAGCTCTGAGACCTCTGTCCCCGTCAGTGGAGGTCCTCTCTGATTGGTTAATTAGAGGCTGCTGCACAGGCTGTGACGGACGCAGCGATGCGACTTCCTGCCGCGGAAACATTTTGCTGAAGCCTCCAAGTGTGAGAGAGTTTGTTTGTGTTGAAATGAAAAACAGAGGAAACAGTAAACGGAGCGCGTTCCCTCAACACACCACTGAGCACCAGCAGCTTCAACCCGCTCACACTCAGACCCTCTGATGCGCTGCAGGGACTATGACTCAAATAAACTGGTTTGACTCTCAGGTCCAGGTCCAGGTCCAGGTCTGGTCAGTAGCAGACTCTGGAAGACTCGAATGACTCAAACCAGACCCTGCTACCCTGCTCGGGTGAAGCTGCTGACTCGATGGGCCTCCGGTTGGTTTAAAGCCGAGTCATGTGACCTGAGGAGGAGGCGAACTCATTACAGGAAAAACAATAAAGGAGCAGCAGAGACGCCTGTGATCAAAGATAAAAGATGCAATAAGCACTCAGCTGAGTGTGTGTGTGTGTGTGCGTGTGCGTCAGCAGGTGAACAGTTTTACCACAACACACCTTCAGGCAACACACAGATGTGCTGATGTCACCGGCGGCTAACGTCATCACAAAACAGTCAAAACAGAACTGATGCTTCAGCGAACACGCCACAGTCATGTGACACGCATGTGCGGAGGCGGAGGCCAGATCACGGATGGACTGCAGGACCTGGTCAGGAGACTCAGGCTCACGTCCCGTCGTCCTGGCGATGGAAAGATTAAAGGACAAACAAAACAACACAAAGACACACAGAGAGGCTCAGCAGCTACAAAGAGACATAGAGATACGAAGATACAAAACAAACACAAACAGATAAAACAGAACAGAGACACAAAACAACAACAACAACAGAGGCAAAACAAGACGCAACAACAATGACACGCAAAACAACCACAGAGAGGCAAAGCAACTGCAGAGAGATGTAAACAACTGCAGCTACAAACAAAGACCACAACAACTACAAACAGTCACAAAACAACAACACAAAGACACAAAAGCTCCACGGAAGCAAAGCATGGCGGCAAGGAGACAGGAAACGACCACGAGGACACAAACAGTGACACAGGTCCATGAGACAGTAACCACGGAGCTGATGGCTCAGAGCTGCAGTGAACACATCACAGCTTCAGATTAAACCATCATCAGTCTTTGATCGATTGAATTCATGAACTGTGTCCACACGCGCCCGCTTTAACGTCCCGCCGGGGGTCCGCGAGCCTCCGCCTGAGAAACTCTGTCAACTGAGCAGCAGGAAGCGAAGAAGAAGTGAAAACGGATCATTTCACTAAAGCGGGAGGCGGCGGAAACACAATCATCATCATCATCATCATCATCATCAGTCACCCCCCGACACACACACACACACACACACACACACACCACTCACCGCATCCACACACGGGGATTAGTGACGCCAGCGGGCTGTATAAGAGCCGCTCTGACGGGACAGACCCAGAAGAACCGAAGACCCGCAGACCGACAGACCGACAGACCGGCACGTGATGAAGATGGTCTCCTCCTCGCGCCTCCGCTGCCTCCTCCTGCTCCTCCTCTCCCTCACCGCCTCCATCAGCTGCTCCTCCGCCGCCCAGAGAGACTCCAAACTCCGCTTACTGCTGCACAGGACTCCGCTGCTGGGCTCCAAACAGGTCTGACACACACGCACACACACACACACACACACACACACACACGCGCACACACACACACACACACACACAGGTCAGATAATTTACAATAAATAAACTGAAACTTCATTCAGAGCGAAACGATCAAATACAAGTAAAGAACTGAGCTGAAGCGAACCTACCCTGCTGCCTCCCGCACCTTACGAGTCAATAGATCACTGATAGTTTGATCGATCCGACTGAAATCAATAGTCATGTTTTTTTAAAATTCATACTAAAAAATAAAAAAATCATTTTTCTTTTGAAATAAAATGTAAACAAAAACAATTGAATCATATTTATTATTAACGAGTCAGGTCAGGATGCTGTCTGTCCTAAAACATGAAGAACTGATTTTAATGATTATTGATTCTACACACACACACACACACACACACACACACACACAGCTGCACTCTGCACCTCTCATCAGTCGCTGCTGATTATTATTTAACATTTATTACTGATTTATTTTATTAAACTGCAGATAATCATCTGTCGATCAATGAATCTGTTTTTTAAACCAAATATCGATCAGTCGTCTATAATCATCAGTCAGCGACGCCTCAGCTCAAA
>WARS01000077.1:1194386-1419386 GCA_008933995.1 Datnioides undecimradiatus | reverse complement strand
CTCTGGTCCTGGTCCAGATTTTAAACCTGGTCTTGATCCTGGGCACAGGTCCTTCCAGTCTGCGGTCAGGTGGTGTCACTTCGCCCTCTGCTGGACAAACGCTGCATCACATCAGCGCTGAGCCTCAGGTCACGCCCACCACCGGCAGACCAATCAGAGCATGCTACTGACGTCACGGTGAGTGACAGGAACCTCAGGCCCAGCGTTAACTCTTTATTTCCGCCTTAATTTGTTTAATTTTGAGTGAAACAAGCCGGGAAATAAAACAGCTGATGAACATGAAGAAGAAACCCAGTAGAGTTCTATATTTGTGTTCGTTTTTACTTTTAACTATTCATTAATCCTCCGAAATACGACGTTCAGGAGGAAGAAGGCGTTAAACATGTGACACAGTTCACAATAACGTCAGAGAGAAAGAGTGAAACATCATCATAGAGACATTCAGCAAGAGATCAGTGAATACACGAAACACTGCAAAACCACCAACACACCCGTGAAACGGTAAGGAAGAAACCTGTAACATATAATATAATACTAATATAATAATATAATATAATAGCAGAAATGTAATATAATGTAATATAATATAATATATACTCGCTCAAAATATTATTATAAATAAGTGAGATTAATGTGAATATTGATATCCACCGAAAATAAAACCTCATTAAAATGTGAAATATTAAACAGCTGAGAAAACTCTGCGTCTCACAAGAATAAAATAAAGTACAGCTCGGATTAAAGGTCAGAAACTATAGATTATGGATTATGGATGATAGATCCTGCCTCTGCAGAGGGAAACACTTTAACCTCCGTCTGTATGATCAGACTGAATCAGCTGCTCATTAATAAATTTATTAACGGTTGTTATTGTTTGTTTGTTTTGAAGTGTGTTGCCTGTGTGTGCTGTGTGTCCGCGGCCAGCAGGAGGCGCTGCGAGCCAACGTTACACTGAACCGGCCCGTGACGTCATAACTCCACTGTGTTTCCAATAAAACCTGCGCGCAGACACCGGACGTCAAAGAGGAAGCGACACAAACGCGTTTGTCTGTCTGTTTGATTCATGAATGAAAGCAGCAGTCACTGATGACTGCAGGCAGTGAAAGCATCACCTGCAGAGCTGCTGCACTGTTTATCTGCTTTGGTCCAGTGTGTCTCAACCTGAGGATCGGGGGCCTCTGGAGGGTCACAGGGTGACTCTGAGGGTCGTCATGTAACTCGTTAAAAGCTGAAAAATGAAAAAGCATTTTTCAGTTTCTGGACTTTGTTTTATTTGATTTGAATATTAATTAAAAGATTAATTCATAAAATGTTTAATGCAGGATTTTTATTTTGACAGTGTGGCGGCTCTGAGTGCACTTCCTGTGCTAAGTGAATCCAGTTGAACCAGTTGGACCAGGGCTGTGCTCTTTCTATGAGCGTCCTGTGAACAGGTGGAGGATGGTGAACTGGACCAGGCTGAACTGGTTTCTGTGTTCCAGTCCAACAGGAACACCCACGACGAATTGTTGTGACTGTCGCTCTTCACTTCCTGTCTGTGGAGATGGTTCCAGCTGTGCTGTACAGAGGCTCAAACATGAAACATTATTATCATTATTATTATGTAAACGTGAGAGAGTGAAACACTGTTCGTTAGCTAACGATGACAACAATCATCATTAACTAACGAACAGTGTTTCACTAACGAGGAGAGTCAAACTGAGCTGAGCCTGATTAGCAGCTGCAGCTCGTTTAAACACCTTAATGTGTATGTAGGAAGTTCAAATTAGCATGTTAGCAAGCTAATGCTAAGATGCTAATGTTAACTTTTAGCGCTAATACTGCTTCTCAGATGGGAACAAGCACTGCTTCACTCGTTTTTACTGTTGCTGCCCAAAAAGATGCTTTGCAAACTTGTTGAGTTGTTGTCTTTTCTGCATGTTGTGTTTGATTTGACGTTAAATATCAAACACCAGCCGGCGCTGTGCATGCTGGGAAGTCTGAGCATGTGACTGTAGGAGCTTGATGCAGTGAGTTGAAGTGAATCTGAAAACATGTTGCAGCTGCTTCCTGTCCAGAGGTCATAGAGTGAAACAGCTGATGTGATGCTGCAGCTGCAGTTTGTGTCTCACTTTGTCCTGGTTTGTCCCGGTCTGACCAGGTTTGTCCCAGTTTATCCCAGTCTGTCTCAGTTCGTCCCGGTCTGTCACGGTCTGAGGCGGTTTGTCCCGGTCTGTCTCTGTGTCTGAGCTGCGGACAGTCAGAGTTCATGGTTTCTGATCTCAGAGACGCCGAGGAGCTGGAGGAGGTGACGTCGGGACGTGTGGGTGACGTCAGCCCCTCTGTGTTTCGGGGTGTGTTTGTTTGTGAGAGGAAGAGGCTGGTTGGATGTTGGGCGGGGTCTGAGGAGACAGAGAGAGAGAGAGAGAGAGAGAGAGAGAGAGAGAGATCCCGATCCTCCTCCTGCTGCTGCTGCTGCACGGACAAAAGGAGGAGAAGAAGAAGGAGCAGGGCGGAGAGACAGACACAGAGAGACAGACAGTCAGAGAGACAGACAGTCGGAGAGACAGACTGAGCAGAGGACAGACGGACGGACAGCCGGGGAGGATGGGCCGGCGGAGTGGCCGTCGGTAGCGCTCTGTTTTCGGGGACGGAGCACCAGGATGAGCGTAGCGCTGCAGGACCTAAGGAACACCGTGAGTATACACACACACACACACACACACACACACACACACACATGCGCGCGCAAAGCATGCACATTTTCGTAGTGTGCACGCGAAGGGACGCGTGACACGCCACCCACGCACTACTGTGTGTGTGTGTAGTAAACCCTGAGCCGGTGTGTTCCGTTTGCGCGCAGCTGATGCTGATCACCTGTCAATCACTGTGATCGATCGGCTGCTGAACTGATTGACACGCTGCTCTGATTGATCTGCACGAAGCCGGAACTGCAGACAGGTGTGTGTGTGTGTGTGTGTGTGTGTGTGTGTGTGTGTGTGTGCTCGTTTTCACGCGTCGAATCAGCTCCCGCGTCCTGCTGACGTCACTGATCAAACAGGCTGCTTGATCAATGAACTGATCAATAACAAACATAAACATGACGTCACCGTTTGTCACAAACAGCAAGTTTGTGACAAACAAAAAAACAAAAAACAAAAACAAAACAGTTTTTGATTATTTTCGTTTATTTCTGGGTTCAGTTGTTTTGGTCCTGAGCTGCTCAGAACCACAGAAGAAGAAGAGCCTTCCTGTCCTCACCTGTTTGAGCTTTAAAACCAGAAAAGGAAACAAACAGAAACAAACAATCACAGAAAAACTCAACAATAATTTCAAAACAACAAATGTTGTAAACAAAACAAAGTCTTTTTACAAAGTTTAACAGCAGCAGGTGTCACCACAGGCAGACAGGAAGACAGACAGACAGGCAGGGAGACAGACAGTTTGTTCATTTGAGAGAAACAGCTTCACTGTGTGTGTGTGTGTGTGTGTGTGTGTGCTGTTGATCTGGATGCATTAATCTTAATGACAACAACAATAAACAGAACAGCTGTTTGATCAACTGATACTGTTTTATTGATCCAAATCAATAACTGACACTGGAGCCTCCGAGGGAGAAGATGTAATCAGAGTATTTAGAGTAAAAGTAGTTGATCCCTGATTTTCTGTCAGTCGACAGATTGATTGACCAGCTTGTTTCATTCAGAATAAAACAGCTGTTTCTACGTCAGAGTAATGTAATGGAGTAAAAAGTACATTTCCCTCTCAGCTGTAGTGGAGACTGTACTTCAGCACAATACTTGAGTACAAGTACTTAGTTACTTTCAGCCCTGGTCTGTGGTCAGTTTGTGGCTCGAAGGCTCTTCAGTCTGATCTTGCTAACCACTAACCACTAATGCTAACCACTGACTCGCTGCACGTGGTTTTCCTGGAATCTGATTGGTTGTCACTGCCTCCTTCAAACTGATGGTTCAGGAAAGCCGAGCTCGTCTGCTCAGGCGCTGTGCAGGAATGTGGCTCAGCCCGTCGAGTCGCCTGAAGTCACCAAACCGCCCTGACGCTCTGCAGGAACCTGGTTCCTGGTTCCCGGGGCGGATCAGAACCAGCTGTAATGAGGTGCTGGTGTTGGTCTGATCAGCTGACCTGCTCCTCTGCTGCAGAGGAACATTGAAGGAACATGATCAGGTCAAGTGCTGAGTCTGGTTCTTGTTGATTTAAGGTGGTATTTAAGGCGGTATGAGCAGATGATGACTCGTTTGGAGGTGAAACCTGGCATGTGTTGTTGTTTGTTTTGATGTGAAGCTGCTGTCAGCTGATTGTCCACGCCGGGTTTCTTCTGAGGAGAGAACAAGCGTTGCTCTTCGATTGACCTCGGCTGGACGTCACGACACGGCGGCCATCTTTGATCCTCAGGTTAACAGAGTCTGGTTCAGCCATACAGCTTCTTTTTTGTCACGTTTGATTGTTTCTGTTATAAAAACTTTTAAAAAAACAAATTTTCCCTTTGTTTTTTTAAAATTCTAAATTTATTGTTTTCTGACGTCGACTAATAGGAGCGCCGCTCACCTGCACAAACACCTGTGGCAGCTCAGACGCCACGTTCGTTTACATGCCTTTTCCGGGAAGTGAGGCCGTAGCACTTCCTCCTTCCTGATGACATCATGCAGGTTGTGACAGATGGTGAGCTGTGATTGGTCGGAGTCCGTAATCTGACAGAGACCATGTGATCACATCAACACATCAGTTTTTAAACATATGATTCATATTTAATTAACTAATTATCAGTAAAGCAACCGAAGTGATGAAATAAATAATGTTTCGTCTTTATTTTTATTCATTATTACAGAATAACAAAATATTTCCATCTGTGATATGTTGAAGTAGAAAGTAGCATAAAAAGGAAATACTCGAGTAAAAGTAACTAAGTACAGTACTTTGGTAAATGTACTTTTACTCCTGAATCAGTCTGGTGATCCCCAGGCCTCCTCAGAGCTGAACCAATGGTATCAGATTAAACATGAACAGTCTCTGTTGTGCACCTCTGTGGTTCCCAACCTGTAGCCCGCATCCCCGCAGTGGGTCGGCGTCAGGCTCAGGTCATTTCTCAGATGACTGTGAAAATTTTCATGTCTAACGTGTGAAACCGAGTGTGGAGCTTGTTTCTGAGCACTGTGAGATGAACTGATCTGGGGTCAGGATGTGACAGACTGTTTCCTGTTTGCAGCTGATCCAGCGATGAACAACCAGTTTCATTTAACAAGTCACAGATAATTAAATCAGACTAATGTTCTTTCCTCTGTGTGAACGTTTCCACAGTTACAGCGAGCTGGCAGAGTGTGTGTGTGCGTGTGTGTGTGTGCATGTGTGTGTGTTGGGTTGGGCAGGGTTTACTGTTTCCTGTCTGCAGCTCTGTGACTTCCTGTCTTAAGACGCCCAGTTTCCAAAAACAAAACAAACCAAAGCACCTCCGACCTCTGCTGCCACCGCCACCGCCGCTGCTGTTAATGTCTGACCTTCATCATCATCATCATCATCACCTTGTTCTTCTTCGTGGCCTCCATCAGTGTCCAGCTCAGCAGCAGATTCAGATCTTTCCCCGTCGTCTTCTCCTGTGGAAGCTTCAGCTCAGCCTCAGACTCTCTGCTGGTTTACTGGCTGTGGGTGGAGGTGATGGAGGAGGTGGAGGGGGTGGAGGAGGTGCAGTTAATCATGTGGCGTCTCAGGGGACAGGAGGTGGGGGAGGTGTCCTGTCTTTGTCCCGTGCTGTCTTGAGGAGGAGTTCATGTTTCGGGGGTCAGAGGTCAGGTGATGCCGTTGCCTCGGGGACGAGATGCTGTTGCCCTGGCAATGGCCCTGCAGGTGGAGTGTGTTGTGTGTTCTCCTCAGTTCGTCTCTCTTCACAAATGCTGCTGAGGCCCTGTGTCACAGCGTTCCTCTGCACGCGCTCAGTGACACGGCAACCACACGGCGCCCGTCTGATCGTTTATCATTTATCGTACGGCCTGTCGGTATCTTCTCCCCAAACACTGTGACGCTCTGACTGAACCTCTTAAAGGCTCCCAGTCAAGATCTGCAGTGACGCTCCGGGAAAGACAGAGAAGAAGAAGAAGGGGATGATGATGAAGAGGAGGAGAATCTTTGAGCACTGACACACCGACAGTTTAAAACAGCTTTATTTAAAACAGGTTTCCTCACAGAGACAAACTTGCTGCTGCAGCCTTCCTGTCTCTGGCTCCTGAGAGACGCCTCAGTGTGTAGGTTCAACCATCAGTGACTGACAGGAAGTGACAACACACCTAAGCAAATAAAAACAAAACAGGACTGAAATGTTGAAACATGAACATAATAAAAAGGCAGAGAAACACAAGCTTTTAAATAAAATCAATAAAATATGAAGAGCTGATGATAATCAGGCTGGAGTTTGTTGAGTTTCAGCAGAAAACTCAGTTTTTAGTTTAAAACAAAGGAAAAATGTATTAGAGTAACGTTTCTTTATGTCATTGTTCGGACCCAACCTGCTGCTGGTGAAACTAAAACAGTCAGATGCTTCAAACGCTGCTGGAGCAGTGAATTGTGAGACGCCTTCATCGCTAAATGGTTGGTGCTGCTAAAAGAGAGGAAGCATGAAAACGCCTTCACTTAATGTTTATCACAGCTGAGACACGTCAGAGTCTTTCAGTCAGCAGGAACTGACTCTGGATCAGCTGTAAGACACATTTCTGTGTGTCAGCAGTTTCATAAACTGACTCTGGATCAGCTGTAAGACACATTTCTGTGTGTCAGCAGCTTGATAAACTGACTCTGGATCAGCTGTAAGACACATTTCTCTGTTTGTTTTGGAGAGGAGGAGACCTCTGTGGAGAATTCAGCTCCCAGTAAAAACCTCCTGAACCATCAACACTGAAGGAATCCCAGCTGACAGGAAGACAACAGCTCCCAGCATCCCACGCTGCTGCAGGAGGTCACCTTTAAAAACTTTAAACGTGTGTTTGTCAGAGCGCCCTCACACTTCCCCGGTTTGTTTATCAAACAGATCCAGAAATAAATCTAGTTTTCACAGCTGTGTCCATTTTACTCTTTCGATGTTGCTAGGCTAACAGTTTCCCTCTGCCTCCAGTCTTTGTGCTAAGCTAGGCTAACTGAGCTCTACCTCCCACCTCATTCTGCAGAAACAGATGATTTACTGTGGTTCTTCAGCAGTGCGTCTGAGGTCTGTGTTTAGAGTATGGAGGGGACAAAAGAGCAGAAATCACAGCCAGCAGACAGACAGACAGACAGACAGACAGACAGGCAGACAGACGTTATATAAGCTGCAGTGCAACTCCATTAGAGCTGAAAGGAGATGATTCACACACATTATCTAATTACACACAAACACACACACACAGTGACATCACCCTCTACAGAGAGATATAACACACATTCCCATCTCCTAGCAACCCCGCTCACCCAGTCCCCCCTCTCTCCCCCTCTGCGTGCGTCATCAATTAAAGAGAACAGAGCCGGGTGAGAGACACAGACAGGGACTAAGAGAGAGAGAGACAGATGAGCAGAGAGACAGATAGGTCCAGTCGGGTCCTGTGGGAGGAAACTGTTGGAAACCTTGATAGTTTCCTGCAGGACCATCAGGAGAGTGAGACGGTGCAGGAAGGACAGACAGGGAGACCTGTCGTCCCTGCAGACAGCGAGACAGGACCTGAGGAGGTCCAGTCACGTTGTTCAACACCAAACACAATGGGTGTGTGTGTGTGTGTGTGTGTGTGCGTGTGTGTGCGTGTGTGTGGGAGCAGGAGAGGGGCGACAGGTCGCGGCGCTGCAAGTCTTCAGGCTCCAGCTCTGGATGTTTCTAAATGTTTAAACGTTTTCTGCAGAGTATCAGAGTCTTCGCGTCCTCTCGGGGGCCGATGGCGTCGCTGCTGCATCAGGATTTTCCCTCAGACCAGAACAACACTGAGCTCACAGACACACCGTCCACATACTTTTGGTCAGGTGCTGCAGACGAGAGGCGGAGAGGTCAGAGCTGTTGGAACCCTGCAGGCATTGCTGGCCTCTGCAGTGCTGTTATGCTAACCATGCTAACTATGCTAACACCTGCAGTAGCATTAGTGCCTGCGCGGTGCAGCACCGCAGTGGTTTCCATGGTGACTGAATGCAGCACACGAGGCGTCGTTGCGGTGTTGAGACAAGGTGAAGCTCTGCAGCTGTTTGAGTTGATAAACAGCGTTTCTGGCTGATCCGGGATCAGCGCCTGCTCCTCTCTGCAGGACGGACTGTTTATGTTTCTGCCACACAATGAGAGGGAGGGGGGGCGAGCGACCTGCACACAGAGCTGAGGGAGAGAGAGAGCGAGTGAGTGTAAACAGAGGAAGTGGAGATTTATTTGATCACAGTTGAACATCTCCTCATGCTGAGCCCGACCCTCAGCTCACAGCCACGCTGCTTCACAACAAACCCTCAGAACCACAACGCTGCTGGGTTCATCCTGCCACAAACAAACAAACACCTAAACAAACAAACAAACGGCTCATTTCTCACAGAAGATCCTGCAGTCAAAGACCCAGCCACAGAGCAAACTGCATCATGATAAATACAAACAACAACAACAAACTGTGATTCAGTCTCCTCAGTGTCAGCCTGCGATGCTACGTGCTAAGCTAACCAGTTTGAGGAGTTAAGTTAATTGCATGTCCCGCCCTTTCACCCTCCGAACAGCCAATCATCTTGTTGCGCTGATCTCACCTGAGATTAGCGTCAGTTTGTTGTCAGGAAGCAGTAGCTGCAGTTGACAGGTCGTGATATCAGCTGAGCGCCCTGTGGGAGGAGCTGACAGCGTCACATGACGGCGCTCCTGATTGCGCTGAGTCAGGAAACTTTGAGGAGGTTTAAACCTTATTTTGGGACCAATTCACCAAACTGTTGACATGTTTCTCTCAGATTTGGCTGCTGATGGGTTTGTGCTCCTCTCAGCGGCGAGCGTCTTTATTTAAAGATCCAGTGTCAGTTATTGTCACTGACAGCTAGCTAATGGTGTCACCATTAGCTTTAGCATTAGCGTTAGCTTTATTTCTGCTTTTTTAGCTCCTACAACTCTCACTTTCAGAGCTGCACTGAATAGTTGAATGTCTTCATTATGAAATCAAGCCGGGAGACGAGCTGTGAGGAGCAGAGACGTAAAGTCTGGTTGTTGCCACAGGGCAGAAGATGGAGCCATGAACCAGGAGGCGCTGCTCCAGGCCTTGAGCCGGGCCTGGGACCAGTTTCCAGGCCCTGACCTGCCACCTTGTTGTCCCTCATAAACACAGAGAACAGGGACTCACATGTGAACAATGATGCTTCATGTGGTTTCATGCAACTGAGACAGAAAAACGTGATTCGCTGTTTTGTTTTGCTGGGTGAGCTGCACACAGAGCAGCTGAGCCATCACCTCATAAAGAGCAGAGCTGGAGAGGTCAGTGCTTCCTGGTACCGTATGAGTGGATTAAAACCTGCCAGGTGCTGGAATCTGATGTGCAGTGAAGACATGATGTCCCAGAGGTGACGTTTGACTCACAAACAGCAGCCAATGAATAATAAATAGTGAGAAGTGCAGCAATCGATAGAGGCGAGTAAAGCAAACAGGTAAACACCATCACAGGAAACAGGAAGCAGCAGAGTCAACCTGCACACCCACAGCTGGAGACAGACGTTAACCGCGCTAAGAGCTCTGCAGACACTGGAAATGCTAACATGAGCATGCTAACACAGTCATGATGACCTCACACTCTGATGTTTAATAGCTTCAGTCTCATGTGACCCCATCCCCTGTCCTGCAGAGTAGTGACCTTGTGCAGTGATGCTCTGCTCCCAGAGCTCCTGCCACGCTCTGATCTCTCCCTGAAGTCCTGCTCTGTGACCTTAAAGCTCCATCTGTGACGTCCTCTGGACCTCCTCCACTGTGTCAGAGCAGAGACCCTTCAGTTTGGAGAAGCAGAGCTCCACCTGTCCCAGTTCAGGTGGTTGGTGCTGAGTCTCCTCCCTCAGACGCCTCAGAGCGGTGCAGCAGAGCTCTCCACTGACAGTCTGACCCTGGGGGATGAATTCACGCTGCACAGCCCCGCGAATGTGGAGGAGACGACATGAGCATGTCCTCCTGATCTGATGCAGACACTTCACTCTGTGACTGTGCAGCTGCTCCACTGCTCAGGCTGCTGGTTGCTCTGCAGACAAACATCAGCTCCATCAGCTCCATCAACTCCATCAGCTCCATCAGGCTCCAGGTGACGGTTTGGTCACCATGTGTTTGCAGCTTGTGAACCTGCAGGTTGTCACAAACGTCCTGATGTTGATTACATGACATTGGGCAGAATGCTGACTTATGAATGTTTGCACCTGCTACATGCTGGTTGCTGCGCTGCGTTCGCTAACAACAGGTTTTTTATTGCACCTTGTTTAATGTTCACCAGCTCGGTTAGCATGTTAGCATATGCTAATTAGCAGATCCATGTAGTTGATGTTGAGTTATTTGACAGGATATCAGAAAACTCTGATCTCCTGAATCACCTGAATGTGTCGTCTTTGAGTCTGCAGTAAATTCAATGTTAGAACTGAGCACGCCGCTGCCGCCTCGTCAGTGACTGTTGGTCTGTTTCCGCCCTGCAGATCAGGTTAAATCACTGTTTCCTCATTAATCTGTGTTACTGTCACTGACTGTCTGTCTGCCCGCCTGTCTCACTCTCCTCAGATGTCCAGCTACAAGCGAGCTACGTTGGAAGAGGAGGAAGTGTCAGACGCTCCAGCTGAGGCAGCCTCGTCTCCTGACAGAGTGGAGGTCAGTGAACGCACCACACAAACACACAGACAGAAGAAGAATCCCAGAGTTCACTCAGCTTAAAGTTTAACAAACAGACCCGGTGAGGTCCAGGACTGGAGCCAGACCCCAGGGGGCGGGGGCTCAGACTGAAAACACAAAATGGGGCCACAAAGAGCGAAGCAGTGGGGGGTCTGGAGTGGCGCCAGACACAGAGTTTGGTTCAACGGACCTCAGCCGAGCTGTCAGAGGAGAACACACAGGAAGCTTCACTGACGCTCAGACGTTTCAGCGCTGCAGAGGGAAACTGATCAATATCTGATTATTGATCCTGCAGCTGATCAGTGTGTGTGCTGATCAGTGAGTGTGTGAGTGAAACAGAGCTTCTCTCTGTGACTGAGCAGCGACTCAGCAGCGACGTGACTCTTCGCTTTCTGAAACACATCACTGTATTAAAGCAGAGACTCAGCTTCAATGCTCTGCAGAGACTCTGGAGTCACAGCAACACATCACTGTATTACACTGTGTTCCACATTATTATGCAACCCTGCTGCCGAAAAGCGAGAAATAGTTCAGTGCCTAGGAGAAGGTATGACAACTTTAGATATTTCAAAACAACTTCACCGTGATCATTGTACAATAAAGAGATTTGTAGCCGATTCAGAACACACACGGGTTCGAGCAGATAAAGGCACAATCAGGAAGATTTCTGCCAGACAAATGCGTCGGGTTAAGAGAGCAGCTGCTAAAATGCCACTGCAAAGCAGCAAACAGGTATTCGAAGCTGCTGGTGTCTCTGGAGTGCCAAGAACATCAAGGTGTAGGATCCTCAAGAGGGTTGCAGTTATGCATAAACCTGTCATTCAGCCACCCTTAACCAAAGCTCAGAAGCAGAAACGCCTGCAGTGGGCCTACACGTACACGAAGACTAATTTCCAAACAGTGTTGTTCACTGATGAGTGCCATGCAACCCTGGATGGTCCAGATGGATGGAGTCGTGGATGGTTGGTGAACGGCCACCATGTCCCGACAAGGCTGCAACATCAGCCAGGAGGTGGTGGCGTCATGTTTTGGGCTGGAATCGTGGGGAGAGAGCTGGTCGGCCCCTTCAAGGTCCCTGAAGGTGTAAAAATGACCTCTGTGAAATATGTGGAGTTTCTGACTGACCACTTTCTTCCGTGGTACAAAAAAAAGAATCGTGCCTTTCGTAGCAAGATCATCTTTATGCATGACAATGCACCATCCCATGCTGCAAGGAATACCTGTGCATCATTGACTGCTATGGGCATAAAACAAGAAAACCTCATGGTGTGGCCCCCATCCTCCCCTGATCTCAACCCTATTGAGAACCTTTGGAGCATCATGAAGCAAAAGATCTATGAGGGTGGGAGGCAATTCACATCAAAACAGCATCTCTGGGAGGCTATTCTGACATCCTGCAAAGAAACTCCAGCAGAAACCATCCAAACACTGACAACTTCCATGGATGCAAGAACTGTGAAGCTCCTATCCAATAAGGGGTCCTATGTCAAAATGGAATTTGGCCTGTTAAGATATTTTTGATTGAAAGAGCTTTTGATTTCAGCAAATATAACCGCTAATTAGTTAAACTGCAAATGCTTGCAGTTTAACTAATGACCATTTTCAGTTGTTTACAACAATAAAATGTTTTGAAACTCTATTGTGCGTAATAATGTGGAACAGTGCATTTTAAGATTTTGATTTAAAAAAAAAAAAACACGTTATGATTTGGAGGTTCGTTCAAAACCAGTCGAGTTATACTCTAATGCTTGATGACTTGAAAATTATGAGAACTATCATTTAGGAAAAAGAGAGAAATTACATTTGCATAATGTGGAACGCAGTGTAAAGCAGAGACTCACCTTCAGTGCTGTGCAGGCACTCTGGAGTCACAGCAACACATCACTGTATTAAAGCAGAGACTCACCTTCAATGCTCTGCAGAGAACTGTCGTTTATCAAACAAACATGTTTGCTTTCTAGTCCAGAAATAAGACGTGTGAACTCTGCTGTTAGCTCCTTCAACTAACACATAGCTTTGGTCCATGGAGACGATGTGTTCACTGACACTCTGTAAATCTCAGCAGTGTCCCTGCAGGTGAGGAGCTCAGACTTGTCTTGTGTGTGTCTCAGGTGGGTTTCAGGAAAGGGGGCGTGGACATCCTGGGCAGGAGGACTCAGCTGGAGGTCCTGCTGTCCGTCCTGCTCCTCGCTGCGCTCCTGGCTCTGCTGGCCTGTCTGCTGGTCCTCGGACTGGGGCTCAGCTCAGGTGACAGCCTCCGATCATTCCTTTCCTCCTTTCCTTTCCTAGTTTATCTTTCCTTCTCCACCTCCTCTCTTTATTTCTCCCTTCCTTTCCTCTTCTCACCCATCCTTCCTCTCTTCCTCTTCCCATCCTTGCCTCCTCCTTTCCTTCACTCTCTCTCTATCACCTCCCCTACTTCTTAGTCTCCTGTGTCATCTCCTTTCCTACCTCCAACCCTCCTTCTCCTCTGTCATTCCCTCTCCCTTTTCTTTCTTTTAGTATCAGATATTACCTTTCCTTCATTGCTTCCTCCTTTGTCCCTCTGTCTCTTCTTCCATGGCTCCTTTCCTTTCCATTCCTGTACCTCCTCCTTTCCTCCTCCTCTTCCATCCCTTCCCTTTCCTGCCTCCACCCATCCTTCTCCCTCCACCCTCCCATCTCCTCGTCTCTTTTCCTGTCTGCCTTTCCTTTCTTATCCACTCCCTTCCTTCCCGTCCTTCCCTTCCTTACCTCCTCCTTTCCATCTCCCCTTCGATCATATGACACGTTTTCTGATTCTGTCCCATGATGCGGTGCAGACAGTGGGCGTGGCCTGTGCCTGTCGGAGGCATGCGTCACAGTGGCGAGTCAGATGGTGGAGGCGATGGACCGCAGCACCGACCCGTGTCATGACTTCTACCAGTTCGCCTGCGGAGGCTGGATGAGGAAGAACCCGCTGCCCGACGGACGGTCGCGCTGGTCGACCTTCAACAGCATCTGGGAGCAGAACCAGGCGCTGCTCAAACACCTGCTGGGTGAGATGGGGTGAAGGGAGAGAGAGACAGACTAATGGAGATGCTGAGACAGGTGGAGGGGGAGAGAGACAGACTAATGGAGATATTGCGACAGGTGGAGGGGGAGAGAAAGAGACAGGTGGATGTGAAAAGAGAGACAAGAAGGCAGCTAAAGTGACAGGTGGAAGAGTGGAGGAAGAGAGAGATTTTGATTTTTCAAACGCTCTTTATTTACACATTTTCAAAATGAATCCAAGTACAAACCAACAAAAACAAACAAGGTCATTCTGGTAAAAAACAAACAAACACTGAGCAACAGAGATTCAGCGAAGCATGAACCCAAAGATCAGCTGATTTTCAGCAACAGAGCACAGGATGGAACAGACGTCTGAACATCACTGACGGCGCTGTAATAACTGAAGTCAACGTGCAGTCTGGCCTTCACCATCCTGACGAACACGCTGCTCACATCATCAGCTACATTAGCATCAGTCTTATTCCTCCTGCTCACATAAACAGCCAGCTTGGCCTGTCCCAGAATAAAGTTCAGCAGCTGGCACTTGTGTCTACACCTGCGACTGTACCTGTATCCCAGTATGAAGACCTGCAGGGAGAACACCTCCCCAAACCTGCTGAAGACCTGCTGCAGCAGCAGGAACAAGGGGCCGAGTCTGCAGCAGTGCACAAAGCAGTGGAAGACTGTTTCCCTCTGAGGGCAGAAAGGACAAGTTTCACACACGTTCGGATTAACAATGGAGACAAAAGCATTGACAGCTACCATCCCATGTAGAAGTCTCCACTGCAGGTCTGCAGCTCTCCTGGTTAGCGGTGGTTTATAAAGCGCTCTCCACTCAGGCCTCACCTGCCCGCCGAGAGCCAGGTGAGCCCTCCATGGAGTGTCTGAGCGACCATTCAGTTTGGACCTGTTTAACACCTTCACCATTAGTCTGTACATGATTTTACCTGTCAATGTGTGGAAAGGGGCTCTGCAGGACTCGCTCAGTTCCAGCAGACACCCCGTACAGTTTTTAAAATCAGGCTCAATCCTCAGCTCTGGAAACGGGTCAGTGTAGTCAGGGAGGACACGGCCGTCACCGTGTGCAGCCAACAGAGTCAGCTCTGCCGGTGTCAGCTGATGTTTCCAGGTGTTGAGCATCTGACAGATGAACCTGACAGAGCTAAACCCGAGGCGAGAGGCCAGAGCCGCAGCATCGTCCAGCTGTGCACCACACCGCAAAGACCAGCGGCTCCTGCAGGAGCCAGAACAGTGAGCTGCAGCTCTGAAGCCTCTCCTTGGTGAACAAGCCCCACACTCCAAAAAGTCCACGATAAAATCTCGGCAAACCCTCCAGTTTGTGACTTCGCAGGTCCATTAAAAACAGAGTTTCAGCTAGTCCCGTAGGTGTGGTGAGCAATGGGTCTCCAGACCAAGTCCTTGGGACCAGAGAGAAACCTCTGTATGAACTGCAGGCGAAAAGCAGCGCCCCTGCTGGCCAGATGAAGTCCTTGGCCTCCTTCCTCCTTTGGAAGAAACAGCACACTCTGAGGGATCCAGTGCAGACGATCCCAGAAAAGATCCATAACCACTGCCTGAACTTTGCCCAGCAGGTGGGTTGGAGGGTCCAGGCACAACAGACGATGCCAGAGCATGGAGGACACTAAGCTGTTGATGATTAAAACACGACCTTTAAAAGACAGTTTGGGTAAAATCCATTTCCACCTTTTCATTCTTCCTTCAACCTTCTTCAACATGTTGTCCCAGTGTTTTTGTACAGAGCCCTCATCCCCAAGGTGCACGCCCAGATATTTAAGTCCTGTTGTGTTCCATGTTAGCCCCCCCGGTAAAATCAGTTCCCTCCTTAACCCCTCACCAACAATCAGTGCATCACTTTTCCCCCACTTTACCTTTGCAGAAGAAATCAGGCTGAAGTCATTAACATTCGTCACTAAAACATCAATGTCATCCTGTTTGTTTACTAGGACGATCACATCATCAGCGTAGGCAGACAATTTAAAAACCTTCTCACAACCTGGGAGTTGGACCCCAGAGAGGTCTGTCCTCAGGCGGTGCAGGAGGGGCTCTAAGGCCAGAGAGTAGAGCATGCCGGACAGGGAGCAGCCCTGCCTGACTCCCCTCTGAACTCCCCTCTGGAGCGCTCAAACCACCGCTAATCTTAAGTACACTCTCAATGTCACTGTACAAAACCTGGATCTTGGCTATAAGACCAGAGCTGAAACCAAAGGCTTTCAGCGTCTGCCACAGGTACTGGTGTTCAACCCGGTCAAAAGCCTTTTCTTGGTCTATGGAAATAAGACCAAGTCCACAGCCCAATGAACCAGAGAGGTCCAAAATGTCCCGAATCAGAGTGATGTTGTCAGATATCAGCCTGCTGGGTACACAGTATGTCTGGTCAACGTGAATGACCTGCTCCATCACTTTCCTCAGCCGAGTGGCCAGCACCTTAGAGAGCAGCTTATAGTCTGTGCAGAGCAGAGCGACCGGCCTCCAGTTCTTAATCTCCTGCAGATCTCCCTTCTTTGGCAGAAGAGTGAGGACCGCCCTCCTGCAGCTCAGAGGCAGCCGCCCCTTACTCAAACTGTCTCTGAGAACAAACAGCATCGTCACCGATCACAGACCAGAACGCTTTGTAGAAATCTGCAGGTAGACCATCAATCCCTGGGGCTTTGCCGCTCTTCAGAGTCTGCAGCGCCACCTTCAGCTCCTCAGCAGAGATCTGCGCCTCCAGCTCTGCGTTGGCCTCTGCAGTGACCCTGGGGAGACCCTCGTAGAAGGACTGCTTCACTTCTGGGTTCTCCTGAAACTCCGCTTTAAACAGATTTTCATAAAAGGCAACTGCACACCTGCGAATGCTGGCAGGCTCCTGCAGCAGCTGCCCAGTGTCGGACCGCAGGGAGTGCATGAGCCTCCTCTGACCATTCCTGCGCTCGAGACCAAAGAAGAAGTGAGAGGGAGCGTCCATCTGAGAAACAAACTGAAAACGTGAGCGGACCAGAGCACCCTGGGCAGAAAAACCCAGCAGGTCTGCCAGAGCTGACTTTTTGTCTGTGAGAGCTTTAATATGCTCTCTCTCTCCTGTAGAGTCTGCTAAAGTCTGCAGCTCCACTACTTCACTCTCCAGAGCCCTCAGAGACCGGGCCATGTCTCTTGTGACATTGCGAGTGTACTGGAGGCACAGCTGCTTTATTTGTCCTTTTCCCACATCCCACCACTGCTGCAGCGACCTGTACTCAGACTTGGTCCTACTAAAATTGGTCCAGAACAACTTAAAAGCATTTTTAAAAGCATTGTCAGACAGGAGAGCCACATTGAAGTGCCAATAAGCACTTTTACACTTAACATCCTTTATGGAGACCGCACACTGAACCAAAGAGTGGTCTGATATGCCAACAGGACTTATAGAACAACCCTTGAAGACGTTAAAATGGTGTCTAAAACAATAAAACCTGTCCAGCCTGGCCAAAAACAGACAGTTGTCCCTGGCATGAACCCATGTGTATTGTCTGTGGTTTGGATGGAAGGATCTCCAAACATCACACAGCTCATACGTCTCAGTCAACTTCACCAGACAGCTCTTTGAAGCTGCATGCGGCTCCTGATGGTTCCTGTCTAACGTTGCATCTTCTGTACAGTTAAAATCACCAGCTAAAACCAAATACTCCTCGCTGCTGCAGCTCTTTAAAACACTGTCTAAAACATCAAAGAAGGCCAGTCTGTCTGTGCCAACAGTTGGAGCGTACACATTTATAAAAACCATCTTTACTTTTTCAAATTCAGCTGTGATCTTCAGCAGCCGACCTTCAATAATGTCCTCTGTAACAGGAGAGACTGGCAGAAAGTCTTTGGAGAATAAAATCCCGACTCCACCACTGTTCCTGCTCTTATGGCTCAGAAAAGCCTCCCCGCTCCACTCCCTCCTCCAGTCAGACTCATTGTCTGCTGTGCTGTGAGTCTCCTGGAGAAAGACCACATTCAGTTTCTTGGAGTCAATCAAACTGAAGAGAGAGGCTCTCTTCACCTCCTCCCTGGCACCGTTAATGTTTAGAGACCCCAGCCTGATGTCGCACATGCTTGGAGTGAAGCTGCGTCCAAACAACAGAGAGGAAGAGACCAGCAGCTGGATGACGGAGAACATACCCCACAGACTACTCATCATCCGCGATCTGTGCTCGAACTTTCTGCAGAAGCTTCTTCAGGCGGAAAACCTCCTGTTCAGTGAAGGTGGGCCGCCCGATGTCGTCCGAGCTCTTCATGAACAGCCGGACCGAGTCGTGGAACAGCTGCAGGTCCGGGAAGAAGCTCTCCACCTTCACGAGCCTCATGCCCTTGGTGTCCTGCAGAAAGGCCCTGATCCTGCTGAAGGAGTAGCCGCTGCCCTGGTCGACCTGAGAGTGTGCGGCTGTTTCACAGTCGCTGCCCTGTGTGCTGGTCAGACCCTCCTCCGCCTCAGAGGGAGGACACGTCTTTTTAGGAACCTTTAAAGCTTTTACATTGCTGCCTTTAGTTTCTGGTTTCTTCCTTTTGACTGCTGACTTAGAAAGTTCATCGTCTACCACTATGTCCTCAACATTGTCCAGCACAAACTCTGCCACTCTTGTTGCCACCTGTCCAATCTGTTCTGTCACTGTGACCTTCTGACTCTGCAGGCTGACCTCGTCCTCAGTGTGGACGCTGTCAGGTCTGGTCCTGTCCTCCTGTCTGTCCTTAGCTGTCTGAACCTGCTCACTGTCAGTCCTCTGTTCATTTGTTCTGTCAGTCTTTTCCTGTCTATCACTGCTCTTCTGTTTCTCCTTGCCCACACCTGCCTTCACCTGTTGGTCATCTGCTGCCTGCTGTACCTGCTGCTCGCCTGCCTCCATCTCCTCCGCTGCTTCCATCTCTCCTGTCTGACCCTCTGCCGTGTCATTTCCCCTGTCATCACCGTCAGTTGTTGTACCGTTCAACACCATATTTCTCTTCCCTGAAGGACCGGGTTCGGCAGGCGGCGGAGCCTCCGCAAAAAGCGGCGGTGCCGCCGGCCGATCCGCCGCCGCGTTAGCGGCCGGAGAGTGCGGCGGGGCCGAGGCGGCCTCGGCCGCCCGGCTCTCCCCCACTCTCTCCGGACACGACCGGATGAGATGACCCTCCTTGCCACAAGAAAAACACTTCATAGTGTCGGTGGTAACGTGAACGGTGTAGTCAAAGTCGTCAATTTTGAATTTAAAAGCCAGGTTGAGACTCTCCTCGTTCTTGTTGAGGATCATCAGAACCTGCCTCCGAAACGAAACAACATGTTTTAAATGCGGCGACTTGCAGCCGAGCGGGATGAGCTTAATTGGGGACAGGAGCTGCCCGTGCCTGGCCAGCTCCTTCTCCAGCAGTTCATTACGGATGAACGGTGGGACATTGGAAATGATGACTCGTTTGGCCGGGTTAACAAGCGAGAACACGGGAGTGAGGGTGTCTCGGATCACGACACCGCTCTCAACCAGCTGATGCACCTTATCGGTACTATCTACAAAGATGACCACAGCGTTGTTCATCCGCGAGGCCGACTTCACGCTGCCATAGCCGACCAGCTCCCCCACCGCCAGACTACACTCCTCCACCGAGCAGCTGACCGCCGGCACCAGCCTCACGGCGTGCCGGCGAGTCAGCCGCTCCAACCCGGAGCCCTGCACCATGCCGAGCAGCTCAGCAGGTAGCAGACGCTCCACAACCACCAACACCCCTAAAACCCCAAACCCCTTCACCAAAACACCCAAAACTACTCAGTGATCCCCAAACACCAAGAACTGAACACCACCAACACGGAAAGAGTTAGAAAAAAGTTTGAAAAACCGCAAACACGCTGCAACACGCTCTCAGCTCCACGCACTCACCACGCCACTCAGAGAGAGAGAGAGGGGGAGAGAGACGGGTAGAGACAGATAGGTAGAAACAGACAGGTGAGGTGTCCCTGTGTGTGTGTTTCAGCTTCACCTTTAACAACAGGAAATAATTGAAACCTTTGATTTTATTTTTAATCAAATGTTCAGATTTTGAAAAATTAACGAACTTTAACTGAAAATCGATGACTGAGACGGAGAATCACAGACTGACTCACTCAGGAGCTGTTCTCTCCTCCTCCTCCTCATTCTTCTCCTTCTTCTTCTCCTCCTTCTTCTCCTTCTCGTCCTTCTTCTTCTTCTTCTCCCCCTCCTTCTCCTCCTCCTCCTCCTCCCCCCTCCTTCTTCTCCTCCTTCTTCTCCTCCCTCCTCCTCCTTCTTCTCCTTCTCGTCCTTCTACTTCTTCTTCTCCTCCTCCTCCTTCTTCTCCTCCTTCTCCTCCTCCTTCTTCTCCTTCTCCTTCTTCTCCTTCTCCTCCTCCTTCTTCTTCTCCTTCTCCTCCTCCTCCTCCTTCTTCTCCTTCTCCTCCTCCGTCTTCTCCTCCTTCTTCTTCTCCTCCCTCCTCCTCCTTCTTCTTCTTCTCCTCTTCCTTCTCCTTCTCCTCCTCCTCCTTCTCCTTCTCCTCCTCCTTCTCCTTCTTCTTCTCCTACTTCTCCTTCTCCTCTTCCTCCTCCTCCTTCTCTTCCTCCGCGTTCTTATTCTCCTCCTCCTCGTTCTTATTCTCCTCCTCCTCCTTCTTCTACTCCTTCTTTTTCTTCTCCTCCCTCCTCCCCTCCTCCTCCTTCTCCTCCTTTTCCTCCTCCTCCTTCTCCTTCTCCTCCTTCTCCTTCTCCTTCTCCTCCTCCTTCTCTTCCTCCGCGTTCTTATTCTCCTCCTCCTCCTTCTCCTCCTCCTCCTTCTTATTCTCCTCCTCCTCCTTCTTCGTCTACTCCTTCTTATTCTTCTCCTCCCTCCTCCCCCTCCCCCTTATTCTTCTTCTCCTCCCTCCTCCCCCTCCTCCTTATTCTTCTTCTCTTCCTTCTTCTCCTCCTCCTTATTCTTCTTCTTCTTCTCCTCCTCCTCCCCCTACTCCTCCTTCTTCTTCTTCTTCTCCTTCTTCTCCTCCTCCTCCTTCTTCTTTTCCTCCTCCTTCTTCTTCTTCTCCTTCTTCCTTTCACAGAGAACGGGACTTTTAACGGCAGCAGTGAGGCAGAGAGGAAGACTCAGTCCTACTACCTGTCCTGTCTCAACACGCAGAGGATCGAGGAGCTGGGAGCTCAGCCCCTCATAGACCTCATTGCCAAGG
The DNA here is from genome assembly GCA_008933995.1 of Datnioides undecimradiatus. NCBI lineage: Eukaryota > Metazoa > Chordata > Actinopteri > Lobotiformes > Datnioididae > Datnioides > Datnioides undecimradiatus. The sequence goes on along the minus strand of WARS01000077.1, from coordinate 1,398,412 downwards.
TAACCAGCCGTGCACTATGTCGCCACTCCCTCCAACAAAGACAAGTCAGTTGAAATAAAACAAAATATAGAATAAACATTAAAATCATCAGCCAATCAAGTCATTTTATCAAGTGTTTTTATTTTAACGGCTGGCAACACAGAGGCTATCTCTCATCAGTGTCTGAATGACATGCACAGGCTGTACAATCAAGATAAACAGCAGCTATTTCACATTAATCACATGAAACCAGTGAAGTCAATCAAATTATTTATAATATGCTGAAGTTTAAAGTCAAAAACATCTTGATTTGCTGCTTCTGAGTGAATGAAAATCATAGTAAACTAATAAGTAACAATAAATGTCTTTATATATTGAATCTTTTATTAAAGAAATACAAGTATGAACCTTAATCACCTGTTAATACAAACAATACAATTAATTAATTCAGTGTAGTAATGAAAACATTTTGAAAAAGACAAAGAAAAACAGTTTTTAGGCCGAGACTCCTGAGCCGACAGATTCAGTGTTTCAGTGAAGTGAACATATTGTCCTGTGTTGGTACATTTATGAATTAAAATTAGTTGAATCAACATCAACAGTTTAATCACATGTGAACTAGATTTTTCATTAAAAGTAAAAGAGTATTGTCAGCGAACAGACGGAGGACTTTACGACTTCAAAGGGCTCAACCTTTATTCTGTTTAGTTGAAGAAAGGTTTCCTGTACTGATCAGGATCTAACCATGTCTGAACACCTGGACTCTGTTTCTGACTCCAGATCGGGGGCTGGAACATGACGGGTCCCTGGGAGAAGGAGAACTTCATGGAGGTCCTGAAGGTGGTTTCTGGTCCGTACAGAGCCCAGCCTTTCTTCAGTGTCGGAGTCAGTGCTGATCCCAAAAACTCCAACTGCAATGTCATCCAGGTAAACCAGAAACCCCCAGAACCAGAACCATTTAGAACCAGAACTACTTAGAAACACAACCACTCAGAACCAGAACCAAGTTCAAAGGAGACTGTTGGAGGCAATGATGCAGACACTCACGTTCACTTCCTGGTTGAATCTCATTCTCAGTCATGACGTGTCCTTCTCTGATTTGTCCTGCCACTATGACATGACCCTTTTCTATAAGAAAACAAAGCACATCAACCTGGTCGTCGGACATGTGATGTGTGTTTTCAGCTGATCTAGTTTATTTTAAATTCTGCTTAACACAAAAGCAACTCAAAAACAACTGAACAACTACCTGATTGGTTGAAGCTGCAGCTGCTCTGAGATGATTGGTCCATGTTACCCAGGTGGTTTGGAGCTAACTCACCTGTAGTATGCGATCAAGTATCAGGCTGCGAGACATGTTCCTGTCAGACATCTGTCAATCAGTGGCCATGATGGACTCACCTGTTCTCTCCCTGTCCTCTGCCCAGGTGGACCAATCAGGGCTCTTCCTGCCGTCTAGGGACTATTACCTCAACAAAACAGCCAATGAGAAGGTGAGAATTAAAGTGGAGACATGTCTGCATAACAAAGATGAGCAGACTTACTTTGACCTTATAAGATTGAGATGTTCAATCATAGAAACAGGACCTTTATCTGCCGTGTAGGTGCTGGCAGCATACCTGGACTACATGGTGGAGCTGGGGATGCTGCTGGGCGGGGAGAGGAGCTCCACTCAACTCCAGATGCAGCAGATTCTGGAGTTCGAGACGGCGCTTGCCAACATCACCGTCCCACAGGACCAACGGCGAGACGAGGAGAAGATCTACCACAAGGTCACCATCGCCGAATTACAGGTGAGGTTGACGAGCACCTGAGTGAGTCAGACAGGTGTTAGCATCCTGTCTACTATCACTGTGACATCATATCAGTCAACTGTTAGCATGCTAACATGGTAGCTGAAGATGCATTGTAAACACTGTATCTGCTATAGGTTAGAATGTTGCTAAAGCTAACTGCTAAAGCTAACATCAGCAAGATAAAATGCTGCTAATTGCTAGAGCTAACTGCTGAGGTTATGGTCAGCATGTTAGCATGCTGCCAAAGCACTGCTGTATCTCAGTGCAGCCTCTCAGAGCTGCTAGCTAAACACAATTCAATGCTGCTTTATTGAAATTTCTCACTTATTATTTATTTTGTTATTTCACTGGATATCAAGGTGTTTTTGTGTTTTTAGAAGATAAATAAACAAGCTCACACACACATTACGTAAACTCTGAATTTTGACATCCTGTCCTGTATTTCCCTCTTACTGTCATATTACCCTGTCGCTGTGGCTCAGACGTGTTTCCTCGGTTGTGTTGGTCGGCTGCTAAGAGAGTGCAGCGTCTCTCTCTCTCTCTGCTGCAGCTCTGTGTCCTTCAGGGTTACAGATGCTTCTGAGGTCACCATGGCAACTGTTGCCAAGAGCTGTTGCTATGTGCCTGCATCTCTGTAGCGCAGAGAGGAGGGAGAGGGTGGGGGGTTAGATAACAGGTTATTATATAAACACAGCTGATATGAACATGAAGGAGACTTCAGATGTCACTGCAGCTTCGCTTTGACCTTTGTCTTCGTCCTGTTTGTTTACATGAACATGAACCTAGTTTATTGTAGGCATTGTTTAACCAGACAGGAGAGAAACTGGTCAGGTGACTGTGCAGAGCGCCACCTGCAGGTCAGCTCAGTCATGCGGTTCCATCACGAGTTCATGGTTTAAAGTTGTCCATCAGCAGAGTCAGTGTTTCAGCCCCCAGCGCCCCCTGTCTGCCGTCTGCATCAGACCAGACCTTTGAAACCATCAGACACAGGGTTTCTCCTGCAGCTGGACTCAGATCAGCGCAATGTCTTGGACAAACACATTTGGTATTAACATGCACTGAAAATAAAACAAACACAATTTAAAACTGATAATCCTGCTCATATTGTGCCCCTGTTTATAAATATGTACCAAAAATATCAAACTCTTTGTGTTTGTATATGAAAATCCAATCATGTTTCCTTCCTGAGACTCAGTGATTCTATGTGAACCAGTTCTAGGTTGACTGAACCTGTGATTGAGCTGATTTTCATCCTAATGAAGAAGAAGTCTTGCTGTTGCTGTAAATCAGTTGCTGTGTTTCATAAAGGTTCATAAAAGTCAAAGGCAGACACCAGAGGCAGGTCACAGGAAGTCTGTTCTCTGAGTTGTTGCTCATACACTGAGAGTGGCAGCGCCCCCTGCTGGAGCCTCTGCACCTCGCGTCTCTGCAGCTTGGACTTCTTCACCTTCCAAGATGAAGACAGAAGGGATTAGTTTCTCATCCCCATGTATCCCCCCAGGCGGTGCAGTCTGCTCCCACACTGAGGATTACTGAGGCAGACAGACAGACAGGCAGACAGACAGGCGGGCAGGCAGAGAGACAGACAAGCAGACAGACAGACAGACAGACAGACAGGCAGACAAGCAGACTGTTAGTTTGATTCCTCTCTCTCGGTCCAGCTGTGATCTGAGCCTTCAGTCGTTACTCTGGGCTTAATGAGCTGCTGGGCTCTGTGGGGTGTTTGCCCCTGGTTTTGCCTCTCAGGATGCTCTGCCTCATTAATAAAGGTTCATGCATCCTGAGCAGAAGAGCTGCTGGGAGGAAAACACTGTTTACAGCATGGAAACGTGTTTTTAAGGTGAATAATCAATAAAATGTGTTTATTCTGTTTATTCTGTATATTCCTCATATTCTGTGTATTCTACGACAGTTAACATCAGTAAAGGTTGTGGTATTAATCCAGCTGAACCTAATTATTTAATTAAGATACATATCAAACATTCAGTCACATGCTTCTCCTCTGGCGCCACCTTCAGGACAAACCGTCACAGACACCCAGGCAGGTCCTGAGCTGATCCAGGCTTTAACATCTGGTTCGTCTGTGTTTGACTGCGTCTTCTTCGTTGGTGTTTCAGCTGCTGGCTCCGGCCGTGGACTGGTTGGACTACCTGTCGTCCTCTCTGTCTCCTCTGGAACTGAATGACACCGAACCCGTTGTCCTGTATGCCAGGGAGTACCTGCAGCAGGTGTCTGACCTCATCAACAAGACGGACCGCAGGTCAGAGCCGCACGCCAACCGCTGCCCGCTCGTCTCACTGCACAGACACATCCGTTACATCATAATGTAGATGCCGTCTAACCCGTCTGTCTGCCTATCTGTCTCTCTTCAGTCTGTTGAATAACTACATGATGTGGACGTTGGTTCAGAAGAGCGTCGCCAGTTTGGATCAACGCTTCGAGAATGCTCAGGACAAACTGCTGGAGAGTCTGTACGGGACCAAGAAGGTACTTATACACACAGCACTACTGCAGTACACACAGTGCTGCATTACTACTGCAAGTGCTGACTTGTATGAATATTACATACACTACTGCAGTAACTGCTCCTGCTAATGTTATAAATACTGTAAATACTACGAGTGCTACTACTGCAGCTCGACTGTCACTGCTTTGACTTGTTGTTAATGTTGTAAATCCTGCTAATCCTGCTACTGCTGCTACTGTGAGTAGTACTATAGTTACTGCTGCAGCTACTGCAAATATTACTGTTAATGTTAGAAATACTACAAATACTACCATCATCATTTATTCAGTTAGTTTTACTGTCACTGCTGTAACAGTACAAATACTACTGCATACATTTATGACTACTGTTAGTGCTGTTAGCAATTACTGCTAATGCTACATGCTACTACCCAAACACTCTTGTTACTGCTACTCTTGTTATTGCTACAGATACTGTAAATGCTACAACTGTCAATACTAGAAGCAGTACTACAGTCACTCCTACTGTTACTACAGTTACTGCTGTAAATACTGCAGATACTGATGCAGGTATTTCTTTCACTACAGCAGGTATAAGTACTCCTAACAGTACTCTGAGTACTACGGTTGGTGGCCCTCCTCCATGCCTGAAGCTTTCACTGGTTCTGTGTTTCTTCTTCTTACTGGTTTTAATGGGATGTGACCAGTTTGAGGTGTTTCTACTGGGCTGTAATCAGTTGGTTCTAACCATATCTTACTGGGTTTGGACCGTAATCTGTGCTGGTGTGCTGGGGAAACTGGTTCTGGTCCAGATAGCTTTAACAGGGTACATCCAACCTGTTTGTGGACCCCACTGGTGCCACTGGTTCCACTGGTTCCAGCCGTCTGTGATTGGCTCTGACTCGTGTTCGGCTGGCTTTCACTGGTTCTACCTGGACCCAGCTGTAACTGGTTCAAACTGGTTCTTACCGGTTCTGGTTTGTTGTAGTCCTGCACGCCCCGCTGGCAGACGTGTATCGGGAACACAGACGACACTCTGGGCTTCGCACTGGGAGCGCTCTTCGTCAAGGCGACGTTCGACAAACACAGCAAAGAGATCGTGAGTCACTGTGTTGTTCACACCTGAAGGCGGTAATGTGGTCCTGGTTCTGGTCTTGGACCTAGTCCTAGTCTGGTTTATCACCAGTCCTTCTGTCTCTCAGGCCGAGGAGATGATTAACGAGATCCGCTCAGCGTTTAAAGAAGCTCTGGACCGACTGAGCTGGATGGACAAACAGACGAGACAGGCTGCCAAAGACAAGGTACACAGACAGGTGGACAGACAGGCGGACAGACAGATGGACAGACAGGTGGAGGAGAAGCTTCTGATTGGTCTAACTGTCTCTGTTTGCCCCTCGCTAGGCAGATGCAATCTACGACATGATCGGTTTCCCAGAATTCATCCTGGACCCCAAAGAGCTGGACGATGTTTATGACGGGGTGAGTGACAGGTGTTAATCATCACTGACTCACCTGCAGACAGGTAGACTCTATCATCGTTGGCTCACCTGCAGACAGGTAGACTCTATCATCACTGACTCACCTGCAGACAGGTAGACTCTATCATCATTGACTCACCTGCAGACAGGTAGACCAGGGCGACAGGTGGACGGTGGATGTGTTTGTTTCACCTTGTCTTCGCTGTGTTTCAGTATGACGTGTCGGACGACAGCTTCTTCCAGAACATGTTGAACTTCTACAACTTCTCATCGCGGGTGATGGCCGACCAGCTGAGGAAGACTCCCAACAAAGACCAGTAATGATGATGAAGAACAGTCACACACACCTGCACGATGACTCACACCGACAGACACACACACATCGGGTCAGGAGTTGAATTCACAAAACTTCACAAGAGTCATTTTCATGAAGTCCTCCTGGTGCGTGAGCAAACTATTCAGTCCCCTTCATGTAGAGCCAACAGGAAGACTCTACTGAGCATGCTCCAGCGGCCTGCGGGGGTTTCTGGAGCCGTCCTAGACCACAGAATCCAGTCCTCCTTAATACCCAAAGGAGGGGTCATGATTCTCAAAATCCATGATTTGATTTTCAGCTAAACTCCCAGATGCAGCAGCTGCAGACCTTCACGTTTATAGGTCCAAAACACAGCCGCGGTCATGTGATTGATGATGCGTCGGGTCTCAGCTGTAAAAACATCAGCTTTTAAAACGTGGGAAGAAGAAACTCTGAGCCGTCAGAGACGTTTTGAGGACTCTTGTGAATTCGACCCCTGGACTTTGTTGACGGCCTGGTAGGATGCCCATAATAACTCCTCTCCTCCTCTCCTCTCCTTGTTCCCTCCACTCCTCTCCTCTCCTTGTCTCCTTCCCTCCCCTCCTTTCCTTCTCCAGGTGGAGTATGACTCCTCCTACAGTTAATGCCTACTACATGCCCACTAAGAACGGCATCGTCTTCCCCGCCGGGATCCTACAAGCTCCTTTCTACGCCCACGACCACCCCAAGTCTGTTTACCTCTTTATCTACCTGTCTGTGTGTCCACCTGTCTGTGTGTCCACCTGTCAGGGACGTGTTGCACCTGTGAACTAGGGATCAAGTACAGAAGTTTATTGTGTGTCCACCATAAACCAACACACAGATATAAGAACAACAGACAGACAGATTGTGACAGAAGTCCCAGATCATGGTCCATGGTCTCCAGAGGATGAACCTTTTCAAGCTCTTTACATGTTCACGTCCCTGACTGTTCGTCCATGTTGCCGCTGTAATGGACTCTGCGTCCCCTGGAGGACGTTGTCAGTTTCTGGTTTCTGGACCCTGCAGGTCTGTAAACTTGCGTTTGTGTTTTCAGGGCGTTGAACTTTGGTGGGATCGGGGTGGTGATGGGTCACGAGCTCACGCACGCCTTTGATGATCAGGGTGAGTCGAGTTTACTTCCTGTCACATGTCCGTTTGACTGCGCTCTGATTATGGATGTGACTCAAGAAGGGACATCGTCCATCCATCCTGGTCTTCAGTGCAGCAAAGTGTTTACAGGGAAAGGTTGATGCTCCTCTGAGATCTTTGGTCCGACCTGAACTCCTTTTGTTAAGGTGGTATTTCAGTTAGAAAAGGTTGAGCAGACTTAAATATACAGTGTATGTCCTTCAAAGTTTATTCAGTTTTGACGTAAAGCCTGCAGCTTCCTCATGATCTGCAGGTTTACGTGATGCTGGTCATGCTGCGCACCAGAGTCAGGGCCATTAGTTGGTTTCTCGCAGTGGTTTCTCCTTCCAAAGTGACTGTAAAGTGGTTTGGTCCCGTTAGCATGTTGCTCCAAGTGAAATATGTCTGTCATCATCACATTAGTGTGAAGATGTTTCCTGTACCTGGACTCGAAGTTCCTTCACTGCAAATTATGAACTTTGGTTGTTTGGTGTGGATGACGGTGACTCTGATGGGTTCCTGTCCTCCCTCCCGTCATCAGGTCGCGAGTACGACAAAGAGGGTAACTTGAGGCCGTGGTGGCAGAACTCGTCAGTGGATGCGTTTCGCCAGAGGACTGAGTGCATGGTGGACCAGTACAGCCACTACCTTGTCAATGGAGAACACGTCAACGGGAAGCAGACGCTGGGAGAGAACATCGCAGACAACGGAGGACTGAAGGCTGCTTACCATGTTAGTATGAACACACCACGTCCCACCTGAGCTGGTCTCAGGTGAGAGAATGTCACATGGTAACACATCTTCTTCTTCAGGCCTATCGATCGTGGGTCCAGAGGAATGGAGAGGAGAAGAGACTTCCTGCCGTCAACCTGACCAACGATCAGCTCTTCTTCGTGGGATTTGCTCAGGTGAGGCGCTGCCGACATCATCTGAGTTCAGATTCAACCACAGGCCGTAAACAAAGATGGCCGACATGACACAAAACACCTGGACTGCCCCCTGGTGTCTGGCTGCAGCACAACTCATAAGCCCCGCCCTCTCCATGTCAGCAGATGGTGCCTGTCATTTCAGCTCGTTGTCATCACGCTGATGTTTGTTCAACTGTGAAGTAGGTGGGGTCACGGCACCTGTTTGCGGGATATTTGAACTTCCTGTTTGTTACAGCCATCTCTGTTTGCAGTCTGTGGTCAGCATGATCCTTAATAGATCCTCCAGTTCACGGAGAGTCTCTAGACAGGAAATAACCCTGATGATGTCACAGTGATGTCATCTGACTTCAGACCTCTAACAGAAAAGTGTTTAATATGAACATTTATTACATTAACAACACTAAAATAACAGTTTACATGCAGACAGTGCTAACTAAAGACACTGTCCATTTGCATTATGGGAAATGTAGGACCCACTTTAGCTGTGCAGACTTTTCTCTCACCTTTCGTTGACTTCCTGTTCCTGAAATTAGAATCACAGGTTGATGTTGCAACTCTTGCATCACAGTCGCCGTCACCAATCAGGAAGCAGCTGACATGAAGTCGATGTTGAACCTGAGCGAGCAGCCGTGTGACTCGTTCTGTGTTTTCCAGGTGTGGTGTTCAGTTCGGACACCGGAGAGCGCTCATGAGGGCCTGGTCACCGACCCACACAGCCCCCCCAGATACAGAGTCATCGGCACGCTCGCCAACTCGCCAGACTTCAGCCGCCACTTCAACTGTCCCGCAGGGACGCCCATGAACACGGGGAAGCGCTGCGAGGTCTGGTAGACTGAGGGTTAATTAGTCTGTTAATTAACAGGCCAGTTTATTATTTAGGAAACTTGCCAGATTGTTAATTGGCAGGTGAGTTTCTTGATTAAGTGACTGATTAGTGTCTTAATTAGAGGATTTGGTCTGTTAATTATCAGCGGTTTCTCTGGAGGTCGTTAGGAGGCGATCAGGTGTAGTCTTCAGTTTCATACGTTAATATAAATCTGTTAATTAGAGACGATCAGACCGACTTCTTGTCTGGAATCTAAATGGACTCAGTGGACTTCGCACAGAGACATGAAGGACTGACGATGATGATGATGATGAAGCCACACGGGACGATGTTGCTGATTTCTGCTTTATCACCATTATTGATTATTATTATTAATGCGCTTCGGTTTGTGTGTGTGTATGTGTGTGTGTGTTGTATGAATGAGCTCGTTAACGCTCTCTCTTTCTCTCTGCTGACATCACTGTGATGACATACAAAGCTGAAACATTACATCATCAGTTACAGCCACGGTTCAGGTTAATTAATAAGTCAGTTAATGGATTAAGACATATTTAAGGGTTTAAAGGAGTAAAATCAATTGGAAAAGTAATTTCTAACTGAAGTCATTTAAGATATAAGTTAATTGTTTACTTGGTAAAGATTTATTAGCCCTTAAACCGTGAAGCTAATTTAATTTACGACCCATTAATCTTCCCTTAAAATGATCAGAATCACAGCTCTCCTCCATGACTCCCTGATGAGTTTAGAGTTAATTAGTGATGTCACTGTCAGCAACAACAATGAACGCCTTTAAAATTAGTATTAGTCTGAAACTCAGAAAAAAAAACTTTGATTAAAAACAAGAAAATCTTTAAAATCTGAAAACCCTTAACTTTAACTGCTCAAACACAAAAAACTCTCAAAACAGGAAAACATTAGAGGATTACAGCCTGGTTATTAATTCACCCACTGACTGTTACTACAATAATGTAACTGCGTCTGTTTAAGACTAACGGACCGTAATCTTTAAGCTTCACTCCTTGGCTGAATTAATGGACGCTGTGTAAAATGTTGAATTGCATTAAAACTTTTACCTTGACTGAGTCATTTTAGGTTCATTTAGGTTTAGTCACATGTGAGAATAAAACCCTTATTATTAAAGCTTGTTATTATCTGCAGGTTTATGGTAGAAATGAAGGGATTCAGTGTGTATAGTGTTCCTACATGTCAGCCTCATTAAACCACTAAGTCTTTAACCACTAGTGTCGTCATGTTAACAGATAGGCAGCGTCACAGCCATTACACCATTAGAGTTCAGTGTTAATTAATGAATCAGAGTTAATTGACATCAGTGGCTTCAGCAGCAGGAAAACAAATCAAGCGCCTTAAAGATCTGATTTCATCTCGAAGCCGACTTTGGATTATTGCCTTAAGATTTCAAACGAACGCCTTAAAAAGAGGAAACATCAGCTGATCGACTGCAGCGGCGGCGCCACCCCGTCAGGTGCCAGGTCAGTTCATTCCACAGCCTGAAGTCACAATTCGGTCTCACAGGTGTTAACATTAAACACCTCCTGCCCACAGAGTGATGTCACATTTATGACGTCACAGCTGCGGGGCGTTCAGGGACTAAAATGAGTGTGTGGCGTTCACGAACTGAAAGAAGTGCAGGGATTTCAGGAACTGAGGTAATGCTAAACATGAGGTGTTCAGGAACTAAAACAAATGTGGGGCATTTAGGAGCTTGCACCAGTGGAGCAAACGAGAACCAAAACAACTGTGGTGCGTTCAAGAACTAAAAGTATTTGGGATGTTCAGGAAATAAAATGAATGTGGAGCGTTCAGGGATTGACAGAAGTGTGGAGATTCACAGGTTCTGCTCTGTCCTGTGCAGAGAGTCAGAGTGAGGTGGTTAGTTTTTTAGTCTCACAGTTTGAAGAACGACTCGACAGGAGAAACAAAGTCGAGCCACATTCAGTAAATGTTTCAGTTCAGATTAAAACTTCATCAGGTTTCACAAACACGTTAGTTTAAAGATGTTACCTCAACTTCATTACCCACAATCCCTCTGTGTTGCTGCTCAGTACAGGTACTCGACTCTGACAGCAGGTGGAGCTGTCGACCTGCGCACCTGAACTCACCTGAAGCAGAAACACAATGTTCAGACATTAAAGTTGGTTTGTCACAATGCTAGTCTGTGTGTGTGTGTGTGTGTGTATGTGTGTGTTTGCTTCGCCTCCTGATGACATCACCGTCCAATCCTGTGCAGCTCCTGTGTGTGTGTGTGTCGTTGTCTGTTCAGCAGAAGAAGAAGCTGCTTCCTGCCAAAGACGTTTCAGTTTCTCTGTGTGTGTGTGTGTGTGTGTGTGTGTGTGTGTGTGTGTGAGGACCACTTTGTGTTTTTACACCAGTGCAGTGAGGACGTCTTTGCTTTGTGTCGACTGTTCAGAGGGTGAAGGAATGTGTAATGTCAGTGAGTCCTCACAAGTGTAGAGGTGTGTGTCTGTGTGTGTGTGTGTGTGTGCGCGCGCGCAGGGTCACAGCTGTGTATTAATCTGTGTGTACAGTAGACAACACTAGATCTGGTGTAGAATAAACTCGACTTGTTGAAAACTCTGTGTGTGTGTGTGTGTGTGTGTGTGTGTGTGTGTGTGTCCTGAAGGGGGCGTCGGCCCTCTGCTCGTCCAATCAAAGAGCTGTGTTGCAAACAGCTGCTGTCACAGATCTGATGCAGATCCACACAAACATAATAACCATGATGAACATGATGAAACTCACGTCCTGCTCTCATTCTAACACCCACACACTCATCCAAGGTCAAATCTCATGGTAAAATACTCAAGTACTGGTAAAAGTACTCTTTTAAAAGAGTAATCCAAGGTAAAAGTACTGCACAGGTGATCAGATAAATAAAAACATCTGTTGTTGTTTATCATTTGTCACTTTAGTCTGAACTTAGCTGTTTGGTTCCTGCTGGAATCCCGTAGAGTTATGACCATGATTCCAGTAATCTGATTGGTTGGTTGTCATGGCTCTTTAAGTTAACTCTAAAGTTAGTTACCATGGTGTTTCAAGGAAATTGAATTGAACGCAACAGGACTCGGTTATATGTCTTTGAAGATGTTTCGCCTCTCGTCCGAGAGGCTTCGTCAGTTCACGCTCATCAGACTAGGCCGGACTAGTCCAACTAGCTAGTGTGGAGATTCATGTATTTAACCTCTGCGGAGGCTTTCACCAGGTCAATGGTGTCGTAGGACTGTCGGTGCTCCGTGTGTCAACGACCGGCGTTAGAGTGACAGTCGTCTGGGGAAAGTTGGTTTCGACTTCGTTATTGATCTATTGTGTTATAACGACAGTGGTTGGAGTCACGTGAGGCCATTTGTGAAAGGCAGTTGTTCTTAGAGGCTCAGTTGTTGAATCTCCTGGGAAGGGATGAAAGGGCGGCATTGTAAATTGGAGATAGGTGGTGTCGCAAACCTCCTCCTCTGTCTCTGTCTGAGTGTGTTGCTGGGTTTGAAATACACAGGGATATGGTGCTTGTTAAAGATCCTCCTGAGTTTTTCAGATACCCCAGACACATACGGGATGACTATGTTGTTTCGTTGTTTCGTTCCTAGCAACACACTCAGACAGAGACTGGTACATTCCAAGGACAGAACACCACACACCCAAAAAAGCAATTTGGTGTATGCAGTCCAATGTAACCAGGAATGCAAGGACCTCTACATTGGTGAAACAAAACAACCGCTACATAAACGCATGGCTCAACACAGGAGGACTAACTTCTCAGGCTTAGACACTGCTGTCTATTTACACCTCAAGGAGAAAGCTCACTCTTGAGGACAACAATGTTTACATCTTGGACAGAGAGGATAGATGGTTTGAAAGAGGAGTGAAGGAAGCCATCTATGTGAAATTAGAAAAAGCGTCTCTCAACAGAGGAGGAGGTTTGCGACACCACCTATCTCCAATTTACAATGCCGCCCTTTCATCCCTTCCCAGGAGATTCAACAACTTAGCCTCTAAGAACAACTGCCTTTCACAAATGGCCTCACGTGACTCCAACCACTGTTGTTATAACACAATAGATCACTAACGGAGTCGAAACCAACTTTCCCCAGACGACTGTCACTCTAACGACGGTCGTTGACACATGGAGCACCGACAGTCCTACGACACCATTGGCCTGGTGAAAGCCTCCGCAGAGGTTAAATACATGAATCTCCACACTAGCTAGTTGGACTAGTCCGGCCTAGTCTGATGAGCGTGAACTGACGAAGCCTCTCGGACAAGAGGCGAAACATCTTCAAAGACATATAACCAAGTCCTGTTGCGCTCCATTCAGTTTCCTTGCGATAACTATGACCTGGATGAATGAGAATATCCACGGGCTAGCTACCATGGTGGTTAACCCCTGTCACCACAGTGATCTACTGTTGTTGCCATGGTAATCTAAACCATTTACTACAGTGTTCTATACAGGAAGCCAAGGAAATTGACCCCGGTTGCCATGGTAATCACCCCATACATCATTACTGATTGACTCTGGTTACCATGGTTATCAGGCTGGTGGGTACAGAGGTCTTTCTTTGTTACCACAGTGAGTTATCCTGGTAACCATGGTGATTGACCCCAAACATGGGGACTCTGTGACCCCGGTTGCCATGGTGATCCCTTCCCGTTACCATGGTGATCCAGCCTGGGCTGCAGGTGAGTATCTGAGGTATTTGCATTTTACTTGAGTATTCCCACCATCTGGTTGATACTTTTACTCCATTACATGTCAAAAGTCAAATGCTTTAAACTTTAGACTCGTCGTGAATGAAGTTACTTTAAAGCTTCCGATTATTAAAATATGATCAATGAATTAGACCCGTTGTCAATGAAGACGACTTTATTGATCTTTGGTAAACAAAGTGTTTACAGTGAGAGCAGAGTGAGCTCAGTCTGCACCAGCTGCAGCATGAGTACATTTACTCTGATTACATTTTGATGCTAATACTTGTTTTTCTGAGTATTTACCTGGTGAATGTTTATATATTTTATTTCTGTTCTGTCTTTAACTTTCATCAGCAGAAACAAACAGATGACGGGGCTCCGAGATGGGGGCGGGGCTAACATGGTGGGCGGGGGCAACGTGATGGGCGGGGCCTACAGCAGCAGTCTGCTGCTGGAATCTGAACACACACACAAACACAGCCACACAGACACGGATACACACACTGGAGCTGGAGACTCACCTGAGCTTCACCTGAGCCCGGCACTGCACACACACACGCAGACACACAGGTGAGTGCCACGACACAGGTGAGTGGATGAACTGCAGCCGCCGTCGTAAAGGTGTGCTTGAAGGTTTTAAAGCAGTGAACTGTGTCAACTCGGCCTCTGCAGATTAACTGCATAACGTTAGAGACTCCAGCTGCATCTCTGACTAAATATGAAGCTGCTAGAGACACAAATATAACAAGCTAAAGGTTAAAAACTATTTTTTACTATTGATGCAGCAGAAAACGGTGATAAGTTCAACTGCATTGTTTTTGCTTTACATGTAAACGGTTTCAGACGAACTCATATCTGTTTCTTGTTTGTGTGTCTGTCAGTTAAACGTTTGTGCGTCTGTCAGTTAAACGTTTGTGCAGACGTGTGTGAGAGTCTGAGCTGTGAGCCGGTTCAGTCAGTTTCATTGAGTTAAAACATGACTTGATCATATTCCTCGCTCTGCAGCCTGATAGGCAAAACTTAGCAGGTCACTGAGCAAACAGAGCGACTGATTATAATATTAAACAGGCTCAGAGTCGGAGAACGTCTCTGTTCGAGGCTATGATCCAAATATTTAATGAGGTATATTAAATGAATCTATAACATTGATCATGTTATTTCATTGATAACAGAGAAAACGCATCAAGATGTAAACAAAGTCATGGCTGTTTAAAAATAACATTTAAATAAAAATAATGAAACTGAAAAGAGGCAGTTTCAGAAACTGACTCAGTTTGTGTTTTAAAGTCGTTTCAGTCAAACTTTGTTTATATTTACAACCAGACGTCGGCGTGGCAACAGATTAACACACATTAACACGGTGTGTCTTTGTGTTTGGAGGATGAAGAGGAGGGGGGACCAGCAGGAGGACAACACCATACTCATCGCCATGGAAACCAAGCCGGAGAAAAACTATGGCAGCATCACCATGGTAACAGAGTGTCACCTGATCAGTCCTTCCTCAGCGCCGCGACCTGGAGCCTTGGGTCTTCCTGTTAAAGCTTCTGTAGAGTTAAAGAAACAACTCACTGTTAACAACAACAACAATAATAATAACAATAAGTCCTGAAATACTGAATTAATCCCATCAGTTCAAATGATGCAGATAGCTAGCATCATCGCTAATTAGCTAGCAGTTTCATCAAAAGCACATTCCTCTGAAGCTCATACGAAGATCGCTGTTTGCTGGGACTCAACATCAGCTCATGGTGACAAATGAAACTGTTTCACTGTGTTTTTCTAGAACTGCTGTTGAGTTCCTTTCAGGAAACGTTCAGGACACTTTCAAGGGAAATTAGCAGGAAATTGTGGCGTCCGCAGATAGCACTTTAGTTTGATTCTTATTCTCGTATTTAATTATGTGCTTAATTGGCCTCAACAATAAACTAATTAAAGCACTGGGAGTCTATAAATTCACCAGACTTAAAAATATTGTGTTTTTAATCGCAGATTAGAGAAGGTCCCGAAAAACCTGAAAAAAGACAGGGAAACTGAAACGCAGCGACCTCACAGGGATCTGTCCTGGACCCGTGCTGTCTTTAGCTTAGCTTAGCACAAACACTGTAAACAGGTAGAAACTGTTAGCTTGACCCTGTGAAAAGTGTCTGTGGTGGAAAATGTTCCCTGTTTCTTGTGAAACTTCAGGGTGTGTTTGTTTATGAGGGACAGACGCAGGAAACAGGAAGTGCTTAACAAAGCGAGACAGAGCGGCTCTGCTCAGTTAAACACGGCTGAGTGATGGAGCGCCAGAGAACAATGGAGGGCAGCAGCTGTTCGCTCTGATCTTCATCATTGTCGTCACAGCGATCATCTGCAATCTCATTAACAACAAACGAGGCAGGAAGAGTCAAATCTGCGCTAATTAACCAGATGAAGACAAAACAGTGACACACGGACGCTGTCAGACACAGTCATGTGACCCAGAAAGACAGACACGACTCAGGAGGCGTCAGGTCTTTAACAGCCAGAGTGATTTTTATCAAGATGAGTCGAAACAGGAATGATTAATTATCCTCTGGTTAATTAAGACAGAGCAGGCGGGGAGCTTCAGCCAATCAGGTGACAGGATTTAGGCAGAACTGCTGATTCTGACAGGTGATGTTCTTATTTCCCAGAATGCACCTGTTCAGCCTCGGGACAGGAACGTGTTCAGCGACGGAACGACTAGGGTTGGTGAGTAAAACAAATGCTGCTGTGAGTCATGATTGGCTTAGATCACGCTCATGTGACCTCTGACCTTTAACACACCTGAGCAGGTGTGAAGGAAGCAGGAAGTCAAACAGGAAGTGGTTTGTTTTTATTATGTGTTTTGCAGTTTGACATTAAACACAACAACAACATGACCAAAGCTGTGTTTAACCAGAGAGGCGATGATGTCATCATTCACTGATCAATTAGTGATTGATTAGCAGGTCAACAGAAAGGGGCAACAACATGATGATCAGTTATTGTTTATGTTACTTTACAAATAAAAACACAACAAAACAACTTTTAACACCTGAAGACGTCGGCGTTATTTAACAGTTTTATGTTTCATCAAACAACTTCCTGTGACATCACACATAACCGCCCAATAGCAGATGAGTTGGCATCAGCAGTGATGACATCACATCACTGGCTGTTTGACTCCTGTGCTCCTATTGGACAGATTTTGTGCTGGTGTGGGAGGAGCCTCTGAGCCTGCAGAAGGAGGAGGGTGCAGGTGTTAGCTCCGCCCACAGGAAGCGGAGGGAGAAATTCCTGAACAAACTGAGACGTTCCGGACTGCTGCAGGAGCAGGCGAGTAAAACAAACATGCCCGGGCAGACAGGTGCAAACACAGCGTGTTTGAACAGTGACGCTGTGAACCGATGGGTCACATGACGCCACTGACGTCCTGCATTTATAGGGTTAATGTGTTTATGTGTCGTTACATACATGTGCACCATCAGACAGGACTAGCCTATTGATTATTGATTTGTCTGTGAAGCGTTGTCGTGTTAAACCCCGTCAGCGTCTCACAGGCAGAGTCACTGGATATTGGACTTGTTTCAGACAAACTGCAGGAGTCGGCTCCTTGTGTTTGTCGATGATAATAAACCTTATCTGAGCAGCGGCGCTGCAGGACCTTTAATATTTGACTTCAGCAAAAACAAGATGTACCTATTTAATTTAGTCTTCAGGCGTAACGACACCTGTACTCATCATAATAACATGTATGACATGTTATTTGAACATTACTCCAGACGTGTTGATTCAGTGTTGCAGCGTCTCAGTCACTAAGAACCTGATGAACATGGAGCTGAACTCATTCATCTGCAGCGGCATAACTTAAACATGACACACGCTGCTCATTAGTGAATTAGTCTGTAATTCTGTTTGTTTATTGACACAAGTAAATATTTAGTCGCTGAGTTTAAAGTCAAGCGTTTCCCTCTGACGTGTGGAAGAGCAGACCCTGTACTTTTAAAATGTGCAGTACAGAGTATAAATACTCTGTTACCTTCCAGCACAGAGGAGCATGTGAGGAACTGAGACTTGCGGGACACCGTACCAGCAGCGCGGCTCGTTATCAGTTAATGAGGATTTAAAGTGTCTCTGCGTCTCCACAGAGGGAGGTGCTTCAGACCAAAATGAGGACGTGCTTCGTCCTCCTCAGCGCTCCATGGAGCGTCCTCTGCTACTACGCCGAGGAGATCAGCCTCCGGGTCCCTCTGCAGGTACGAGTCCTCCTCCTGCTGTTCCTGCTCCTCCTGCTGCTCCTCACTGTCCTCACAGTGTATCCTCACTGTGTCCTCTCAGTCTCTCCTCACATTGCATCCTCCCCTGTCCTCCTGCAGGTGGTCACCGCTCCGTCCATTAACTGGTCCGAGCACATCCTGTCCCGGTTGTCCCTCAGCAGTCCTCTGTCTCAGGACGTCCCCAACCCCCCACCAGACTTCTACACCTGTCAGTTCAGGAGCACCAAGCTGCAGAGGTTCAGCGTTACAGTTTCCTCAAGTTTGTTTCATCAGTGAGAGGAGCTGCTGATGGTGAAACATTAAACTCTAAACACTAACTGAAGCTGAAGTGTTATCGTCCAAACACGAGACCTGAAAGCACTTGAAGTGTGAGATCACCCTTCAGCTCCCTGCAGAGACTGCAGGAAACAGTCAGTGGCTCCTGTGTGAAGTGTTGAAAGCAGTTGAAGTGTTTGGCTGTGTGCAGCTGTGTGACCTGTCTCTCTGCCTGTCTCTCTGCCTGTCTGTCTGCCTACCTGTCTGCCTGCCTGCCTGCCTGTCTGGCTGTCTGGCTGTCTGGCTGTCTGGCTGTCTGCCTGCCTGCCTGTCTGCCTGCCTCTCTGTCTGCCTGTCTGGCTGTCTGCCTGCCTGCCTGTCTGCCTGCCTGCCTGTCTGCCTGTCTGGCTGTCTGCAGGTTTCTGGGCAGCGACAACAAAGAGACGTTTTTTAAGACGACTCAGAGACACCAGGTGGTGAGTTCAGACCCCGCCCACCCACTCACCTGCATCCAGCATCTTCTCCAGCATGATCGTACATGCACACACACACACACACATTGAGCTGATAAACAAAAAGCAAAGACACATCAGTTTTGTATTGACCTCGTCTGTCCTCCATTAATTACTGACTAATTAACTAAATAAATAAAAACAACATCTGTAACATTAAAGCTGTGTAACATCCCAGTGGACAGGGTCTGGGTGGAGGCGTGGTCTTCTCCTCTGAATGGTGCAGAGATGTAGACCCGCTGACTTCTCAGGCTCCAGGATGTTTCAGTCAGCAGACGGATGCTGCAGGCAGCTACGCCTACTACTTAAACACAATCTGCAAACACACACACACATCCTCAAGTATGCTAGCAAGCCAGAACACACACACACACACACACACACACACACACACACACACACACAGGAAACTGGACTGAAGATGAAGATATGAAGGTGTGTGATGGAGGTGGACAGAAACATGTTGGGTGTAATCAGCAACAATACAGACAAACTGCAGCGTGTTTTCAGAGGAGATTAACTCATTTCAGTTACATCAGACTCATTCTGATCCCAGCTACACACCTGTACAGCTTCAGGGTTGCACCTTGCATAGTTGTGACACCATCATGTGACACAGTTAAACTGAATACTGCTGCAGGAGGTGTCTCCTGGACCACACGGTGAAGACACCAGGGTTGTTCTTGCAGCTGATCTAAATTGATCGGAGGGATGTTTGTTTTATTGCAGTGTGCGCCCCTGCAGTCACTCTGTCCTGTCCCTGCAGCTGTACGAGATCCTGGCCAGGACTCCATATGGTTCGGTCAAAAAAGGTGAGGTGGGAATCGACCGACTGCTGAGTGAGCAGGTCTTCACTGCTGCCTACCCACTGCACGAGGTGAGCTCCAGACCCTAATCCTGATCCTGATCTCTGGACTGAGATGATATCTACATCACCAAAATACCTTATATTGTGTACCATGCCTTGCGTGGCACAATAATAACAATAATCAGCCTCACATTCAACCAGGGAGACTTCCAGCTGCCGACGCCCCCGGTGCCCCCCCACTCTTTAGGTCTGAGACAGATCCTCTATGCATACTGGGCCCAGTGGTCCTGCTATAGGCGCTACCAACCTCTGGACCACATCAGGGAGTACTTTGGAGAGAAGATAGCCCTTTACTTTGCCTGGCTGGGTAACTATATCAACCGCACAAGTAAACAACTACAACCGACTACCTGCTGTTTGTTTGACACAGCGACTGTGTCTGACTGTAGGTTTCTACACCTGCTGGCTGCTGCCGGCATCTCTGGTCGGGACTCTGATCTTCCTGGTTGGGTTCTGGTTCATGGTCACAGATGTTCCTGCGTAAGTTTAACTCACAGTTTAGACTCAAAACAGTTTTTTTTATGATTAACGTTTTTTAAATTATTTTTTAACAGTGAAACAAAGCATGGCATAACAGGATGATAAATTCACAGCATATTCGCACCCCCCCAAACAAACAAGCCCCCTCAAACCATCACCACCATATGCTGATCCATATTTGGTTGTTAGTATTTAGCGTTGTGCTCCTTCATGAATAGCAGTCCTATCTCTAGTAATTACAGCCACACTAGCTGTACCAATTTAAAAAATAAAAAAATGTAAAATAAATAAATAAAAACAGTTTGTTTTAAAAGATTCAGCGAGGCCAAAAACAGAGACATGAAATTCAAAATGCCACTAGTCTTTAGTCATTAATATCCCATAATCCATTGCAGAGGAAACCATCATACATCATACTTTCAGATGACTGTGACCTCAGAGATTCATCTGACCCTCTGTTCATGTCTGCCAACACTTTTCCTCTTGCACAAATCATTTAGAATTTTTTTTTTTTCTCCGCTGATTCACTGACGACGCTCTGCTTTATCTACATGTTGTAATCTTTGTTCAGTCAAGACCCTTAGAGATCGTTTTCATGGTGCCATGAGTTATCTGTTGACTGTTCACTGGTAACTGTGTGCAGGATGGAGGTGTGTGACAGTGGAAACACCTTCATCATGTGTCCTCTCTGTAACATCTGCTCCTACTGGAACTACTCCAGCATCTGTCTCACCTACAAGGTATTTGTCTGCACACCTATCCCCCTGTTTGTAATGGTGTTGCTTCATCAGAACTGGTTGTCAGATGGTTGAAACTATGAAACCTGCTCTCCCTACGCCTTCCTGATGTTTGTTTAAGGGTTGTGTCCAACAATATCTGTAATTTTGTTCAGAACACTTGTTTTTGCAACCACCGTGAGCTCAACAGTAAAGGTTTGCCCTTTAAGAGACAAATGAACCTGCCAGGAATGTGCAGTTTCATGTATGTGATTGTTCAATGCAGCACCTAAATGGCTGGATGACACTGTGCTGCGTCAAAGTTAAAGCTCCACTAAAGTTGGTCTGAACTCAGTCCAACATGAATTTTAATGTTGTGTCATTTGGAAGAGTTTGACAGCCACACCAGTTTATTCACCCCAAATACCCAATGAACAAGATCCCCAGATGTTAGCTGTAAGCTAGCTAGTGACAGACTCTGCCTCTGACTGACCTCTGAACTCCAGAAGCTCACGTTCTTTCTGATGTTTTCCAACATGAACTCAAACTGAAATGAATTCAGTTGTGCCACCTCACGTTTGCTTCTGTTTGAATATACAGTCAGTTCACCTGTTTACCTGTCTGTATCTGCAGGCAGGTCTCCTGTTTGATAATGGAGGAACAGTGTTACTCAGTGTCTTCATGTCTCTGTGGGCCGTCACCTTCCTGGAGTACTGGAAGAGAACTTGTTCAGCTCTGTCTCATCGCTGGGACTGCTCCGAGTTCCAGGACATTGAGGTTTCAGTGTTGGCTTTACAACAACAGCACGGCAACATTAGACTCTGTTGGTTAGTTAATCTATGATATCGTCCCTCTGTCCTCCACAGGAGCGACCTCGTCCAGAGTTCACAACCATGGCGCCCATGACGATGAGGAACCCAGTGACCGGAGCAGAGGAACCTTACTTCCCTGAAAATAAACGACTCAACAGAACTCTGACTGGCTGCATGGTCATCATCACCATGGTGAGTTTCCACCACATCCACTGGAGGTGAAGATGTGGAACAATGGTTGGAGATAAGTTTAAGGAAGTATGACTGGAGGGCAACTTTGGTATGGGATCAGTAACCAGGGAGGTGGCAGTAAGAAGACTGTCCTGTGTGCAGGTTGCTGTGGTGCTGATGTTCCTCATTGGCATCATTCTGTATCGCAGCATCCTCCGAATCATCATCTACAAGTCTGGCAACAGCTTCGTCAGTGTCAGTGTGAGTAAGAACCAACACATTTAAAGTGAAAATACAAAGACCAGACGCTTCCCTGAGGAAGTCCACCACTTATTATTCCACCTTGTTGTGTCCTTTGTGTTTTCCATGTGTGTTCAGGCCGGGAGGATAGCCAGTATCTCAGGATCTGTGTTGAACCTGTTGGTGATCCTCATGTTGTCCAAAGTTTACACCTCGCTGGCCCACATTCTCACCCGCTGGGGTGAGTCATACCTTCTCACTTTAAACAAGAAACAACAAAAAATATTTTGGTCACATTTGAGGGATTTGATTCTCAGGTTCAGTTCAATTCAATTTTATTTATATAGCGCCAGTTCACAACAAAAGTCATCTCAGGGCACAAACAGAGCGAGTCTAGACCACACTCATTACTGTTAGTTACACCCAACAGTTCCACCATGAGCAAGCACTTGGCAACAGTGGCAAGGAAAAACTTCCTTTTAACAGGCAGAAACCTTGGGCAGATCCTGGCTCTAGGTGGACGGACATCTGCCCTGACCGGTTGGGGGGAAAGAGAGAGAGAGAGAGAGAGACAGGAGGGGCGATAGAGAGAGAGAGAAAAGGGGGGGGCTACATCGCAGGAGTACATAACTTTACATGAAAACTAACAGAATGGTAGATCAACAACTATGGCAACTATTTGCAGTACAATACAGAATAATGACAGCAAATGGCAGCAGAGGACAGGGGGCAGGTCGGTGGAGCCACAGATCAGATGTTCAGCTCTGGAGCCACAGGTATCTGTAGAGAGGTACAGAGAGAGAGACCAGAGAGAAACAAGCACAGCACTAGGGGAGAGAGGACACAGAGTTAATGGAGTTTAAGGAGAGAGAGGGAAGAGGAGGAGTGTGGAGACGATCATGGGATGTCCCCCAGCAGCCTCAGCCTATAGCAGCATAACTAAGGGATGGCATGGAGGGTTAGTTTAGACTATGGGTGTAGTTCACATGGTAACTAGAGCTAGCTGTAAGCTTTGTCGAACAAGAAGGTTTTAAGCTTTACTTTAAAAATAGAGAGGGTGTCTGCCTCTCGGACCCAGACTGGCAGCTGGTTCCACAGGAGAGGAGCCTGATAGCTAAAGGCTCGGCCTCCCATTCTACTTTTAGAGATTCTGGGAACCACAAGCAAACCTGCACTCTGGGAGCGAAGTGATCTGTTGAGGTAATAGGGACTTAGCATCTCATTGAGGTACAATGGAGCTTGGCCATTAAGAGCCTTGTAGGTAAGAAGAAGGACTTTAAAATCTATTCTGGACTTTACAGGGAGCCAATGAAGAGAAGCTAAAACCAGAGAAATATGATCTCTCTTGCTAATTCCCATCAGAACCCTCGCTGCAGCATTTTGGATGAGCTGGAGGCCTCGCAGTGAGCTAGTCGGACAACCCGACAACAAGGAATTACAGTAGTCCAGCCTTGAGGTGACAAATGCATGGACTAGCTTGTCGGCGTCACTTTGGGACAGGATACTCCTTAGCTATGTTGCGCAGGTTCATTCATTTCAGGCTCAAATTAGTCTCCTCTCTGTGGCTACACCTAAAAACACATTTTGCTCTGTAGTTTATAAAACTCTGTTGTGATTTTTGTCTTTAATTCAGATTTTTGGGGTTTTAGGTGAGTTTTTGAGGCTGTTAACTATTGATTCGTTAAATTTATATGACCTATTTAAATGATCTAATAATTCAATGTGGAGGACGGTGTCCAACAATGAACCATTAATCAGCCAAAAACATTTTTACTTCTTTTGTGCACCCTAAAACAGTTCATGTGAAACATTGTGAGTTTTGGTGAAAGTTAACCGGTGAGAAACTAGAGACCCAGCTGGAAATGTTTTGGGGATGAAACCATGTGTATGTTCATGGGTGTGCAAAAGGCGACTGAAATAAGATTAAAAATGAAAAGTGCGCAACAAACCAAACACGACCTAAACTATAAAAGCTCATAAACAGAAACTTTAAATGAGACCATGTTGATTTAGTGACAGAGTCAGAATTTATAGTTGTGATGGTCGAGGAAGTGATTCTTCAAAGATACAATCAGTCAGCGGTCAGATGAAGGTGTGTGCTGAGGCTCTGTGGTCAGTCTGGACGATTGTGTGTACAGTGTGTTACTGTATGTGTTGTGTATGTACACTGAGGGTGTGTTCGGTCAGATGATGCTGTTTCTGTGTTTTTGTCAGAGATGCATCGGACTCAGAGTAAATATGAAGACATGTTCATCCTCAAAGTCTTCGTCTTCCAGTTCGTCAACTTCTACTCGTCTCCGGTTTACATCGCCTTCTTCAAGGGCAGGTGAGAACAGCTTCAACCAATCAGATCAAAGGTCACAGGTCCAACCAAAGTAAAGCTGATGAAATGAAACACAGGATTCAGAAACACAGCGCCGCCTACAGGCTGAAGACACAACAACATGGAGTCGCTCACATCAGCACGGTCCACAGGAAGGATGTTTAACCTGCTGTTTGTTCGTGTCTGTTCAGGTTTATCGGTTACCCTGGAAAATACAACACTCTGTTTGGAGTTCGCAACGAAGACGTGAGTCTGTTGGTGCTACTGAAGAAGATGAATGACAACTCCAGCTAAGCTACAGAGCATCTGACTTCATGACTTTTGCTCACAGTATACATTATAAATTAAATATTCAGAATTACAAACTCTTAAAACAATAATTCACTGGATCTAAAATGTTCAGTGAAACTAAAATTACTGCAGGATAAAACTGAGAAGCTTATGAAAACGAGAGACATTCTGATGAGATGGTTTACTTTTGGTTCCAGGTGAAATTAGACTCAAAACAGCACTAAAAGCTCTTTATTTCTGTTTCTGTTTGTTCTGTCACAGTGCGGAGCGGGTGGATGTCTCATTGAACTGGCTCAGGAGCTGCTGGTCATCATGGTGGGAAAACAGCTGATCAACAACATCCAGGAGTTCATCTGCCCGTAAACAAAAACACACACTCACATACAAGATAATGTCCTCTGAGAACACTGTAAAAACAAGACTATAACTTTAAAAACAATATAAAAACAACATCTGTTGAGAACACTGCAGGTAGTTGTGTGTATTTGTGTGAACGAGATATGAACTTGCGGGAACAGAATTTGTGGTGATATCAAGATACAGACTTGTGCAAACAAGACTGAAACTTGTGTGAACAACTATAAAGCTCTAAAGGATAGCATGTGCAAACAACACATCACTTCTGTGAACAAATTAAAACAAGGTAGACAGTATTTTGCATGAACACGATATGTTGTGTCATCAAGATACTGAACTGTGAGAGCAAGATACCGACTCAAAAGAACAGGAAGTCTGGTGTGAATAAACCGCAAACCCAATTCGTGACAACATGATAATTAATACACTGACGGCTCATTATTTGGCAGGAAGTTGAAGTCATGGTGGCATAAGAGGAAGATAAGTCCTCGTCAGAAGGAGGTGAAGGAGAAAGAAGGAGAGGAGGCTCTTGGGGAGGTGAAGGCGGAGGAGGAGGAAGTTTCTCCCTGGGAGGTGGACTACGAGCTGCTGGTCTGTGAGGGACTCTTCAGTGAATACCTGGAGATGGGTCAGTCTGATCTTGATTGATTTATACACTGAAGCAGCTGTGAGGTGTTGTTTCATATGAAGCTGGTTTAACTGTTGATGACTGGTGACTGTAACTCCTCCTCGTTCTCCTCAGTGATCCAGTTTGGTTTCATCACCATCTTCGTGGCGGCGTGTCCTCTCGCTCCTCTCTTCGCTCTTGTCAATAACTGGGTGGAGATTCGTTTGGACGCTCAGAAGTTTGTGACTGAATATCGCCGCCCGGTGGTGGAGCGAGCTCAGGACATTGGCATCTGGTTCCCCATTATGCAATTCATCACTCACATCGCCGTCCTCAGCAATGTAAGACGCTCTGTCTGTTCATGTTCATGTTCATCTCCTCCTCAGAGAGCGATTCAAGGATCAGCAGCCAAAACAATCTGAACCTTATCAAACTTGTGTGTTTAGGCTTTCCTCATAGCATTCACCTCATCCTTCCTGCCCCGTCTGTATTACCGCTACACCCGAGACAGCTCCCTGAGTGGCTTCACAAACTTCACTCTGTCAGTGGCACCACGCAACTACAGCCAGCAACACCAACACACAACCTGCAGGTAGGCAACATCACCACGCAACTACAGCCAACAACACCAGCACACAACCTGCATGTAGGCTCCTTCTTAATATTAATACTTACCGCTGACCATGTCGTTCCTGTTGTTGTTGTCATCCTGTGTAGGTATCGGGGTCTCAGGGATGAAGATGGTGACCACCTCCCTGAGTACTTTCACCTCCTCGCCATACGACTCACCTTTGTCATCGTGTTTGAGGTCAGTGTCTCTGTGTTAATGCACCACATGAAGCCATATGCTGAGCATTGATCAGTTAATGAGTGACGAAGGCAGCAGGTTTGGGTCCAGCCAGGTTCCTGCTGTGAGCTGATGAAGACTCTTCCTGTCCTTTCTCCTCAGCATGTGGTCTTTTTCATCGGCCGTCTGATCGATCTGATGGTTCCTGACATCCCTGAGGAGGTGGAGATGAAGATAAAGCGCGAGCACTACATGGCTAAAGAGGCGCTGGCAGAGAACCAGGTACATCAAAACAGATCAAAGTGAAAGAGCTAAGTTTGTTGTCATGTTTGTTTATAATGTGCTTTTGTACAGTTCAGATGGTCTCAGTTACAGTTTGGTTTGTTCCTGTGTTGGGTTTTGTTTTTCCAGTCTTTGGGTAAAACCATGATTCCTGATGAGAAGGAAGTCCCGTCCATCAACAAACGACAACGTGAAGCCAATTCGTCACAACCACCGCAGAGCGACTCTCCTCCACCCACCATGGAGCAGGTCCCAGAGGAGGCCAATATACCGGGCAGCTGCTGAAATATAAGACAAGCAGACATTGTGCTGGATGTTCTGCATCACT
The DNA here is from genome assembly GCA_008933995.1 of Datnioides undecimradiatus. Lineage (NCBI taxonomy): Eukaryota > Metazoa > Chordata > Actinopteri > Lobotiformes > Datnioididae > Datnioides > Datnioides undecimradiatus. The sequence continues at coordinate 1,371,508 of WARS01000077.1, read as the reverse complement.
AGATTTACAGGAACTACAACATTTCTGCTCGATAAAGGATCTTCCAGACCTCTGCAGGTCCTTACAAGACCTTTTGCAGTACTGAACCTCTACACATCCTTCAGGAACACTGCAAGGTGTGCAGAAGGCCAAGAACAGTCTGTGAGAACTGCTCAAGATCTACAAGGTTTGGGTCAAACTCCTGCATGCTCTCCAGGAGGTTTACAGGATCAGTGGTGCAGAATCCCAACATGTCCTTCAAGAACTTAACAAAGGCTCTATAATACCTTTGTTTCCAATGTTTATTTTAAGACTAGACCATGTAAGATCTACACGAGTTGTATCTCTTAACATCTTGTAAAATGTTTGCAGGATCTCTAAAAGACCTGCAATACCTCTGTTGAGTTCAGTTGACTCCTTACACCTTCTTCAAGTTGTCTGACAGTTCTCTACAAGACCTGATGACGTGCAGAATCTAAAAGCGATTTGTTGAACCTATCTGGGAGATCTTTACAAGAAATCCAAGACATCTTAAAGGATTGTATGGAAGACTTTGCAAGAACTGTAGAATCTCTAGGAGTGAGATCAACTGCTTCAAAACCTAAAAGATTTGTACATGAATGAACATCTCCAGGTCCCAGATCATCAACAAGTGAACTGGGCTGCAGGAAGTCCTTCATGTGTTCAGCTGTTACTCATTTAGAAACGTCTGCTGTCAGATTTAATTTCTCTGTAAAATATTGTGGACAAAATATTGAAAACACTTGTGAATGTTTGCCATGAAAAACAGTTTGCTGTTGATTCTTTTCATGAACAGAGGTTAATCTGAATTACATGTTACAAACTAACATGCTACTGTAATTCTGCTACTTTTATTGGACACTAAACATATGGCTAATTTGTTTTTTTAAATAAAATCATACAAAACAGTTGGTGAAATTAAAGATTTTCCACTTTATGATTTAAGGTCAATTTACTTTATGTTGGCACAGGACAGTTTAGGCAATGTGAGTTTGCTTTGTATCATAATAATGCAATGTTTCTAATGTAATGTGAAGAATCTTTATTAACCACTGTCAATACAACAATGCTCAGTTAAGATGCAGCATCCATCCAGCATCACATGGGTCTGATTAACCAAGACAACACAAGTCCAGCTCAAAGGTAGGAACACTGGTCTCTGCTGCCCTCTGGTGGTTTGGAGTCTTCTTAACTCCTGTCACTGCATTGATGATGGGAACGCTAATCACACTGAGCCACAGCAACAGTATCAGAATAATAAAGCTGCGTGTTAAAAGAGGGAATGAAAAATTTACTTTACATAGTAACTCATTACTTTCATATGCAGTGATTGATTAAGCTTATTTGGGTTTTAGACTTGATGTACTCATCCAGTATTTCTGATTACTCAGACCATCATTTTATCATCTGTACTGTGCGCAAAGATGTAAATGTATATGTATTATAACAGAAATCTAAACAAATATGCTGATACATAAATGTACAATGTAAATACATTTCTCAGAGAAGTCTTCTTTTTCATCAGATGTTTTCAGAGGAACAGCTGATCGTGTTGCAGAAACAGAAAATGTTTCCCATGTTCTGATACAGCAGGAACCTCGAGAAACCCTCCAGGATGGACCGGCATGTCTGTTCCTCTGCTGCAGTATCAGGAAGAACACTTTTGATTGTATAATAGTTCTAAATATTGCATAGACCTCCTGTAACACATAAAACACTGTGTGGTCTATTTTATTTGGATTTAAATTTAATTCTGCTGCACTGTAGACCACGATCAAAACTCTGAATGTGTTGTGTAAAAGTGATCAAAACATCCTAACACAGAAAATCTGGTTATATTTTGATATAGACATTTATAATTTTGTGGATGGGCTTGTCTTTGTTTCCTAGAAGGAATGGACTCATATGGCGTTGTTTTGGATAAAAGTATAATGTAAAAACACTGACTGAATTTGATTAAAGTAGACTTGTTCTTAGCAACGACACGTTTTGAATTGTGAATTATTGTTTAAAACAGCCTTTACACTTTATTTCGTCAATTTCTGAGTTCAGAAACAGTGGATGAGGTGAACAATAGAGCAGCACTGTGGTTTCCCGGTCAGGCGCTCTGTGGGCAGCTAAACCCGCTCTGTGTGACGTGTAGGACCTCCTCCTCCGACACACAGCAGCAGTAATGGCGGACTACGATAGCTACGACGAGCGAGACCGGGCCTACGGCAGCTTCGGCGGCGGCAGAGGGTGAGTCTCCGCTCCGCGCGGCAGCTGCGCCGCGTACCTCAAACGCAAACCCCGGGCGAACGGTCGTTGTGTTTCCCGCCGCTGTCCGCCCCGAGCCCTGGTGCGGGGCGACCAGGCCTCGGTGCTCGTCCTGCCCGGCGCTTGCTGAGCCGGAGGGGCCGGAGTGAGGGGAGGGCCGCAGAGGGCCGCTGGGAAACACCGCGGTCCCCCAGCTAACAGGCTAACAGTTAGCAGGAGGTTAGCGACACAAACGGATCCATGTGGCGGCGATCGTCCCGCAGCTCCACAGTGAAACACCGCGTATCTGGTGTCTGTTAGTGTTTGTAGCAATGAAGCGGTGGCGGCTAGCAGCGGGACAGGAGGCCGCAGCAGGTGAAGGTGGTGGCGGAGCTGCAGCTGCAAGCTGCCCGCATGGCTGCATCATGTGTCCGCAGCTGCAGATTCATCCACGTAGTTAACCAAACACGAGGCTGCGTATCGATCTGCACTATTGGGTATTGATATGCTTCGATCCATGCAGCTAATATCAGGTTACCCGCTGCTGCCTGCTCTGTTATTTATGTGTTTATCTGGCGTCTGATAATTGAATCAAACAGTGAAAACCTGTTTTTGGGGTGCCTCGGGATCTCTGCAGCTCCTGTAGGAGGAATAACAGATATGGATTGTTTTTGTTTTACTTCACCGTCAGCAGCACGGTCAGAAGTTTGGATTAAACATCTACTCATCTGTCAAGGCTTAAAAACTATGATTATATTGATTAACAATTAACATCAATTATTCAATGGCCAGTTTGATCCTTTAAACGTCACTAATCAGTGACGATTGTCTCCGTTTCTCTGTGTCCAAGGTGACATCTATAGATCAATAGATAATTTCCTGATGATTGACTCATCGATCTATTGGTGAAGGTCAGTGTATCAGCTGGGGTCATCGGCCTGAACCTGAGCTTCTGTTTCTGAACAGATGAACCATCGTGTTTTGTTCTTTTGCTGCATCAGAGATGAAACTGTGATTTGTTTGATTCGTTTAAGTTCAGAGCACAAAACCAGAGATTCAGCGGTTAAATGTGAAGTGCGACACACTGAAGGCGATCAGCCTTCACACACAGAAACAGATTTAACTTCATTATTTAGCTGATATCTCTGTGTGTGGGGGGGGCTTTCCACAGATCATTGTATAGGTATAATATGTTGATTGGTAATTAATGCTGCAGGAAGCTGTAACGAACTAAAGCTGAAACTAATAATCTGCGGATTAACTCTGACACAGATGTCAGACTTTATTCAAAAGATAATGACAAAGAAAAGCAGCAACTCTCACAGAAATGTTTGTATTCCAACAGTTTTGCTTAAAGCAATGATCCAGACAGTTGAAAGTTCAGTATCTCTGATTACTGACTAATCAGCTAATGAACTTGTTTCTCAGCTCTGCCATCGCCATGGTGATCATCAGTTATCACATTATTGTCAAATTTAATTTTGATTCAACAAAAACATGAACTACACTGAACATCAAATCACGGAGTGATCAAATCACGGAGTGATTTGATGTTTAATATCAAAATGAGACTAATCATCAGTTTATTGCTCCTGATGAGTCCACACACACACACTTATACGATCGTCACATTGAACCTTTAGAAACTGGATGTTTTGTTTTCTGACACGTTAAAAACGACACAGTCAATACAACTCAGAGCAGATCAAAGGATAATAAAGCTCTGATGCTGTCGACGTGTTAATGCTTCCTGTCTTCTCCCAGTCCAGCAGACAGCAGAGACAATCAGGTAAACTGTGACTTCACTCTGGTTGTGATGGAAACGTTTACCTGTCGCAGGTGACGCAGCCTCAGGTGAACATGAACCAGACTGACACAAGTCAAAACAACACTTTACATAAGACATACTGATTATATTCTAACAATTACCATATTTTATGTTTTACCATCTTCAAACTGATTACAGCTTAGTGATTGGTGTGTTTATAATGAGTGCCTGTGAATGTGTGTTCACTGAGACGCAGCAGGTCTGAGCGCGTCTCAGCTGCTTCAGTCTGCAAACAAAGCAGCATCTGAATTTAAAGGAATAATTCAGCCTTTATTTACGACCACCGGGCTGCTGTCTGTGGAGAGCGCCTTAACAAGAGCACAGCTAATTATTGTTTGTCAGTTAATCTGCTGATAGCTCATTGATCAGCAGCTCAGTGTTTTCCCTGTGGACAGTTGTGAAATCTGTACTTTGACAACAACATGCAACACAGAAACAACGATCTGGAACAAAGTCAGAGAAAATCTAATCAATAATCAATTGATTATCAAAATAACAGATGAGGAAACAGCTGATCAAAGGTGACACGATGCAGCCTCCAGCACCTGTCGGTTGAACTTTACAGAGACTCTGGGTTGAAAACTACAATTCCCAGTGTCAGCTTTAGATCTTAATGTTAGCATTAGCTCCTGGTGTTAACTTTAGCTCCCAGTGTTAACTTTAGCTCCCAGTGTTAGCTTTAGCTCTCAGTGTTAGCTTTAGCTCTCTTAGCTTCATTACTGTTTGTTGGGAGTTCAGGAAGTTGCTGACGTCTAACCTGCTGTGAAACCAAGTGTCTTTTCTTCATGCCTGCATGTAGCGGCAGTTATGCTAAGCTACGTTAACCAGCAGCTTTGGCTCAACAGTTATGAGAGTTTTGAGGATCTTCGGGGCAGAATCAGACAAGTGGTGTGCAGAGTTTGTTGATGCTGCTCAGATTCACTCACACGGCTGCAGAGTCATCAGTCATCTGCTGATTCCTGCTGGCAGGTGAAGTGAACACCTGTCGACTCGTTTGAGCGGGTGGATGGGAATGTTGCAGCTAATGTCGGTCATCCCTGATCGTCCCCGATCACCAGTACTTTTACCTGTAACTTGTTTGTTGACGGTGTTTTGTTTGTACCTTTACTCGAGTACAGTTTGTGAGTACTTCCCTCTCCCCTGATACTTCTAGTATTTATTCTCATCTCATGACCTTTGATTGCTAAAATGCTCTAATCATTCTTCAATATTTGATCAGTAAATCAGAAGAATAAGCTGTTGCTCGTCTGGACTCCATATCCCATGATGCTCTGTGTTTCTGTATCCCATGATGCTCTCTGCCAGGCCCCGTGGAGGCGGTGGCAGCTCCGGAGGCCCCAGGAAGCAGAAGGAGCTGCCGACAGAACCGCCGTTCACGGCGTATGTGGGAAACCTGCCGTTCAACACGGTGCAGGGAGACATCGACATCATCTTCAAAGAGCTCAACATCCGCAGCGTCCGATTGGTCAGAGACAAAGAGACAGACAAGTTCAAAGGTCAGAGCATCTTTTAATGCCCACCTCGTCGTCCACAGACGCTTAGTCGATAACGCTCATATAAAACACAGTGAGGACAGCGGGGCGGTCCCTGCAGGACACCGTAGCTTCAGCGCAGATTCAGCTTCCTGTTTTAAATCTCTGGATCAGCTGATTGACACTGACAAGCTGCTCCAATCATCTCAATCACTCTCAGTCAGCTGATGAAGGCAGAATGAGCAGAGAGGCTATTGGCTGAGTGATGATGATGTACGTTGTCAGAGCTCTCGGCCAATCAGCAGCGAGTTTATCAACCTGAAGCTTGTTAAAGTTTGTTTAAATATTGTTTTGTGACTTTTTGATCAATGTGACCAATAAACGAACACCGTGCAGATGCTGCTCTGCTCTTTTACTGATAAACAACAACATTTATCACAGCGCTCAGTTTTAAACGCGTATATAAACAGGAAATGTCCTCCTCAGCTGCTGTAGTTCACCTGAGTAACACAGCGATGCGTTCAAAGACACGTTTCTGTTTAAATAAACACCTTACCTCAATGTGTTGGGGCTGAACGCGCTGCTCTGTGTTGCAGTGTTCATCATGGAGTGTGTTAATTTACATTACCAGGTGATAACGACATCACGGCGACCTTCACGATCACATGTTAAACTCTCAGAAACGTGTTTGTGTGTCACCGTGCGGTGCCCTGCGGCTCCGGCTCGGACTCACTTCCTGTTTCTGTCCCTGCAGGTTTCTGTTACGTTGAGTTTGAAGATCTGGAGTCTCTAAAAGAAGCTTTGACGTACGACGGCGCTGTGAGTATCAGACGCTTCTGTTCTGATGGGTTGAAGAAACACGTCATCAACACGTCATCAACAGAATAAAACATGTATCCAGACTTTACGCTGAGTGTAAACATCAGATCTGTGTCCTGCAGAACAAAACCTCTTCATGAGCATCGAATCAGAGCCAGACTGCCTTTAATGAATCCAGGGTTGGCGAGTCGTTGAGTTCAGAAACACTTTACAGACTCTGAAATGACGACGATTATTCATTTCATGGTGTGAATTCTGCAAATTTAATGTTTCAGCGACGAGTCTGAGACCAGTGAAACAAACATGCAGTCAGTGATCAGACGGTGGCTCGGCCTCAAACACTTGGTTCAGGGTTTCAGTCTGTCGTGTCTGGGTGTGGGTCAGGTTTTAATGGCGGCTCCTGCGGCCGTGCTCTGTCCTGACTAATGTGACCTCTGACCCCTGCAGCTGCTAGACCAAAGGTCACTGAGGGTCGACATCGCAGAGGGGCGGAGGCAAGAGCGAGGGGGCGGTGGCTTCGGCTTCAGGAAAGACGACGGTCGAGGTATGAACAACATCACACCAACAGGAAGTAGATCAACTAACCTGGTGTGTGTGTGTGTGTGTGTTTCTGTGTTTCTGCTGTTCCTCCTCCTCCTCCTCGTCAGAACATCGAGCTGAACCTGGTTCAGATTAACTTGGCGTCTGTTTCCTTCAGCTCTGACTGTTCACTTTGAAACCGAGCTGCAGCCGTTTTGACCTGGAGGAGTTTCAAACTGTGACGCTTCATCACCTCATCCTCACCCCACCACACCCCCCTCCTCCCACTGGTGCAGACAGACAGACAGACAGACAGGCAGGCAGGCAGGTAGGCAGGTGACAGGTGAGGTCACCTGTCTGCTCAGGTCAGGTTTCACCTCCCTCTGTCAGTTCAGCAGCTTCTTCTCTCTAACATCTCCTCTCTGATTGGCTGCTGGACAACTAACAAACCCCGCCTCTTCAGTGCTGTTCTTCCTGCTCTTCCCGCAGGAGGTGCCGTCACACCTCCTCCTCTGTCTCCTCTCCTCCCTCCTATCCTCTCCCTCTCTCCCTCCCTCGTCTCCTCCTCTCCGTGTTAAACTGCCCCTGTCCTCTGCAGGACGAGGAGGTCCTCGAGGAGCTCCCAGAGGAGGAGGAGGACGTGACTCCCGCGACGACTACGACCAGCCAGGAGGAGGTGCGGTCAGACAGTTCAGCAGCCCGGGTTGGACGGCGGCAGATCCCAGCCGACCAGTCAGAGCAGAGCTGGGCTGCAGCTGCAAGTCATGTGACAGGGCAGAGACACAAACAAATAAAGCCACAGAGACGCGAAATAGAAACATCTGTCGTTTTTACAAACTGAAACCTCGCTGCACCGCAGACGACGAATGCAGAATGAGACACACCAGCACGTTTTACTGATCAGGAGTCAGTTTGTTGCTGATGAGTCGTGGTTTCAGCTCCGCTGCTGCAGAATCAACACGTCTCCACGCAGACACCAGCTGCAGCTCGAACACTCTTCACACACCAGCTACCATTGGTCAGGTCAGATTAAAGACGTCAGTGACAAACAAAAGAGAGTAAACCTGCTGCAACAGAAGCGGGCGTGACATCATCAGAAGCGGGCGTGACATCATCAGAAGCGGGCGTGACATCATCAGCCGCTCTCTTTCGATCTAAAGCGTCAAACTAAATTGATTTCATTTTTCACGGGAAACATTTGTTTGGAGGCGATGCTAACGATGCAGCTATGTCAAACTGACCTGAGATCAAATGTATTAAAGTCCAGTAAACGGTGCTAAGCTAAATTAAACTAAATTAAGCTAAGCTGTGAAGGATCAGCAGGTTAACGAGCTGTTAGTGACACAAACCTTTGACCCCTGTGGCCCGGCTCCGCCTCTTGAAGCTGCTGGACCATACCCTGTGTTGTTCCCTTTCCATCATGTCTTTCATTTCGACCATCTCATGCTCATTGGTGGCCTCACAGGTTCCAGATGCTGCAGGACACCTGAGGGCGTCTGTCTGTCAACTCACCTGTCTGTCTGCCCACCCGTCTATCCCCGCAGGTTACAGGGATGATGACTACATGGGAGGGCGGAGTCGAGGCGGTGGCAGTCGCCCCGGCGACAGGAGAGGGGGAGGTTCAGGAGCTGGTCGCTTCAGAGACGGACCCCCCCGAGGAGGAACGACAGACTTCAGGGAACCGTCTGAAGGTGACGCAACCACCTGTCTCACACCTCTGTTTGTTTACTGATGTTTCCTGTGACTGTGCAAACTGAGTCATCTGTTTGTTTGTTTGTTTGTTTGTTTGTTTGTTTGTTTGTTTGTTTGTTGCACAGAGGAACGTGCACAGCGACCTCGGCTGCAGCTGAAGCCTCGGACCGTCTCCGAACCGCTCAACCAGGTCGCCAACCCCAACTCTGCCATCTTTGGCGGAGCCAAGCCACGGGAGGAGGTGATCCTCAAGGAAAAACCTTAAGAGACTGAAGGCCGTGAGGGCCATGGGGGAGGGAGGGGGAGGTGGGGGGAGGGGTGGGGGGATGAGAGTAAACAGATAGAGAACTTTAACAAGGAAAAACAAAAATAAACGCCAACGGGATGAGTTTAAACGCCACAGTTAGCATTCCTTCCTGACAGACAGCGAGCAAGCGGACGCCGCCCTCCTCTTCTTCTTCTTCTTCTTCTTCTTCTTCTTCTTCTTCTTCGTCTACTTCCTGTTTGAGTTCAGTTTGAGCAGAATATTTATTCTTAGTCGGAATAAAGATGAAACACTCTGACACTGATGACAAATAAACCTGTAAACACAAACACAACGAGCAGCTTGTGAATGCATGTCCCAACGTTGGGTTTCTCTGCCCCGCCCCCTCACCTCCACCTCCGCTTACTGTGATGTCATACCTGCTTTGCCCCGTAGCCCCGCCCGCTCCTCTTTCTCCCCCTCCTCTGCCGCCAGGTCAAAGTTCATCCACCATTCACTCCCCAGCAGAAAGATGCCAGAGGTTGAACCTGTAAAGTCATTTTTTGTATCTTCTAGTTGTTGAGCTGCTGCCACGCCCCCTCGCCCTGATTGGTCGAATCAAAGACACCTTTTTTTTTTTCTTCGTTAGCTGTCGCTCGTTGCCATGGTAACTCATCAGATTTTCCAGCTTCGATCAAAGGAGATATTTTGTCTTTGAATCCCTCTCGGTGGTTGTTTGTTCTAATCTGCTTGTTGTCTCAGGTGGTGGGGTTTAATCTGCCCTGCCCCCCACAGGTACCTGCAGCAGACTCACCTGACAGAAACTTTTTTTTTTTTTAAAGATAAAAAGACGCAGAGACTTGAAGCTCCACAGTGAGGATGTGCTGATTCTGTTCCCATCATGCTTTGCTGGTGGGAGGTGACATCTCTGTCAGAGTGGAGGCTTAGGAACCGTGCTGCGTTCGCTGTCTATAGGATTTTCACCAATGTTGCTTCCCAAAAAGGCTCGCTGTAAACCTGTGTTCAGGTTCTGTAAAGAAAAAAAGGGAAAACACTTTTAATTTAATATTAATTAGGATTTAAAATCAGATGTATTATCGACCAAACAGAGGGATGCAGGATGCTCGGTGTCTGTCTGTCCGTCCTGTTTGTCTCCTGGAGACCAAAGCCTGAAAAACAATCTACAATCATGGAATCTGCTGGGTTTTATTTTGTCCCACACACCCTGAACGCAGCACAGTTAAAGCAACAAGAGGCAAGAGTCGTGTGGCCTACACTCTAGAGCTTCTCTGATTGGCTGTCTCTGATGTTTTAGGAGAAACAGACTCGTCCCGTCCAATCAGACTGAAGAATGAGACGCACTGAACACACGTCGTTTCTCTGATTGGTCTGTTTGATCCGCTGACAACTTCACCTGAACCAGACTCAGTCTCTTCATTTCCTTCAGTTTGTTTGTTTTCTGTTTGCTTACTTTGTGTCTTCACCTCCGTCTCCTTTTCATCCCTCCATTGTCTCCGTTTCTCGTCTTTTCTCCGGCTCCATGAACTCATCACCTGATGGAGGGAAGGAATGAGAGGGGAGGAAGTAAGGGAACGATAGAGGAAACGAAGATGAGACATATGAAAACAAGTGTTTCCTCCCTGTGTTCTTTAATTTGAGTCTTTCTTTCCTTCCTCTCACCTCCTCCTGTTCTCCACCTCCTCCCTCCATCTGTCTCTGGTTGCAGTCCTGATTGTTGTAGCTCGGCTCCTGACCAGACGGTGGCGCTAACACGTCGTGTCCCCATCAGAAAGAAGAGATTTAAAGGTTTTTGGTCTCCTTTGTGTTCCCCTGTGAGTCCACTCCTCCCCCCTCCCCACCCCACACCCCCCTCAACCCCTCCCCGCACATTTTTTTGTAAAATTCATTAAATAAAATTTTGATTGACAAGTCGAGATCACCATTGACCGCTGACATCAGCATTTCTGTTCTGTGAGCTTCGCCTCCTTTACTGAGACGTGCAGGTGAACCTGGTCCAGGTGGATGTTTTCAGGTGTGTGGATCAGGATCAGGATGTGAGCAGGATCAGAGTCGGTGGATCTGCTCGGTTCTGTGTCGTGAACACTTTGATTTGCTTCACTGTACGATAGAAAACAAACGGCTGTTTTAACTCTGTTCAGTTATTTTCCTACACTGTTTATGGCAATAAATCTATCATCATCATCACCCGCTGCACCACGTGTCTGATTCCTACTGTCACTCTAAATACTCTGATTACATCTGACTGCAGACACTACTGTTACTCTAAATACTCTGATTACATCTGACTGCAAACACTACTGTTACTGTCAATACTCTGATTACATCTGACTGCAGACACTACCGTTACTGTCAATACTCTGATTACATCTGACTGCAGACACTACTGTTACTCTAAATACTCTGATTACATCTGACTGCAGCACTACCGTTACTCTAAATACTCTGATTACATCTGACTGCAGACACTACCGTTACTGTCAATACTCTGATTACATCTGACTGCAGACACTACTGTTACTGTCAATACTCTGATTACATCTGACTGATCCTCTAGTTTTTGTACTGTCACTGAGTTTTTCCTTTAATTCTGTTGAATAATTACATTTTTGTGAATGTTGAAGCAAAAGTGAAAGAAACTTTTCTGACGTGACTTCCGGTCTGGCTACAGCTGATGTCACGTGATGATATTTGCATGTGTGACCATGTCTGCGTCTGCTGGATTTGTCTTGTGAAACCGTAAAAAATAAAGAGTGACAGGGGTGTTTAAAGAAAGTACCATGTGACGTCACAGCCAGACGCATCACGTGACACAGCGACGCTACATAAACCTAAAAGTGAAACATGGAAACAGCTGACTGTGGATTGCCCTGAGTAGGTATTTATGCGAATTGATATTTGTTTTATTCATTGTTAGAGTTTAACGTAGGCTCTGTTTGTGACCTCTGCGGCGAGGAAGAGCAGAAATATAGAAACATGAAGTTTACAGAGAAAAACGTCATATCGGTGTGAAGGAGCTGTGTATTCTACCCATACACTTCATATTAATATGGTGTTTTGACTCAGACTCAGTGAAATAAGACATTAAAGAGAAATTCAACAGGACAAAGACACATTCCCATCATTCAAAACACTTTCTGCACAAAGTATGACTATTATTGTTGTTGCTGTTATTGTTGTTGATATTATTATTATTATTATTATTATTATTATTGATGTTATTATTGTTATTATTGTTGTTGTTGTTGTTGTCTGGTATATTTATTTGCCACCTGTTGCTGTGCATACGTGTATGAGACTGTGTGTCACTTTGTGTGTATCTGTGTGTGTGTGTGTGTGTGTGTGTGTGTGTGTGTGTGTATGTGTATGTGTGTAGTTGAACTCTTCCTGGTTCTGTGCTGATCCTCTGGCCCTTCTTCTTCTTCTCTTTCTCTTTTCTGATTTAATTTCTCCAGTCTTGGCAAACTGCTGACTCATCATGCTGATCATCTGACAGCCGGAAGTTGTGACCCGCTGACGTTAATTAGTGTTCGTTAACGAGCAGCGTACTCGTCGGTTGGTTAGTTAGCTAACTGCTAGCTGTAGCAGTCCTGTCATTAACAGGTAAGACGGCTCGCTGTGTTGATCACCCGCCGGTCAGTTGTCAGTTTAGCTGTTAACGGAGTTAGTTTGAGCTGGTTGAACTGAGGCTGTTGCTGTTCTTCTTCGTTGCTTTCTGTTTATTTCACTCTTCCGTTTGTTTAAACTTCAGACTCATTCACTTTACTAACTAGCCTAGCGTTAGCCTAGCGTTTAGCCTGATAGCAGCTCAGGGTACGTTCAAGACTCCACACGCCAGACTCCGTTAACATAATGTCTGATTTAAAGGAACGTGGCTCCCGGTAAACAGATAATGCACTTAAAACGTAACACATGACTTTTTACGTATTATCTCGAGCCAGTTATTTATTCGGCGGTATGTTATAGTCCACTTCTTAATTAAATGAAAACTTAGTCATCACTATTGCCAAGTTTCTCAGGTTGTTTGCCTTCCCTCTTGGAAACAAAACGCGCGTTCAAGTTTGATTAATTTATGAAACAATACTTTTTATTCATTAAACTTAACGCCGAATATGTCAGAAGCTCTTATTGTTTTGCGCAAGTTTGTTTTAATCACACCATCTGCTTTATGAAGTGCTGTTGACCTGAGAGGAACATAAACACACCAGAGTTTCTATAAAGTTTGGTCAATAGTTGTCTGTGTACAAACAAAAGCGGTGGGAAGAGTAGATTATTAGTTTATTTTTGTAATATCAGTAACAACATCAGAGTGTTAAAATGCTTGTTAAAATGAAAATCTGTATCAGTAAAATGCAGTCTCTTCCCTTCAGATAGAGTCCATATGGTTTCAGAAGTTTTCTTCACAGTCTTCACAGAATCTCCGTTAACAATTCTTTAAATTTAACGGATCCTGTCTCACCGCTGAACAGCTGCTCATCCTAAAACACCACTGACTATATTTTACTAATCAACAAATGACACTCCTTCATTCGGCTTAGATTTAAGATGAAATGGAATTTATTTTAATGCAAGATTTATTGAATAGTTCTGCTTTGTAAAATAAAAACACTCAATGCAACGGAAATTCATGTCTAAAAATGTGTTTTGTAGGTCATTGTGGTTATTAGTATGAAATAAGAAGACAGGCACACAAAAATGCCAGATATTACTATGTGGTTTGGTTTATAGTATCAGTGCAGGTAAGATAGGTATGTAGAGTCTCAGCCGTCACCAAACTACACTGTAAAAATGTTTCATTTAAATTAAAGACACTTTATTTAAAACCTCAATAAGAGTTGTAGCAGTTTTGCTGGTTGTGTATGAAGTGTGTGTTTGTGTGTTTTTCAGGCATGTTTGCATCCTGCTGTAACTGGCTGTGCATGGACTCAGCAGATGTTGAACAGTCTAGTGGCGGCGAGCAACGCCATCAGTCCTACACTAACTCGGCCTTCAGCAGTCAGCCATCTCCTCCTCCACCTGAACACACCTGTAAAGCCTGTGGGGGGCACTTCGACACACCTGCCAAGAAGGTAACCCCGCCTAGCGGCTGCCGCCTGATCTCCACCTGTAATAAAACAGCGTTCAGTCGCCGGCTGTGGTTTATGAGGAGCTGATGTGGGGCACAGGTGTGAAGCTGCTGTCAGGTAGATGTGAAAACTCCAGGCAGCAAAGAGAAGAAAGCAGAATAACAGATCCTCACCAGCTCGTCCTCATTCCACTTCTGTGTTTAAGCCATCATGTGCCTCTGGTTCCTCTTTTAATCTACACGATTTATGTCTATAAATATTCCACATTATTCCCTGCTGAAGTATTCTCAGATTGTCATCATCACAGCGTGAACCTGATCTGTTCTAACTTCCCGTCGTTGTTTCTGAGACTGGATGAGACTGGACTGATGAATTCTCTGTGCTGTCAGTGTGTGGTCAGGACAGCACAGCTGGACCCGGGACTGACACTGGACTGGACTCTGGTCTGTTCACCTGTGAGTCAGGTCGCAGGTGAAGCGGCTCCCCCTGGTGGATGGGCTGAGTCGCTCCACCTGACGTTGACTGTTTCTGTATTGAATCAGTTTAAACAGGTTTCGAGTTTTGTTGTCAGACTGTAGAAATCTGTCAGATTGCAGTTGGTTTTGATTGACAGGTCATGTGACGTTCCTGAAAAGCAGGTAACCTCAAAGCAGCTCCACCTGTCTGCCTGCCTGTCTGACTCTCTGCATCTGTCTCTCTGTCAGCATGTGTGTGTCGACTGTAAGAAGAGCTTCTGTGGCCGCTGCTCCGCCCAGCTGGAGCTCCGCCCCCGCCTGTGTCACACCTGCCAGCGTTTCTATGGCAACCTGCTGGTGCGGGCGGAGCTCATGAAACTGAAAGTGAAAGAGCTCAGGGACTACCTGCACCTGCATGAGGTCTCCACCCACCTGTGCAGAGAGAAGGTCACTGAAAATGAAACCTGAGTCTGTGATTCGCTGACCTTTGACCCCGCCTCCAGTTAAACCAGTGTTTCCTGTTCCTCAGGAGGAGCTCGTGGAGCTGGTGCTCGGTCAGCAGTCTTCGCCATCCAGTGACTCAGCTCCTGAGACCCCAGTCACAGACCCTCCCTCTGTGACCTCTGACCTCCCTGCTCCGACGCCTCACATCTCCACCTTGACTCCAGACCCCCCCACACCCACTGTGACCCAGACACCTGACCCCCCTGCTTCCCAGCCAGAACCCACGGCCCCTCCCACAGAGACCACGCCCACCGAGCCTGATGTTCAGGATGAAGACCAGGTAAACACAGTCCTGGAAAACCTGGAATATATACTGCAGACATTTCTATGCAGGACTGGAAAGTCCTGGAAACCTGTACTCGTCTGTGTGTGTGTGTGTGTGTATGCAGACTCATTCAGTGCATTTCTGTCTGTGTGGTTCAGACCTGGGACCAGGAGGAGGTCCTGGTTTCGGGTCGCAGGGCCTCGCTGTCTGACCTGAGCTGTGTGGGCGACATCGAGGCGCTCAGCGTGCGACAGCTGAAGGAAATCCTCGCCAGGAACTTCGTCGACTACAAAGGCTGCTGCGAGAAGTGGGAGCTGATGGAGCGAGTGACCCGGCTGTACCAGGACCAGCAGAACCTTTTTGGTGAGTCTGCGGCTCCTTGTCTGTGTTTGAAGAACCAGCTGATGCTGATGATGTTGTTAAACTGGTCCAGTGTTGATCAGCTGTCAAACTGCCCCCCGTCAGCGTGTTTGTGTCTCTAACAGACTCAGGTTGTTGTCGACATGTTGAACCAGAGTCTGTGTGTGTCTCAGCTGTGAGAGCTGCTGTGCTGCAGGAAGACGTCTGTGGAGACGTGAGTGAGCGTTGGAGAGAGGAGCTGTGCAGAGTTTGTTGCTGTGGAGGACAGAAACCGTAGCTCAGCGTCTCTAAAAGATCAGAAACCAAACGGTTCATAGCTGCACATCTCTGACCTGTGGCAGCAACACGTCACACAACACACAGCTCAGCTCTCACAGGCCGCCTCTGTCGGGTCAGGACGCGCTGAAGTCGCGGCTAGCTGTCGCTCCAAACGGACGCTAACGCTCCCGTCCACACGCTGTCGCTGCTGCCCATCGGCTCTGCAGGGAGCAGTGTAACCGGGATGACTACTGGCAGCCAGAGAAGAGAAGAAACCCTGAACCAAAGCACAACTTCCTGAAGGAACATGCTGCTGCAGACTGGAGAGAGCTGCTGCAGACAGGCTGCAGCTAATGCTATCAGCTAAAGCTACTGTGCTGAGCTGCAGCAGGACACAGAGGAGCAGGTTTCATCATGTGGACAACAACAACCTGAGTCTGTCAGAGACATCACAGAGACGAGACGGGATCCAGGTTGAAGGCATGAGCATGTCACAGAGAGGGTTTGTGCAGACGACGTCGATTAAAAACTCAAACTTGTTATTTTCTGTTTCTTTCAGCTGCAAATGCTGTGAACGCCTCAGGTGAGATCATCAGCAGATCAGTCAGAGATCAGAATTATTTCCTTCTGACGTACTTTGTCCCTCACAGTGTGCCGTACATCTCCATGTCTCCCTGTAGAGTCTGGTGGCGGCGGCACTGTCAGTCTAGAGGAGAATCTCTGTAAGATCTGTATGGACTCTCCCATTGACTGCGTCCTACTTGAGTGTGGTCACATGATCACCTGCACCAAGTGCGGCAAGAGGATGAGCGAGTGTCCCATCTGCCGCCAGTACGTCATCCGAGCCGTCCACGTGTTCCGGTCCTGAGCGCAGGTATGCTGCACCAGGCCAACCCCAGTTTAACCCCAGATTAACTCCAGTCTGCTCCCAGTTTGTGTTTTGTTTTGTTCCAGTTTTTACTGATTAACTGCAGAACGATGAAACGGTCGTCACACTCATGTCGTCTGCTCCTCTTCTGCAGGACCGACCACCTACAGAGCAATAAAGAGCAGCAGCTCGTGCTGACGGGACCCTCTGCACAGACAGGAAGTGAACTTTACTTTGTTAAACTCTATTTTTCTGGTGTAATTGAGACGTTGGGTACGTCTGTGAGAAGAATGTAAGAAGTGAACACAAACACTCAGAGGTAGATCCCACCTCTGAATCACAAACTTTAACCTTAAACCGGGAATCCTCCGTGCCTTTGCCTCCTCCACCACAGCCTCCGTCACCTGCTCCGTCACCCCCACCTACCAAAGAGAAAGGTGACTCAGTGCCGGCAGGTGAGGTCGCTCCGCGCTGTGTTCTCATTACAGCCTGAACATTGTTTACAGTCTGTGGCGAGTTTAGAAAATAACAATTCATTAAAATGTCTTCAGTCATTTGGTTCCATGATGCAACAGGGCATCAGCTGACCTGGCAGTTAAAGCTGCTTCAGACCAGCAGCCAATCACAGCGGACCAAGCCAGTTTACTGTGGAGGTGAACCACCTTGTTACTGACCTCCAAGCTCCACCCTTAGCCCCGCCCCCGGCCTCTAGTGATTGGTGCTCTGATCTGAACGCTGCTGTTTCCCTTCAGATCCTCCATGAACACCGCTGTTTCCTCAGTCGCTGAACACTTTACTTTTAGACTCTTTTGGCTTTGAAATGAAGTTCAGATCGTTTTATTTGACCTCCAGATGAAAGAATCCAGCAACTCAGCAGCGAGAGGCAACAGGCGCAGACTCACAGGGTTTAGTGTCTGGACTCCTGTGATGCAGTTTGAAGAGACTCTCCACCAGCTTCTTTAAGAGCACTTTTGTTTTTAGCATTTAGCGTGAGAACAAGCCGACAGATGGACTTTCAGCCGCAGCTCAGTTTGTAAAATGATCAGTGATGCTCAACGCGTTAAATGAAATGCTTGTAGTTTCTGGACAAACTACGACCAACAGGGAACATTCAGACGCTTTCCCACTTTCATTTTTAGTTCATGTGAAACTGAGACGTAAAACAGAATAAAATGTCTAATAATCAGTGAATAACCACAGTGGAGCTGTGGTGTGGGAAGTTTTGGTTTGATCGTTTAAAAAAAGACTCCCCTGATCAGGCGCCATGCCGGCGCCACACAGACACTGAACTCTGAGTGCTGAGGCAGCAGCAGAGACAAGAAACCCCAGTGCCTTCACCACAGCTGCTGCAAAATAATAAACTATAAGCCAGTAACTGATCAGCCTTACTAACCCTGTTTTTATTTGTGCTACACTATGCTAGCAGTTTCCCTTTACTCCCAGTCTTTGTGCTAAGCTAAGGTGACTGTGGACCTAGGCCTTCAGCTGGTCATTTTGTTTTTTAATGGAAACATCAGGGTTTTAGATTCTGTAGTTTAAGAAGTTCTGTATTTCAGGTTTGATTTAATGTTTTTAAACAAATTTATTAATTAAGTTTTAGGGAAATGAGGTGCGTAAAGGATTCCTGTCTGATTTTAGTTCATGTTGGAAAATCAGGGATTTCCAGAAGTTTCCTGGAATGAATCAACAATTACAGAGAGACAAAGGTCTCAGGAATTCATTATGTGGCTGTGTTGAATATATAAGCACTTATTAAGTGAAAGTTTAAATCCTGTAGTGCTGTTACAGAAACATCTGATTTTAAGTTCAAATGTGAAAGATTCAGTTTTACAGCAGCAAATCCAAACTAACTCCACGTGTCCTACCTGGAGGTCAGGGCAGCTTAACTGTCTCAGTAAAGATTTTAGGAGCTTTGGATGCTCGACCCTTGACCCTCAGTCAGGTCGTAACCTTTATTACCGTGGTTACCAAACCAATCAAACAAGATATGATCTGCATGCCAGGACGTTTGTGTAAAAACTTATTTCCTAGACTGGACACATCTTCTATCCCGACTCTGGAAAAGAAGAGGATTTACTGAATGAGGGACTGTTCCTCGCCGAGGGACTCCACCTGTTATTAAAACACAGAACACAAAGATTTAGTGGAAGTTTTTAAAGTTCCTTCAAATCTAAACCAGGTTCAACCGAAGGACCAGAGGCCTGAGGACGCAGCAGATGATCTCTGAACCAGCAGACTGTCTCTGTGTGTCGCTGACAAGTTTAACTCTGGTTTGAAGTTGACTTTGTGTCCTGTTGTAACTCTGATTGCACTAATCTGTTGATGCTGAAACATTTTGAACATTCATGATTTATTTTGATTGAAGAGTTTGTTCTCGCCGGACGAAGCAGGAGAGACTTCTTTTTCTTGAGTTTTTGTCTTTGAGATCATTTAAGGTTGAGTTTTGTTGTGAATATTTTTGATTTCAGTTTGTTTTTGTGTGAAATGGTGTTTGGTACTTTCAGATGTTCTGAATTTGGGATCACACATCACATCTTTGCCTCTCGGTTGTTCTGTGGGATCATGATCAGCCATTGTACATTCAGTTTTACTGCACTTTGACTTCTCTGCTCCAATACAAGTGAATAATGTTGTAATCACCGCACTGTAAGAGTTGAATATGATCAAACAGACACACCTGTGCTCTTCCTCAGGTATCTGTTATTGTTAGCTGTGCCCCAACACAGCTAGAAGCTAAAATGTTAGCATCCAGCTGTGTTGCCTTTTTTCAGTCCAGTGGCTCCCAAGATACACTATACTGCCAAAAGTATTCACTCAGCCATCCAAATCATTGAATTCAGGTGTTCCAATCACTTCCATGGCCATAGGTGTATAAAGTCAAGCACCTAAGCATGCAGACTACTTCTACAAACATTTGTGAGAGAATGGGTCGCTCTTAGGAGCTCAGTGAGTTCCAGTGTAGTACCGTAGTAGGATGCCACCTGTGCAATAAGTCCAGTTGTGAAATTTCCTCGCTACTAAATATTCCACAGTCGACTGTTAGTGGTATTACAGCAAAGTGGCAGCAATTGGGAACAACATCAACTCAGCCACGAAGTGGTAGGCCACGTAAAATCACAGTGGATGCTGAGTGCGCAGAGGTCGCAAACTTCCTGCAGAGTCAATAGCTACAGGCCTCCAAACTTCATGTGGCCTTCAGATGAGCTCAAGAACAGTGCGTAGAGAGCTTCATGGAATGGGTTTCCATGGCCAAGCTGCTGCATCCAAGCCTTACATCACCAAGTGCAATGCAAAGCGTCGGATGCAGTGGTGTAAAGCATGCTGCCACTGGACTCTGGAGAAGTGGAGACGTGTTCTCTGGAGTGATGAATCATGCTTCTCCATCTGGCAATCTGATGGACGAGTCTGAGTTTGGTGGTTGCCAGGAGAACAGTACCTGTCTGACTGCATTGTGCAGAGTGTAAAGTTTGGTGGCGGGGGGATTATGGTGTGCGCTTGTTTTTCAGGAGTTGGGCTGGGCCCCTTAGTTCCAGTGAAAGGAACTCTCAGTGCTTCAGCACACCAAGACATTTTGGACAATTTCATGCTCCCAGCTTTGTGGGAACAGTTTGGGGATGGCCCCTTCCTGTGCCAACATGACACTGCACCAGTGCACAAATCAAGGTCCACAAAGATATGGATGAGCAAGTTTGGTGTGCAAGAACTTGACTGGCCTGCACAGAGTCCTGTCCTCAACCCGATAAAACACCTTTCAGATGAATTAGAGCGGAGACTGCGAGCCAGGCCTTCTCGTCCAACATCAGTGTCTGACCTCACAAATGTGCTTCTGGAAGAATGGTCAAAAATGACCATAACCACACTCCTAAACCTTGTGGAAAGCCTTCCCAGAAGAGTTGAAGCTGTTATAGCTGCAAAGGGTTGGCCAACATCATATTAAATCCTATGGATTAAGAATGGGATGTCAATCAAGTTCATATGTGTGTGAAGGCAGATGAGCAAATACTTTTGGCAATATAGTGTATGACTTGTTGGAGTAAAGCATTTGGTATAAAGCAGGTGGACCAGTTCAATATCCTCAAAATATAGGTTTTAAGCCAATAAAAGAATTCAGATTAATGTAGCTGGAGGGACCTGACCCCCACGCTGGGAACCACTGCTTTAGTCTCAGAGAGAAAACACTGAATGTTTGGCTCTGGTTTAAAGCTGCAATGCAGGACTTTGAAGTAAATTAAATGTAATTACAGTCACTGCCAGCAGGGGGAGACATTAGTCCTGCACTGTGGCTTTAACTCTTCTGTGAACACCATTCAGATGTTCTTTAAACCTCACTGGAAACTCTTTATATATATAGAATATTTTAACATGAAACAGAAAAAGAATAAACTTTAGTTTTCTGAATGAACTTTGATGAATAATTTTGTAATAAAACTAATTTTGCTTCACTTGTGTTTCATCTTTGCTCACATTACTTTGACATTTCACTACTACGTCTTAAACAGTAAAGGGGTCACTTGCACATAAATGAGCTTTTATTAGTCAGGCAGAGAGGACTCTCCCTATGCTGACCTGTAACTGCACTGCCGCAAGATTTTTATTTACAGTTAATATGCAGCTAAATAGATTAGGTTATAAATGATGTTACCCAGGTGGATGAATGCAATTGATCTCTATGATAAAGATGTTACGTGTTTTAACCACAGTTGCAGACAGGACAGTCATCCTACTTTAATTCAGAGCAGAATCTGGTTCATTTCCAGAGGAATTTGTCTGTGTTTCTGAGGTAACCTCTAAAGAGAGGTAAGACACAAATACTGCAAGTTAAGGGACGTCACTAGAAAATTGGCAATAGTTGGTAAATTATATAGAAAAGATGGAGGCGCAGAGTTTGTATAGGAGTAGTGTTGTGACGTTCACGAACGAACCGAATCTTTTGACTGGCTCATTAACATGAACGATGGGAACTGAGTCGCGTTTGGTTGGGAGCCGTTCTTCTTTTCTCTCTCCCTGAGTTCACACCTATGGTTCACACAGATGCTCACACAAGCTCCTCCTTGCTCCTCCACTGAGTGAGACGGAGAGAGCATGGGGAGGAGCGTTTATTTCATATGCATTGCATATGCACGCTGCCTTCACGTGAGTGCCTCAGTAAAAAAAAACAAAAACAAAAAAACAGCAAGTGCGTCGGAGTCGGCAGACGGAGAGAGCATGGGGAGGAGCGCTTATTTCATATGCAAATGTCAAGTGGTGGAAAAGTCTTGTGCCTGTGTACCCCAGGCTTAGCAAACTCATGGCTAAGAAGCTTTGCGTTGTGGCCACATCAGTTCCATCTGAGAGAATTTTCTCTAAAACTGGACAAATAATCACAGAGAGAAGTCGCCTCAAGCCTGCAAAAGTGAGATCACTTGTCTTCCTCAATGCAAATTTGCCAAAGGAAAAGAAGGAGAGGCCATAAAGCATGGAACTGCTTTATTATTTTGGGAATGTCATTTATTTTGTTTACACTTTATTTTGTTATTGGGGTTATGGTTCAGAGTAAAGGGACTGATCTCCTGTTTTTGTAGGTCAGGTATAGGCTACTATTCACCCAAGGACAGTTCAGGAGTCCTCCTCAGGGTTTAGCTCTATTTTTATTTTATTTTTTTACAAAGCAACTATATGCACCTCAGGACAGTTCACTAGTCCACTAGTGGGCTGTATGCACATTTTTTTCTCTAATTTATTGTAGTTTTATCTATTTTTCTAATACTTTATGTATTGTTTTTGAGTTTTCTATCAAAATATTCTTGTGTGAAATGTTTTTCTCTAAAATTTGCACTGAAACAAGACATGGTGTTACTGACCAACAACTTAGTATTTTTTTACAGCACCTTTAATCTTTATTATAAGCCTTTATTATATAATTTTAAAATATTGTTTTGAGTTTTTCTGTATTGTTAAAAATGTTCTTGTGTGGAAATTTTGCACTAAAAGCTTTTGCATGGAACTTCATTGTAGTTGTTTTTTATTGTGTATTTCTAAGTGTTCAGGTGTTGCATGAATAACATAAGTCAAAGTAGTTTTCCACACATACACACACTTTATACAAAGGGTAAATAGTGATCTCACTGTCAACTCAGAGGGATATGGCAGTGGAATATTTACATTGAATCCATATCAGACTTTAAAATCTTGTCCACACATGTCAAATGAAGCTATAATCAATATTTCAGAATAATTCAAACTCAAATATTGGTGGGAAATCTGAGTTCGAAATTATTCTGATCCAAATCTCAGCCCATCATTCCTCCCTGTGATTATTTCCAGGATAAAATGAATTAACCCCAGGCTGGCTTCTTAAAAGTGAATAAATATAAAAATGAGCCAAATGAGCCAGTCTTTTGAATGGCTCTTTGAAATGAACGGATCCCAAAGATCCGGCTCCCTCCAAAGAGCCATAAATCACTATATAGGAGTGTATCGACCAGCTGTATTTAACTTGGCCAAACGGATTCTGAACACCTGGGGAGGTCGCTAAAGTAATACGGATACTGATTGGTTTGTAAGCAGACAGTGGGCGGGCTTTCAGTTGTCCATTGGTTGTTTTGGGGGCAGAGAGCGGCACCTCCGCTGTCCATTGGTCGGTTGGTGAGGCAGTGGGTGGGGCTCATTTTGAACCAGACTCCCGCCGCAGAAAGAAGTGTCAGATTTCCTTTGGGTGACAGTTAGCATGTAGCTAAGCTAATCCTCCATCATTATCATCAGCCGAGAGTTCTGATAAACTGACGTGCCCCTGGTTCACATCAGCGGGCTTTTATGGACCAACACCGCGACTTTTGGACGGTTATTAACTCCGGTGTCCGGTTCGGTTTGTGGCCGACTTGTTAGTTATCTTTCCCGGTAGCGTTTAAAGTTTAGGAGAGTCAGTTATCATGGCAGAGGGAGCGGACTGCGGGTCAGCCAACACCGCAAAGAGGCGACAGCCCGCTGGGAGGAAGAGCCGACAAAGCCAGCACAAGAAGACTTCCAGCAGCCGGGTACGAGCCGATGCTAACTGTTAGCATCTCTGTCCCGTTAGCTCTGAGTTTTCCTGAGGAGCTCAGAGTCTTAAACAAGTTAAAATTGTACCAGAATCTACTTTAACTCAACACGTCTGAATGTTTTGAGCCCAGAATAAACCGATAAGTTCAATCACTGCGACGTTAAAGTCGCGTGACGTCAGCTCAACTTTCCCCAGCAACAAGCTAACTTCATTGTTTAGACGCAACGGCACGAGCAGCAGCGGGCCACCGGTGTTACAGAGAAACCTGTGACCCGGCTCATCCTGTGCCTCTGCCGCGAGAACTACCGCGGCTTTGTCCAACGGAAAAACGGGATGTATGAATAAAGAAGAGAGGCTGTATGTTACAATAATAAAGACAGAACAGAAACTGCCAGATCAGACGATAGAGAAGAGTTAACAGCTGGAGCCCTAATGATTTTACATGTGTTGGGTTTCTAAAGACTAAAGTTTTTACAGATAAACAGTAATTTTCGGCAGCTTTAACCGCAGCCTGGACCTCAGACAGACTCTGTCAGAACAAGAGATGATTTTATTATCACCACTTCATTAACCGGAATGAAACACAATACTGAGAAACGTGTCCAGTGATGTCTCTTATAAGCTTGTTTTAATGACTAACTGTCCCAAAGATATGCAGTTTAAATCATATAACATCAACCGGAACCAGAAAATATCTTAAATGATCTGAAATTATTAATTGATTATTAAAGTAAAGTAAGTAGATTATTAGTAGGTTTAGGCTCTGAATGACAGGTTGTACCTCTTATAGGCACAACTGATGATGTGGGTCTGGGTCTCTACACACCTGAGTGTGTATTCAAGGGCTAAATGAGGTAAATAGCCTCTAAACTCAGAGTGACAGCAGTGGAGAAAGAGTAGAGCCAGTGAAGATGTGGTTAATATTCAGCTTTAATCTGAAGCTGATCTCTCTCTAATAAACAAATCGCCTGTGAATGTTGACGTTTGATTATGAAACTATTTTTTTATGTAAACCCACTTGAAGTCCCACCGAGGAAAGCACAGCCTGTTAAACTGAGAGTTTTGAATGTGGTCGTGTGTGTGTGTGTGTGTGTGTGTGTGTTTCAGGTGAGTCTGGAGAAAGTGTTGGGCATCAGCACAGCCAGCGGCAGTGGGTTGACCTCTGACCCCAACTCTGGGCTCATCGCCTATCCTGCAGGGTAAGCCCCGCCTCCTGTGACTCATCCACTTGTGACTGTGGGAGTCTGATGCTGATGTGTGGTATTTTCCCAGCATGCCTCTTTGCCAGCCTCTGTCCAGACACAAATGAACAGTGCTGACCTGCTGCTGTGATTCAGTTTGAACAAACCTGTGTGTGTGTGTGTGTTTGTTTGTTTCAGGTGCGTCATCGTGCTGCTTCACCCAAAGAAGAATAAGCAGAGTCACGTCATCAACATGTCCAGGTAGATCCCCTGCTCACCCAGAGTCCTGCTGCTCAAAGGTTCTGGTGGGAATCCCAATACTTATTAAACTGGTTCAGGACCAGTGAACTGCGAACCTGCAGGCTCTGGTCCACAGGTGTTACTGGTGCAGGTGCAGGAGTGTGACAGTGTTTGTGTTGCAGGAAGCCCTTCAGTGCTCTGGCCTTCTCCCACGATGGAAAATACCTGGTCTCTGGTGAGGTAAGAGCCGCCTGCCACACACCTGAGTCTTCTGTGTCTCTGTGGACACCAGGGAGGACAGGTAAAGGTGAGTGTGTGTGTGTTTCAGAGCGGTCACATGCCCTGCGTGCGGGTGTGGGAGGTGGATGGAGGTCAGGTGGCCGAGGTTCAGACTCATAAATACGGAGTTTCCTGTGTGGCGTTCTCCACCAACAGCAGCTACATCGTTTCTGTGGGATACCAACACGACATGACTGTTAACGTGTGGGACTGGAGGGTGAGCACACACACAAGCGCGCGCGCACACACACACACACACACACACACACACATCGGGTGAAACACAACGATCACATGTTGTCGTGTTTCCTGTTTCCTGTGAGCAGAAAGGTTCGATCATCGCCTCCAACAAAGTGTCCAGCAGAGTTTTCGCTGTCTCGTTCTCGCAGGACAACAGCTACTTCGTCACCGCGGGAAACAGGCACATCAAGTTCTGGTACCTGGACGCCTCTAAAGAACGACGGGTACCCTCCTGACCTCCACTCAGCCAATCACAGCTCACCTCACTGTCGTCTAAACCAGCAGGTTTTAACATGTTTTATTTCCTCTCCAGGTGAACAGCACAGTGCCTCTGATTGGTCGCTCAGGGCTGCTAGGCGACCATAAGAACAGTATTTTCAGCGGGGTGGCGTGTGGGCGTGGCCTCATGGCGGGCAGCACCTACAGCATCACCAGCTCCGGCCTGCTGTGTCTGTTCAACAGCAGCCGGCAGCTGGAGGCCTGGGTCAACCTCAAGGTGAGTGAGATGCACAGCAGGATGCACCTGCACAGGTTAACGAGGCACCTGCACGGGTTAACGAGGTGGCTGCTCCGGGTTACATTTCATTAATAAATGAAAACACAATAACAAAATAAAAGCCAGTTTTATTTCTGACGTGTGGATCTGAAACCAGCTGATCGACTGTCTGCAGACGTCATCGGCGAGCTGCCTGGCCGTCAGCGAGGACTTGATCTTCTGCGGTTGTGCTGACGGCGTCATCAGGGTGTTCAGCCCGTCCAGCCTGCAGTACATCACCACACTGCAGCGGCCGCACCGGCTGGGAGTCGACCTGACGCAGGGAGCGCAGCACGGGTACGGACGCTGCAGACACACGAGTGAAACACTGAGAAACACCTGACACACACTCACTGCACTCCTGTGCCCACAGCTGCCTGTCACCTGCCAGCCCGGGCACTCAGTACCCCGACACGCTGGCTCTGACCTTTGAGCCCGCCTCCAAACACCTGACCTGCGTCTACAACGACCACAGCGTGTACGTGTGGGACGTTAAAGACGTGCGGAACACTGGGAAGCTGTACTCTGCTCTGTACCACAGCAGCTCTGTGTGGAGCGTCGAGGTGCGTCCCAGGAACACACTCCCTGTCCTGCACAGCTGCACAGGTATAAAGCAGTCTGTGTCTCCTGTCCTCAGGTGTACCCCGAGCTGTCGGACACGTCTCAGGCCTGTCTGCCTCTGTCCTCCTTCTTCACCTGTTCGTCTGATAACACCGTCAGACTGTGGCACACCGACCCACCTGCAGCTCACAGGAACCTCTACAGCAACGTAAGACTGACACACAGGTGGACGAGGGACAAAGTGTTCACTCTCTCTGATGTCATAAGTCACTTCTGTTTGTTTTTCAGGACCTGCAGAGGATTTTGTACGTGGGGGAGAACACACAGCACCTGCAGGCGGAGGGGGACAGAGGGGAGGCAGCAGGGACTGATGGAAAGGCGGGGATCAGAGTGCTGGGTATCAGTCCTGATGGACAGCACCTGGCAGCCGGAGACCGCTGTGGAAACCTGCGGTAAGATGCTGTGACGGAGCCGAGGGAGTGAAACAAGGTCCTCACAGAGGTGGACAGACTTAACCTGAGCGTGTGCGTGTGTGTGTGTTCAGGATATTTGGCGTGGAGTTTCTGGACGAGCTGGTGAAAATCGAGGCTCATGACTCGGAGGTTTTGTGTCTGGCGTTCTCCCCTGCGTCTACAGGTACGACCTCAGGTCAGAGGTCATCAGCAGGGCAGCAGCCTGACCTCTGGAGGTGAACAGACACTGAACGTCCCGTCTCTGTTCAAAGCAGAAGCGTCTGTCAGTGTGTCCTCTGTTCCAACAAACACACACTCTGATGTCTGATGTCTCCTCTCCTGGTATCTACTCATCCTGCTCTGTGAATAAGAAACAACAGTGAAAAGACAAAACACCTTTAAATTAGTTTTATTGGGTTTCTGTCGACTGTGACTGAAGTTTGTTGAAAGAAGGTAAATTTCTGTTGTTTTGACCGGAGTCAGGTTTGAACAGAGCGATGTGACGTCTGTGTCAGGTCAAACATGACGCTCTGTGTCTGTGGGAGCTCTGCGTCTGTCTGTGGGAGACGAACCAAGCTGCAGATCTGTCGCTGTGAACTGGATCAGTTACAGCTGCTCGTGTGACGACTGAGCGGCTGCTGTTTCCCTCGGGTTCGGACGTTGCTCCTGATCAATGACTCTGTTGTTTCAGGAGTGAAGCTGTTGGCCTCGGCCAGCAGGGACCGCCTGATCCACATCTTCAACCTGGAGCAGAACTACAGCCTGGAGCAGACTCTGAACGACCACTCGGCCTCCATCACCGCCGTCAAGTTCACAGGTAAACTCCCCCTGTGGGATCCTGCAGCTTTGAGGTCAGATCTGTGGTCTGTCTGTGAGTGCAAACAGCTGTTCTCTGTTCTCTGGACTGTGCCATGACATGACTCTGCAAAGGTCCTCAGAAGGCTGCTTATATCATTATAAACAGAGTTACCTGTGTTCCAGGTGAGAGTCCAGAGGTTCGAATGGTGAGCTGTGGAGCCGACAAGAGCATCTATTTCCAGACGGCTGAGCAGGTGAGTCTGTTAAAACCCTGAGGGAGATGAACTGCTGACCAAACCATCCTCACTCTGTGTGTGTACCATGTCGTCGCTGTGTCTGTTGGGGTCCAGACAGAGGAGGGTCTGGCATTCTCCAGGAGTCATCATGTGGTGGAGAAGACCATGCTGTACGACATGGACCTGGACTCCACAAGGACGCACGTGGCGATCGCCTGTCAGGACCGAAACGTCAGGTCAGACTAACAGAACGCGACGGCAGATCAGCTCAGTGATGGTGGATCAGCTGAGCGACCCCGGATCAGCTGAGTGACGGCAACTGAGGCTGACGTGTGTTCTGCTGTTTTCAGGGTTTACAACGTGGAAACTGGGAAGCTGAAGAAGTGTTTGAAGGGCTCGTCCAGTGATGAAGGAGCTCTGCTGAAGGTACACGCCACAGACAGTGATCAGCCTCGTATACATTCTTAGCTAAGCTAAGCTAAGCTAAGCTAAGCTAGCAGGCCCAGCAGCAGTAGCAGGTCAGGAGTCGTTTACTGACAGTAAATGAACAATGAGAAGCCAAACGAGCCGCAGCAGTGTCAGACTGAGTCTGCGACGTGATTGGCTGATGTGTCTGCAGGTTCACATAGATCCATCGGGGTCGTTCTTCGCCACCAGCTGCTCCGACAAGAACATCACCATCTTCGACTACGAGTCCGGAGAGTGTGTGGCCACCCTGTTCGGACACTCCGGTGAGTAAATCTGTGCGTGCGTGCGTGCGTGTGTGTGTCTGTGTGTACGTGTGTCTGTGTGTATGTATGTGCGTGTGTGTGCGTGTGTGTGTCAGGTTCACCTGCTGCGTTTGTTTCCTCAGAGATCGTCACCTGTATGAGGTTCAGCCAGGACTGTAGACACCTCATCACCGTGTCAGGAGACAGGTAAACCCAGTGACGACAGAGAGGTGAACTGTTCTCAGGTGTCAGTCCATCAGATGTATTTACTCTGTGTGTGTGTGTGTGTGTGTGTGTGTGTGTAGCTGTGTGTTCGTGTGGAGGCTGGACTCTCAGATGACCGGCACCATGAGGAAGAGGCGGGGCTTCAAACCAACTTGTGCACCTGAAGGCCGCAGCCGTAGACAGCAGAACATCAGGTGAGTGGTCCTGGTTCAGGTCTTCAGTCAGGTGCTGGATCTTTCTGTTGTCAGACCGTCATGTGGTTCCTCCAGGAGGGAGACCTTCATCACTGGACCCTCTCAGCTGCCTCAGATGGAGGAGGAGGAGCAGGAGGTGGAGGCCGACCTCAGGACTCCAGCCAGACTAGACTCTGCTCATGGTGAGGAGGAGGTGTAGGAGGAGGAGGAGGTGTAGGTGGAGGTCTGTGCTGAATCATGTTGTTGTGTTTCAGAGGCTCCGCTGCTTCAGACCAACGGGAAGCTGCCCATGTGGTTCAGGAAGCTGGTCAGTCCCACGTTCACCGATCAGTTCACAGGTGATCAATCAGTTTGTAGATTGATTGATGTTCACTGTGCGTGTGTGTGTTCAGCAGGATCAGGGTGAAGCCTCCACCTCCGTCCAATCAGACGCCGAGCCTCGTCAGGTGAGGAGTCGGTGGGCGGAGCAGCTGGACCCTCTGGTCATCTGCGCCAACTTCTCCCCGAGTCAGGTGGAGGAGGAGGGGGAGGGAGGGGAGGAAGAGGAGGGGGATTTCCACCCTCAGAGTCTGGAGAGTCTGCTGGGAGAGGAGGTGGAGGAGGAGGAAGGAGAGGAGGAGAAGAAGGTGAGCTCCAACAGTCATGATGCAGATGGAAACTCCCAGAATGCATTGCACTGAGGCGACCTGTGAACAGACTGCTGAGTGTCTTTGATTGTGTGTGGCGTTCAGATGCTGCAGGATCCAGGTGAGGTCAACAGGAGCAGCTACATCCTCTACCCCAGCGCCAACAGCACCTGCGCCGACAGGTGAGCATCGCACCTCACACCACAAACCAACAGGTGACTTGTGTTCCTGACCATCGGCGTCTCTGTGTGTTCAGGGAGTTTGGCGTGGAGGGCATGGCCGACGCTCGGCGGTCTCTGACCCAGCTGGAGGTCAAAGGTCAGGGGTCGGAGCCGGTGTGGAGCACCCAGCTGAGTACAGACTCCGCCTGCTCTGAGGGCTCCGCAGGAAGTCTGGAGCAGCCGCACGACGCTGGTCAGACCGCCACCACTGCTTCTTCTTCTACATCTTCTTTGTTGTGGTCGTCATCGTTGTTTCTGCTGTGTTTCAGACACGGACTCCCTCAGTCAGGGCAGCTCCGTGGGCAGCCTGTGTCTGGAGGACGACGAGGACAGAAACTCTCTGAAGAGCCACTTTGACACTTTGGCGTTGAGTCTGAGCGATGGTACGAGCTCTGCCCACCTGTTCTGTTCTGCTGCCTCATCATCTGTTATTCTGCCGACTCATCACATGTTTGTGATGTGTCCATGACCTTTGACCTTTCAGAGAAGTTTGACACCGATCCCCGGACTCTGCAGCATCCAGAGGAAAAACACTTCCTGAATCCCCGACTCAGCATCTCCACTCGCTTCCTATCACGATTCCAGGACAGGCTCAGGTGAGTCTACCCACAATCCCTAGGGGCAATTTAACATATAATTTATGTTTGTTGTCATGGTGATGATAGTCTGACCCTGCTGTGTTTGTAGGGCATGGCCGAGCCGAGCTCAGCCTCCCGTCTCAGCTCCAACCAGGATCTCAGAGGAGAGCAGCGTCAGCAACACATCGGTACAGACTCACCTGAACACGCCTGAGCATTCTGGCGTTGACCTGAAGACGCTCTGATGCGACTGATCTATGTTTGTCCTCAGGTGAACTCAGAGTCGAGCAGCGAGGTCCCCTCAACTGAGTCGACCCAGAAAGAAAACAAGAGCAGCAGCAGCGGAGGTGAGTCGGTGTAAACAATGTGAAGTGTGAAACTGTTTCCTGTTTCCTGTTTCCTGTCACCACAAAACAACCAGCTGTTTGATTCACGATTCCACGTGTGAGCGTTTGTTGACGGTTCCACTGAAAATCAGCTGATTTGTGTTGATCAGCTGAATAATCAGCATGAACTTTACTGAAATCACCTGGAACTGTTCGATAACGCATTGATCAATGGTTGATCAGTGATCAGAGACCAGTTTAAACTGCTCATGAACATGTAAAACCTGAATTTACAGGTTGTTAAAGACAGGTGTGTGTGTGTGTGATCACAGTGAGATGCAGCGCCGCACTTCGTCATCGAGCTTCCTTCATGATTTCCAACCCGCCTCTTCGCCGCAAAACACGCCGCCGCCACACTGTGGTGGTCGTCCAGTGCAAAGAGACGCTGCGAGGTGTGTGTGTGTGTGTGTGTGTGTGTGTGTGTGTGTGTGTGGACACTCGGGTGTTGTGTTGTAAGACTCACAGAGGTCGAGGGTCAAACTGTCTTCTGTCACTCTGATGGTGTGGGCTCGGGTTGACTCCAGGGTCCTGGAATGGTCCTGGAAGTGCTGGGACATCATGAAAAGTCAGGGGCCGGTTTCCTGTCTGTCCTGAACGAAGACGCTGCTGTTTAACGAAAAGTCGTAGTGAAGACGAGTCACTCAACAACGAGATGGTGATCTCATTAAAATGTGTATGACATCATCAGCTATGACACACAACAGTAAATGAGAATCAGTGAGCGCCGTCTGACTAACGCATGATCCCATCGAAACACAACTGTACGCTGTTGCTATGGAAACACCTTCACCTCCCCTGATCACCTGAGGTGTTTCATCTGTCTTCGGTTTTGAGTTTGTGACCTTTTCGCTGTTTGAACCAATCAGACGCAGGCCAGGCGGGGGCGCCGCGGCTCGGATACCTGGGCACCACGGCCAGCTCCAGGGCCAAACTGAGCCAGGACACGCCCACCACCTCCATCTGCACCGCCTCCACCCAGGAGGAGGAGAACCCGACCTCCTCGTCCTCAGACCTCCAGCCTCCTGCCCCCCTGCTGTCTGCTGGTCTGGACCATCGGGGACCCAAAGCGGACCAGGACCAGGACCAGGACAGCAGGTGAGAAGTTTAACATTTTGAGTTAGAATTTTAATTATTCACAGAAATGGTTTTAACGTTTCTCCGTCGTCTTTGCCTCTGTCAGCGTTGCTCACTTGACCCCGACGTCTCTCCAACCGGCAGCGAGTCAGCAGCAGTTGGCCACGCCCACTGAGGCGCCCGCGCTGAGCGGAGTTGGTAGGTGGAGCGTCAGCAGCGCTGAGGATACGCTGACGAATCAAAACCAAACCTTCGGCCAAAGCCCCGCCCCCTCTGTCACCCCCACAGCTACACCCACCATCTGTCACATCATCACCTGCTTCGGGTCCAGACAGGATGCAGGTCCAGGATCTGAGACCAGAACTGATCCAGGTGAACCACAGACAGGGAGTAACCTTCATCTCATTTCAGGATGACTGTCTGTGAACTTGACCTTTAACGGTTTTATAACAGTATCTCCTTTACGTGTTTTCAGCGTCCGATCCATGTTTTGGAACTGAGTCGTCCTCTGACGCGCCCACCTCGTCCTCCTCACCTCTATCTGAGACACTCCACCCCCCTCAGACAGGTAATGTCCTGTGGCGCTCTAACAAGAAGTGAACGGCGGCGCCCTGAGGTCAAACTGTGAGACTCACTGTGATGTTTGCTGTTTCAGGCTCAGGTGTCGTCGAGGAGACAGTCAGTCTGCTGCAGTGTCAGCAGGTCGCTAACGAGCTGAGACAGACGGCGAGACGAGCTGCACACCTTTACCAACAGGTGACTTCCTGTCTGACTCTGACCGCCGGCTGTTTGTCTTGATACTGAAAAGTCATAAATCAAAGAAATGAGAGGCCTGATGAAGCTGCGCTGACACAACGGCGCTGACACATGCTAACTGCCGGTTAGCCACAGAGCTGCTGTGGGCCGCGGTGAGTTACAGTGTTAAATGAAAGCGCTGGAGGCGGCCGCGGCGTTCAGGCTTCATGCACAATGTTTTACCAAATTCACCGACTGAAACACAACGCGAGTTAAAGTCCTGAGCAGTGACTCGGTGGAAGCACTCTGAGTTTCATGTTGGATACTTCTCTTCTTGCAGCTCAGCCACTCGGTCGCCTGTTCGCAGCGGCGCCTCCAGATGTCATCCGTTCTGCAGGAGGCGTTTGATGTTGTTACCAGCGAGCTGCAGGCGGTGCCGCGGGGTGGAGCCGGGCGGGGCAGTGGCGCCCCCTGTGGTCCGCTGCAGGACGACACGACAATGGCTCTGCTGGAGAAATACTCGGAGCAGCTGGTTCAGATGACCCAGAACAAACTGAACCGGATCTGAGGCTGCGGTCGGTACAGAGGCCTGGACAGGACAGACTGGCGCTGCGTCAGTCTGAGAGACGTTTTCATCGACATCAGTGTTAAACTCAAAGCACCTTATGTTTGTTTTTATGTGTTTTGTTTTTAAAGTCACTGTTTGTACGTAAACTGTTTTTATGTTTATTAATAAATTTAAAATCTCAGACATTTTTTTTTCTTTAATGTTTTTGGCCGAGGTCTCGATCAGAGCTGCTGCGGCGTCGACATGAAACACATCAAATCGTGCTTCAGTCGTTTTTCTTTCCCCAGTTTCACTTGAACATGTCAGCTGACAGGAGGAAACCGGTTCCCTGAAAGCAGCGCGGTGCATTCACAGCCTCCTCGCTCAGGTTCAGGTGAGTGTTGATCTGAAGTTTCCTGCTTAAGTCTCTGATTTTCACTGTTTGACTCATGAAAACTGTCCAACAGATGTTTTACCCAGAATTATTCTGATGCTTTGACGTGAGTTTGACGAGATGAACTGAGATGTTGCAGCAAAAACTGACTTTTTTTATTTTTATCAACTAGAAAATTAAGTCAGACTAATGGAAAACAGAGCTTTAGAATAAAGTCAGAATAGTTTAATAAAATAATTGGAAAAAAGTGATTTAATGAGATTTAAGTTGAGAGGATTTTATTAAAACATTTATAATAGTTGGATAAAAATAAGAATAAAATAATTTAATGAGAATAATGAATCATTCAACACAAATCGTGTCAGCTGACTAATCGATTCATTGACTAAAACAGTTCGTGTTTAAATCTAGCTGTCAGATAAAAGTAGTGGAGTAACAGTAACTGAGACACTCAGACTCAGTTACACTTCAGTTTGTATCAACAGCTTTTATTGAGCAGCAGCGACACATCAGTAACAGTCAGTACAGAGTTGAATCACGACTTCCTGTTTCCTCTGCCTGACTCAGCGACTTCCTGCTCCTTCAGTCATAGAAACATGATACATGAAACGAATGAGACGTTTTCAGTCGACTGCAGCAGAGCTCGCTTCAGCCTCAGACACCAAATTAAAACCGTTTGTCACAGCGAATCAATGACATCATCAGAGACGCCTGAAATCCCTTTTCTGGACGAGTCTGAATCCTGAGCACGGAAACGTGCGGACAGCCGAGCCTGTTACAGCGCTCTGTTCAAACCAGAGCAGAAACACAGTAAAAGCAGCCGTCTGTCCGCCGAGTTAAACCTGAAGTCACGTCAGACATCTGTGGGTCGTTGTCACAGACTCAGACCAACGCCGCCATGTTTCCTGCAGATCGGTTTCTGCGCGTCGCTTCAACTCAAACACAGTTTCCCTTGATGATCTCATGAGGTTAAACCTTCTCATGCAGCAGCAGAGTCGGCTCCACCAGCAGCGAACTCATCACAGATGGTTTTATGTGAATTTATATCAAATGTTGACGTGAACTTGATGATCGAGGATGAAACGAGTGGCGCCACAAACAACCACTACAGAGATCATCACTGAATGAAACTGCATTGATTGGCTCTGCAAAGGTTTTGATTTCATGTTTAAAGTTATAAAAATAACTTTGAATTAAATGTTTTCTCAGATTTCACTCTCCACTTCCTGTTTTCTCGGATTTTCCCAGACCTGGTTTGTTAACAACAGACAAGACAGGAAGTCACCTCAGACCTGAGTGTGACGTCTTTACAGTTATTGACCTGAGTTAATGTGTTTCTAAATCCCATTTAAAGGTTTAAGATTCAGTGAACGTGACGGAGTCTGACAGGTGAGCTCCAGCCTCGATGACATCATCACGCCTGTTGTCAGCAGGTACGACTGTTTTGGTCCTCTGCTCCAACAGTAACCGCGTTCACTTGATGACTACCTACAGACTGTTAGCATCCAGCTACGGCAACGGCTACTATCACGATAACAGCTATTAGCATAACAGTTGTCTGGTGCTGAAATCACTGTTAAAATCACACTCATTCACTTCTTTTATGTCAGGATGTAGTTAGCCTAGCTTAGCATAAAGACTGGGAGTAGATGGGAACAGTTAGCATGGCTCGGTCAAAGTCTGAACACACGAACATCTGCTTCCTGATCAACGTGTTGATTATTGAATGTGTTAATTATCTGAAATGTAACGAGACTAACCATGTCCAGCTGCGGTCTCAGGTGGCAGAGTCCGGTGTGAGCTGCAGGTGTTTAATTAGTCAGTTAATGGATCACAGGTGTCAGTCTGACTCAGACGGACTCAGTTTCTGCTGATTCGTCAGAAACAAACGCTGCAGCGCGTCGGGTTTAAGATCCCTGAGAGAAATGTGAGCCTGATGGAAACAACCAATCAGCATTAAGGAACCAACTGAGGATCAACACTTCACACACAATGCACAGGAAATGAACCATCTGACCAATAAGAGCTGAGACTGGCTCTGGACCCAGACTCACCTGTTACACAGGTAACCACCGCACTAACTGAATGCTGAGTATACGTGTACTTATACTGTGACTCTGAAGTAAACACTACATGTTTTTAGATTAGGTGTCAGTCATGGCTGTTACCACGGTAACCCAGCGCCACCTCCCGTCACTCTGACGCCTTTTCAACACTGTTGGGTCCACCACGCGTCTCCTCCTCCTGCTCCTCCTCGCCTCCTCGGCAGCTGAACTGCCGTCTGCTGAGCCGCTCCGGGTCATGTGACGCCATGTCGCTGAAGTCACGGAAGATGTCCTGGAAGGTCTCGTCGTCTCCTGAGGAGCATCAGACGGGTTCATGGTCAGCGAGCTGCAGGTTTCAGACCAGAGACGATGAACGATCACTGACCTGCAGCTCCGAACGCTCCCTCTGAATCTCTCATCTCCTCGTTCATCCGCGCCATCCGCAGCCTGAAACACCGACGTCACAGTCAGCGAAGCCAACAGTGAACATGCTAACAGATTAGCTCGCTGTTGGTCATGTGACCCTGCCTCTCAGTAATGCTGTTTCATGTTGACAACTCACAGTGTGACTATGTCAGCGTGGGCTGTTTCCACAGCGATGGCCAACGGGTCCTGTCCCCTCTCGTCCACAGCGTACTGATTTGCTCCCCTCTTCAACAGCAGACACACCTGTCTGCAACAGCCAATGAGAATAAGTGGTGATGGCTGCGATGTATTTAAACAGGTCACTGTGTGTGTGTGTGTGTGTGTGGTTACCCTGTGTGACCAGCGGTGGCGGCAGCATGCAGTGCTCCGCGTCCTCTCAGGTCTCTGTGGTTGACGTTTGCTCCGTTCAGCAGCAGGAACTCGCAGGCCAGCAGCGACCCCTGCAGGGGAGAACAACCAGTGAAGAACAGAAAACCAGGTCCACTGAGTCCTGGTCCCCGCAGTATCCTGGACTTTTAGTCCTTCTAGAATCTGGATTTTGCTTTTGTTAGCCGAGCTAATTATCCTAGCATGCTAACGTGCTGAAGGGCTAGCTAGCGTTAGCTGTCCTATGTGATCAGTCTAATGTCGGGACGCTGTGACGCTACAAACAAATGTTTCCTGGTCGTTTCACAGTGGACAAAAACAAACAACTCAAAACAAACAAACAAATCAATTAAGTGACAGTATTGATCAGCAGCATGTCTCTGATTGGTTTCATGCTGATTGATGCCTCCTCACCCCGACAGCAGCTCCTATCAGCGCCGTGCGTCCCTCCTCCTCACCGATGCTCCCGTTGACCTCCGCCCCCTGAGCCAGTGCTGTCGCCATGGCAACCAGGTCTCCAGCCAGCGCTGCCCGGTACAGACACAGCCTGGCGTCGTCTTTTGTACAAGCTGAAACAGACAGGCAGTGTTTAAGCATGGAGAATCTTCAGGTGTGACGATGAATCAGAGGTCAGGTGACTCACGAGCACCATCTGAGCTGCAGCTCTGCACGAATATCTTCTCTACGTACTTCTCCTTGATCCATGCCTCCTTTTCTGCTCTGCAACAACAACAACAAGAAGCATCTGTTTCCTATTTGTTCTCCAACTGACACAACGTGATTATTAATTGGTTTCCAATAATCAATGACAGATCAGAGAAGAGTTTACCGCAGACTGTCGGCACGGGGTTTGACTCGCCCTTCAGCCGAACATCGAGCCTCATAGATCTGATTCATGACATCATTACCCAGAACGCACAGCAGCTGGGGCGGGGCGGCGTGATCAGAGTTTAGATGAAAGTTTGATGATCGAAACGTTTGAATCATTCATTTTTTATTTCTGACTTCCTGTCTGCATCTCGTGTGTGTGTGTGTGTGTGTGTGTGTGTGTGTGTGTTACCTTCAGCTGCTCGGTCTCCCATGAGTCCAGAGTGAGTGACCTCACCTTGGACAGGTGAACCCCAAGGCTCCTGCAGACACGATGACATCATGCAGGTGAACAAACTGTGTGAGGTGCGTCTGCTCAGGCGTGTGTCAGGTGTGTGGTGTTACCTGTGGATGCCGGAGCACTCGATGCACATGGTCACTCCCAGGTTGATGGACGCCCAGCGAGGCTCCTCCTCCCCACAGTCACAGCAGCGCTGGTTCCCACGGCCCCTGAGGGCCACGCCCAGCACCGCAGGCCTCCGAGGCGGGGGGGCGGGGGAGGACTCCCCACCACCCAGGAGAGGGGGGGGCTCTTTAGGCTACACACACACAGATGTTAGCTTAGCATAGCATAAAGTCTAGGAACAAAGGGAAACAGCTAGCCTAATCCTGAGTACTTGAATTTTCACTGCTGTGTCAACAGCAGTGAACACACCTGTGGGGGCTGAGTGTCGGCCCGCTCTCTGTAGGCGAGGTCGATGCTGCCCTGCAGAGCGCTGAGCCACACCTGCTTCAGCTGCTCCGAGTCGGCCTGCAGAGCACAGCACCTGACGCGCACACACACGCACCAGTGAACCCGGCTGTTGCTGCTTCGTTAGCACGTATCATTAGCATCTCGTTAGACTTGTCTTACTTCTGAACCGACAGCAGCTCGAAGCAGAACCTCCGCTCGATGTTCTCCACGGGCTTCACTGCACACAGTCGCAGATCCTCAAACAGAACCATGCTCTCCTCCTGCAGCCACACACACACACTCATCAGCATCAAGAAGACAACAACTCCCATGATCCCATGCTGCTTAATGATGTCATCAGACTGCGTGTTGTGTCAAAGAAACGCCGAGGCACACCTTGTGTGACTTCCTGTAGATGAGCTGATTGTCTCTGATGGAAAACCAGCACCTGAGGGTGGAAACACTTGTTTAGCTTTATCACACACACACACACACACACACACAGAAAGGTGTCATTCACCAGGAACCAGCAGGATCAGGTCTGTACCTTTTCCAGTTTCTGGATTTCCTCCTTGAGCGTTTGAAGAGGTAACCCTGGATGATGTCATCGCTGCAGGGACTCGGGCTGACAATCGGCTCACCTGATGCGTCCTGACCGCACGCGCGCGCGCGCGCACACACACACACACACACACACACGCGCACACACGCACGCACACACGCACACACACACACACACGCACACACGCACACACACACACACAGCTGTTCATTGTTTCACCTGTGACATTAATCTGACAGAGCCACGCTAGCTGTTTCCCTCTGTTTCCAGTCTTTATGCTAAGCTAAGTTCACAGACATTCAGTCGCTCAGTCAATATCAGAAAGTGTTGAACTGCTCCTTTAACACTCAATGTTGCAGAAGAACATGTCGCTGAAGGGCCTGAGGAACCTCGATTGGTTCCTCCCTCAGACAGGTGACAGGTGAACTGACTGCTGATTGGTCTCTTACTCTCTGCTGCACCAGCAGGTGTCGGTTCTCCAGTTCTTTTCTTTTTGCTGCACAGTCCGTCGACAACTGAGACAACTGAGAACACAAGATGAGACCACAGTGAGACCACAGTGGGGGGTCAGAGGTCACAGGGCAGAGGTCACAGGTCAGGGGTCACCCACCTGCGCCGCCATCATCTTCATGGTGGGCTCCAGGTCCCGCAGCAGGTCAAAGCCTTGGTGGAAGAAGGTGAACTGAGCGTGGACGAAGGAGAACACCTAAACACACACACACACAGGAGAGCTGTGAACAACATGGCCGACAGCGAGACGCCTCCCGCTTCACCTGAGGACAGGTGAGGACAGGTGAACTGGCGTTCAGCTCTGAGATTGAACTCACTGAGTTTAGGACGTCGATCCTCTGCTGAGTCTTGAAGCTGTTGAGCTGAAACAGCAGAAACAGGTTCACATTCAGACGTTTATAAAGTCATCGTGTTCACTGGGCCACCGTGGCGTCTCTGCGTACCTGCAGGCAGTAGTCCAGGGCGAAGTGTTGGTAGCATTTGCGTGTGGCGAGCAGCAGATGACTTGCCCGCTCGGCGTCTGTGGCTTTGTGGCGGGAAACCTGAGCGCTCTTCGCCGCCGCCGCCTCCAGATCCTCCCCGATACGAACAAACTCCTTCCTGGTCTCGAGCAGCTGAGGGAGGAACCTCAGAGGCACAGAGAGACACAGCGACATCATCATCAGCATCACTCACAGGTTAAAATGCACAACAGGACAGGTGGAAAGTGTGTGTGTGTGTGTGTGTGTTGACCTACTGTGTACACAGGCTGCTCAGCTGCTGGCTGATGGCTCTCTGAGTCTGATCCAACAGCATCTGAGGACAAACAGAGGGATGAACACGAGCTGCTGCTCACAGATGCTTTACTGAAACAGGAAGTTGCATCAGAGTCACGTTCAGTTAAATTATTGATTTAAATGAATTCTGTTTATTTCGGTTT
This sequence comes from Datnioides undecimradiatus, assembly GCA_008933995.1. Lineage (NCBI taxonomy): Eukaryota > Metazoa > Chordata > Actinopteri > Lobotiformes > Datnioididae > Datnioides > Datnioides undecimradiatus. The sequence continues at coordinate 1,331,307 of WARS01000077.1, read as the reverse complement.
AAGCTAAGAAGCTACTGATCCTGCAGTCTGAGTTCTCTGAACTGTTTCCAGATGTCTGCACAAACACTTCAGCTGTGGCTCTCCAACAGCTGAGGCGTTAAGTTGTTGCTGTTTCTGAAACTGGTCTATTTCTTTAATATTGTGTGTGTGTGTGTGTGTGTGTGTGTGAACATTCTCACGCTATTCTGTTAATACTTCAGGTGTTTATGCAGACGATCCAGTGAGTCCACAAACCGCAGGATGACATCATCGTGATGTCAGGATGATGATGTTTGAAGCTGTTTCAAATCCTGCTGATTTGTTTCTCAGATGTTTATTTAATTATAATTTTATAATGAAGTTGAGTTTTTATGTTGAGATGTTCCTGCATCTATCTGCACTGAGCTTCACAGGTTGGTACTGTTGCTACACAGAAAAGTGTGTGTGTGTGCACTCACAGTGTGAAAGCTGACCATCTCCTGCAGGCCCTGGTTGAACTGGTTCAGACAGTTCTGAGGGGAAGGAAACAGGAAGTGGATGAGGATGTGACATCACAGCTCTGAGGATGAACAGATGGTGAGTGCAGTGATGGGAACATGTTTCCCAGAAGCCTTCAGTGTTTTCAATCATGTAACCAGTAAAACCCTGAGTCACAGTCTGCAGATGTGCTAGCAGCTCTGTGAGGTTCACTGAATGCTAACATGCTAACAATAACCGGTGCAATAGCTCCTCATTAGCATTAGCATTAGCGTACGGTGATGACGCTGTCCTTCTTGTGGTATGTGAACAGTTCAGCCAGGCCAGTCAGGAACAGCTGATTGGCTGTGTTGTACACTTGTCCCGCCTCCACCATCTTCCCGCACAGCTTCATCACCTGATTGATCAGACAGGCAGATCACAGACCAATCAGATCTCTGCACAGGTCAGCAGTACTTGTACTATATAGTACAACAGTGATTCAGGTAGTCCAGGCAGTATCAGCAGTAACAATCACAGCAGCAGTAAAACTACAGTAATGTTGTTAAAGTGGTAGAAACGTCACCAGAATAACTGACAGTAATAAAAGGAGTAACGGGAGTAGCTGTTCCAACAGAAGTGGTAATAGAGTATTAACAGTAATTGAGTATTAACAGTAATTAATTGAGTATTAATAGTATTCGAGGTTGCAGCATTAACAGGAGCATCTGCAGCAGTACTTGTACCTTGTCCAGATGTGTCTCCAGCACAGAAACATCTGTCTCACACTGCTCCAGCTTCAGTCTGAGCAACGTAAACAAAACGTCATCAGAACTTATGCGCATGCGCAGTCTTGACACGCTGTGTGCGTGTGTGCGTGTTACCTGAAGTTAGGTGAATCTTTGACACACTCCTCGAAGTCCAACAGTGAGTCCATGTTGTCTGTCAGCGGCTCTTCTGTTAATGTCGCGGAGTCAAACTGTTGATAAAGTTTATTAAACGCTCTTCATACTGACGGTTAGCCTGTTAGCCCGTTAGCTGAGCAGCAGTAGCGGTGTTTCTCTGCGGTCTCCTCCATCCAGCTGCTCTACCCTCTGATGATTCAGTTCATCCTTCATGTTAAACTCTGTCCCGGGAAACCGCTGATCACCTCCTCCCGCGAGCGCAGTCTATACTCTGGCACGCGGCCGATCACCGTGTACGCGCGCCTGCCGCCGCAGTTTAGAAGAAACTATGATTAAAAGCGAGTTGTTGTGTTTTCAGTGTAACAGCTGTCTGTGCATCCTGCAGCCCGCCGCTCCTGTTGCTAACCGACAACTTCCGCCAAACATCCGGGTTGGCTCAGGGCCAAACGGCGGGAAGCAGCGACGCCCTGCGGCCGGAGGTGGAGCGGCGCAACAGGTACGTACACCTGGTACTGCGGTAAAACGGCTACACTACAGCGTAGAAATACTGTTACAACTGAAAATATAGAGAATTATTAGCATTAAAATACAATGTATTATTAAATATATAAAGATGATGTTTCCATTAATTTAATGATCCGACTTTGCTCTATAAATAAAAAAGTCATCTTCATATAAAGAAATTGAGAACGTTTTAAAGCACATTTCACAGAGTGCCTCATATAAAATGAAAACCTCAAAGCAAAACAAATACATAAACACAACTTAATAATCTAAATCGGACAGGGTGTGAATATGTGAATATTTAGATTTTAGTTCCACACCGGAGAAATTTCAGTATATATAAATTTATATATATAATATATATATATATATATATATATATATATATATATATATATATATATATACCACTCTACTCTACATGGATGACATCAAGTTGTATGCCAAGAGGAGAGGACATCGACTCACTGATACACACAACCAGGATCTACAGCAATGACATAGGAATGTCATTCGGACTGGAGAAGTGTGGACGAATGATAACAATGAGAGGCAAGGTAGTCCAGAGAGTGGGGATTACACTACCAGAGGGCAGAATAGCAGACATTGAGGATAGCTACAAATTGGGTATACCACATGTACATGGCAACTATGAGAAGGCCACAAGGAAGCAGCCACAGCCAAATACCCAACGAAAGCAAGGCAGGTCCTGAAAAGTCAGTCATTTGCGAACAAGGTCCAGGCAATAAACAGCTGTGCCTTGCCAGTAATCAGATAATTCCCAAGTTGACATTAAATTGGGCTGAAGTACAGACCACAGATATCAAGACACGAAAAGCTCCTTACCATGCATGGAGGGTTCCACCCAAGTCCAGCACCCAGAGACTGTACACTGCTTAAAGGAAGGGGGGCAGGACTGGTGAGCGCCAGGGCTACTATTCAGATGAAACATCCAAGATCCGGGAATACATCAGAAAGATGGCCCCATTGGATGGAGTGTTCAGTGAAAGTCTCAAGCAGTGGACACCAGACGAGTGGACCCAGGACGAACCTTCATGTGAGGACAAACCCCTGCATGGGATGTACCACTGACAGATATCAGAAGTGGCTGACATGGAGAAATCCTACCAATGGCTAGTGAGGGCTGGACTGAAAGACAGCGCTTGGAGGCGCCATCACAGCAAGGTGAACAGGCCCTGAACACAAGAGCCGAGAAGCCCAGATATACCACACACCAGCAAGACCCAAGGTGTAGGCTGTGCAAAGAGGCTCCCCAGAAACAGTCCAGCACATAACGGCAGGATGTAAGATGCTGGCAGGAAAAGCATACATGGAACGCCATCCAGGTGGCCAGCATAGTGTACAGAAACATCTGTGCAGAGTTTGGGCTGGAAGTCCCTAGATCCAAGTGGGAAACACCTCCAAAGGTGATAGAGAACGAGCGCGCAAAGATCCTGTGGGACTTCCAGGTACAGACTGATAAGATGGTAATGGCTAACCAACCAGACATTGTAGTGGTGGACAAGACCCAGAAGAAAGCCGTTGTGGTGGACATCGCAATCCTGCCGGCGGTGTAACATCAGGAAGAAGGAACATGAGAAGCTGGAGAAATACCAAGGCCTGAAGGAAGAACTGGAGAAAGCCTGGCAGGTAAAGACATCAGTGGTGCCTGTGGTGATCGGGGCACTCGGAGCAGTGGCTACAACAGATCCCAGGAAAGACAACAGACATCTCAGTCCAGAAAAGCAATACTAGGGACATGTAAGATACTGCGCAGAACCCTCAAGCTCCCAGGCCTCTGGTAGAGGACCCGAGCTTGCAGAGGAGGAACCGCCCGCGGAGGGCGAGATGGGAATTTTTTTATATATATATATATATATATATATATATATATATATATACAAAATATAAAAAATATATACAACAGACAATAAATATATACAACAGACAGACAATAGTGGGTGAAAAATAAATATGTATAAATACCAGTCAAAAAATATGTGTTTACCGTATATGTTATTGCACATGTTGATATAGTTATTGCACGTATATCTGTAGATGCATGTGGTGAGTGTCTACTGAGAGCAGGCTTGATTGAACAGTCTGACTGCAGCAGGAAGGAAGGATCTCCTTTAGGCACCGTGGATGGATCAGCCTGTCGCTGAAGGAGCTCTCCAGTGATGCTACAGTGGAGTGTAGGGGGTGTGAGGTGTGGTTCATGAGGACTGACAGCTTTGCCATGATCCTCCTGTCTCCCACCACCTCCACTGGATCTAGGGGACACCCCAGGACAGAGCTGGCCCTCCTGACCAGCCTATTCAGTCTGTTCCTGTCTGCAGCTGTGATGCTGCTGCTCCAGCAGACTAGTCTGAAAAAGATGGCTGATGCCACCACAGAGTCATAAAAGGACTTCAGCAGTGCTCCCTGCACACCAAAAGACTTCAGTCTCTGCAGCAGATGAAGTCTGTTCTGGCCTTTCTTAAACAGAGCATTTACATGATTTGACCAGTAAGAGTCAGTCACAGTTAACTTAGTAATTGAAAATGACAAACTTATGTAATAGAATAATTGCTGTGAAGTATGAAAAACACTTTTCCCTGCTGAGGTGTGGTGGAGGACGTGTAGAAGATAAATCAATAAATCACTTCAACAGCAAAGATAAAGAAAAAAGGTTTTTATTGGAAAACAGACAAGACAGGAGACGCTTGGATCAGGTGTGTGTGTGTGTGTGTGTGTGTGTGTGTGTTTGTTTCAGAAGCCAATTGAAACCAGGATCACAGTGACGTTGTCGGCACAGCCCCGCCTCACCGCCTCACTGGCTAACTGTTGGCACGCAGCTTCAAACCTCAGCTCCTCCTCCGTCAGCCCCGGCCGCTGCTCCACACTCCCCTCCTGCACAGGTGGGGGAAATTGGGGGGGGGGGGGTTATTACAGAATAACTGCAGTTTACTAACTCAGGTCTCTGACATGAACAGTTATCTGAAATCTAATCACACTCCAAGTAACTACGGTTCCCATGATGCTCTGGGGAAGTAAACAGGAAGTAGAATGTTGCTGAGTTCACTGAGAGCTAATAGTCAGCGCTATTTTTTTGTTTAGCCTCTATTTGTTTACATGTTGTCCTCCCAGAGACAACCAGACCGCTGACACCACAGGAAGTGAATGTCCCACTGAGTCTAACGCTGAGTGTTTCCTGTCTGAGTTGAGCTGCTGGACGACACAAAGATGAAACTGAGCAGCTCAAATGATTCAAATTCAGAGTAAAACTAAGAGACGTGTTCGCTAAAAGACTGAATCACAGTAAAGTCCAGAAACGATCAGTCAGACAGGAACCTGCAGGACGCTGAGGACGAACTTCACAGCTTCATCAGCAGAAAAGACTTTGAACAGACCATCACAGGCCAGGACGATGAACCTGCAGAGACGCAGAGACCAGTGTATGTTGTCAACCAGACAGGAAATGACTTCACCAGCTGTTCTCTGCACAGAGCCAGTCTTTATGCTAAGCTAAGCTAACCAGCTGCACACAGAAGTTTTATGTTCATGATGTTTTCGCTGAGTCATTCTTCCTGCTGACATGTTACAGTGTTGACCAATCAGCAGTGTTCTTGCCTGTCATTGGCTGTGAGCTGGCACCTCCTCAGGTCGGGGGTTGAAATGACGCCGCAGCGTTTGTACTGACCGTCTCCGATAGAACGGGACACCTCGAGGACGCCGAGCACCCTGCCGTCCCTGAAACACACACACACCCCGTTAGCATCGTCGTTATTTGGTTCCTCTGTGATTATGGGTCATCAGCTGATCAGCTGTGTCTGGTCTCAGGTCAGTTCTGGTCTCGGGGCTGCAGGTCGTGTACCTGACGGTGCCTCCGGCTCTCTGGATCCTCATCCTCTCCTCATAGATGGTCGGGTTGTGTTCTTTACTGAGAGCCAGAGTCACCGCCCTCCTCTGACCGCTGTCTCCTCCTCCTGCCGCCTCCATCCGACACAGCACCGCCTACACACACACACACACACACACACACAAGTCCCTCAGAACAACCACAGTCAGCCTGGGGTGGACCCGGCAGCCATGATGTTAGCGGCTCGTTACCCTGCTGTCTCCCAGGTTGGCCACGTACACCATGTCATCCACTACCAGTGCGCATGTTGCCGTGGAACCGTCCTTCCACGCTGGCTTCCTGTTTGACACAGAAACTGTCATAGGCTCCTGCTCATCCCAACAACTTCCTGTGACTGATGAACGTGTGAGCTGAGCTCTTACTGGCTGGAAGCTTTCTTCAGGAAGTCCTCGTCTGTCTGTCGGAAAGTGTCCAGGAGACATTTCTTTATCAGTTTGTCCAGATTCTCCGTTTCTCCTGAAAGAGACGACACGTTTCAGCCGGGGACGCTCGGCTGGAGCGTCACACAAAGATGCCATCGTGTTAAGACTCACCGCTCGGGAACTTCTTGGCCAGGTTGTGATGAAGATTCTCTGCAGCGAATCGTGAAGCTCGAGCTCCTCCGTGACCGTCAAACACCGCGAAGTACGAAACACGAGACCTGCAGGACACACGAGACATGTCAGAGAGACACACACTTTCCCAAGGAGGACTTCCTGTTGACGCTGACAGCTGCAGCTCTTACACTCGTCCTGGCAGAGTGGACAGACAGACGCACATGTCCGGCAGCAGCACATGGGCGTCCTGCATCTCGTCCCGCTCGCCACGCCTTGCCGCCACATAGCCTTTGAGCACAGGGAGACCTGGACCACAACACACATGTCAGCTGTCACTCTCAGTGCCGCCACGCGCCATGTTTCCATCTGCTCAGGTCGTTAATTAGAGGAGAGAAAGCCAACAAACATTGTGGTGGAAGAGCTGAAGACCTTCTCTACAAACTTTCTTGACCTCCTCCTCTCTGTCAGCGGGACGCTCGGCTTCTTCTCGCCGCCGCTTTAACGTTTTCTCCTTTTCTTCTTCTGCTTCTTCTTCTTTCGTGGACTGTGCTGCAGGAGCTGGAGCTGAGGGAGAGTCAGAGCAACCACAGGGCAATGAGCAGAGTTAATCAACCTACACACAGGAAGTTAACAAGCTGATCAAATGATCCAGGTTCAGGTTATTGATCAATCTGCTGATCAGAACCAGGACGCCTGAACCAGCTGAGACACGAGGACTGAAGCACTTCAGCTCTGATTCAGTTGTATGAAGCATCAGCTCGTCTGGGGCAGGTGAACTGTTTCTCACCTGTGGGATAACCTCCTGTTTACCTGGGGTCTGTTACCGCTGTCAGTTCATTTAGGTCCGGTCTTAAAACTTCAGATTACTGAATATTTGCAGTGAAACTGATAAATAATTTGATATTCCGGCGGTTTGCTAAGTTTTATTTACTTTAAATTAAATGTTACTCTTTTATTTATTTTATTATTTTATTCTGTGCCCGGTGTAAACACGTGGATTTGCCGGTTGTCCGTTAACTCGCTGGCCTCACCGGTGGTCTGTGTGGGCTCCGGCAGGTCGTCAAACAGATCCATCCTGCAGCGTTAGCTCGGGTGCTAATTAAACAGCGAACTGCCGTAGCCGAGCTGTCGGTACAGGCTAACGCTGGTTAGCTGTCTCTGTCAGCGCCTGAACGTTTCGGTGTCTGTGTGTCCGCCAACAGACGCCACCGACGGCGGAAAATGTCTGAAGTGTTTCCTGGAAGAGGCCCAGCTCTCCTGACGGTCGGTTCTTCAACACACTCATTTAACTTCAGCGCGGTGACGCTGATTGTTCGCCCCGGCACGAAGCGCGAAGTCCGGCTTAGCCGAGCTGCTAGCATCAGGTTAGCATCAACAGAGCACTTCCGGCCTTCTTTCAAAATAAAAGTCTCCGCTATAATGTACATAAAATGATACAGTAGTCAATAGTATTAGTTTGATCGGTTTATTAGGCGGTGTATGTTGTCAAAGGTTAAGTAGCCTAAAATGGGAAACTGATGAACACACCTGTGATACTTGTTTTCCGTTTTATAGAACAAAATTAAAATCAATCGATCAATTAAACCATAAACAAAAAGCAACTTTGGTTTTTATGTTTTCAGGCTTTATTAATAAACTGAACTTTATTAAATCGCACACAAAACACAGAACAACAGGAATTTAAATCAGGAATAAAGTGAAGATGCAACTAATGATAAAAGTATTTCAGAAGTGAATACATGACGTGTTAATACCATCATGTTAACTGAACTGAAACACAGTAGTGATCAAAAGGAACTAAGTACATTTACTCAAGCTGCCAGGCTATAATTCAGTCACCTGCTCCTACATCACTCTCTAGACGCTCAGAGAAGGTATTGTTACTTGCTGCTTTATGTTGGTGTGACACACACTGACCCAGGGCGACAGGAGGTGTTTCAATGCTCATGACAAACTGCACCTGTTCTTGGGGCCTGAGCTTGCTTTCACTGTGTTTCATGCAGCTCTGATTAAAGTGTAACAGCTTCATGTTTACGAAAAGGATGAAGATCTCTGCCTCCTTCCCTTCCCTCCTTGCTTCCTTTCCTCCTTCCTCGATTCTTCGGTCAGCCAATAGGAGCCGAGAAGCGGCTGCTCTGGGCTCCTATTGGCTGACAGCAGGATAAAGGCAGAGCCGGGGTTCATGAGGAGTCAGTGGGGTTGAAAGCTCTCCGACACTCACATGTCCGACACTTCCCGTGACCCTGAAACAGTCGTGATGAGAGTTGCGCTGTGTGGATGAGCTTTAAGTTGATGAGCTTCACAGATCCGCTGCACTGTCCAACATGCGGCTCAGTCTCTGGTGCGTCTGGACCGGCTGTATTCTGACCCTTCACACTGCAGCTCCGCATCCTCCTGACGGCCAGCGGGGAGCCGAGCGGCACGGCCGCAAGAGGCTGAGTACCGACGGACACACACCGTCTCCGGGCCCCGGAGCTCCGGCGGCGGTGAGTGGAGCCCCAGAGCAGGTCGGCCGCAGGAGAGCAGCTCTGACCGGGTGAGCAGCTGCAACACAGGCAGCAATATTAAGATATTATTATTTACATTTGTATATATGTCAGATTTCACACTATTGCTTCAGTGACTGAACCACTACACACACACACACACACACACATTTCAGTGCAAGTTTCTGAAGCACCAATCACAGCTTCTCATATTCCCTCAGTCAGGTCTTACAGATTCAGTGGGGCAGTATTAGTTAGTTAATTATGTTTTCTATATCTGATTGTTTATATTGTTATATAATTATAACAGGTGAAAGTTAATAAACCTTTAAAAATGAACTAATTTACACACTGAGGAGCTGTGTGTGTGTGAACAGTGTTTTTCACTTTAAATTTTAGTTTTTGTTCATTTTTCAAAATGAATTTATTTTCTTTTGAGCCTTCGGTCCGTTCATCATCACAGATTTGTGATTTTAAATCATTTTATGAGAGGTGTAAACACCAACCCTGGTTAGCTGCACAGCTAACTGAGCTAACTGAGCTAACAACAGCTGCAGTTCCAGGCTGACTGTAACAAGGGCAGCTGCTGATTGGAGTGTTGTCTTGTTTTTAATAACTGGCCAATGGAAACAGAGTTCAATAGCAGTGCAGTGGTTCTGGATGCTGCGATCGATTGGCTAGTGACGAGTCGTATGACTTTCAGTTTCAACATGTGATCGATGATGTAAAACCTTAGAGTTAATCTCAGCAGGTTGTGTCGTCAACATTAACTAACGGAGAACATGTCGGCGTGTTGAGCGGCGCAGCTGACAGAACGACAAGCGAATCAGGATTCAGTGGTTGGTGTCATCGACCAATAGGAGGACAGTATGCTCTTCACCTGTAAACCAGGTGGTGTAACAGAGCGATGATGTTATTGGTGCTGCAAGGTGAGACGTCATCAGACGCCATGTTTGTTTACGTTCTTGTTCAGGGACGTCTGTCTGTAGCTCCTCCCTCCTGATGACATCACTCAGGTTGGCAAAGGTGGTGAGCTGTGGTTAAGTCTGTCAAGACTCTTTCATCTGAGATGATGTTCACCATCCAGCTGATCTCCACCTGTAGGCACAGTGTGTGTGTGTGTGTGTGCGCATGTGCGCGTGTGTGTGTAAACAGATTTAAGGAGGTACGGTGTAGGTTTGTATGAGTGTGTGAAAAGGTGAAAGAGTTCACGGTGACTTCAAAGTACACACACACACACACACACACACACACACAGGCAGGCTCCGTTCAGTCTGGAGGTAAAGTTCTGGTGCTGAAAGGATGATTGATTGATTGATTGATTGATTGGTTGAGTTGCAGACAAACCTGTTGCTCATGTTTGTTTGTTTTGTTAATAAATTGATTATCGATCAGCTCCAGTCTGATTCCCTCTGTAGATCTGATCAGTGCACGAGACACAAAACAGTTTGAGCTGAACCGGTTTAATCTGCAGAGACTCGTGGTCTCAGCTGCAGCCCGACCTGTATCCACGCCTCCTCAGTGCGGCGGGGGTCAGTTTGCTGTGAGTGCTCCATTTTCAGACAGGAGGATGAAAGTGAAGCGATCAGACGCTCTGAGCTCCTGTTTGATCTGAGGCTGAAGGTCGGCAAGTGGGAGAACAGAGGAGAACCCAGAGCCCTGCTGGACTGGACTGAGAACATGTTCTCACACAGAGGAACCACTCTGAATACTCTGATAACATCTGACTGCAAGCACTGAACATTCAGACCTCCTGTGTAAAATGCTAACATACGTTATGGTGGCATGATCCAGTGTCATGTGACTGCTACTGTCGGCCATCTTTGATGTTAATATCAGTTCTAAAACAAACGCAAACATATAAACGTTCATCTAGAAGTTAAAGAAATGATGTGTCAGCTTCTTCTCTGAAGCTCACAGTTGCTGATGCTAATGCTAATGCTAGCTAACATCTCAAGACTGGCCTCAGCTTCTCAGCAGAACTACAAACATGGCCGCCAGTTAACAATGCATGAGCTGTGGAAACACTGATGTGGCATGTGATGCATCATCAGGCGAACAACAGCTGTTACCATGGTAACCACACACAACAACAAAGATGGCTGATTAGAAGAGCGAATAATTAGGAGTTTACAGTAACAACAGACTGAACTGTGACACGAGTAATGATAATTATTCTAATTAAATGGAATTTGACTGTATGAATTAAAAACCCAGGCCTGAATGAAAATAATCAATTATTTAAATTATATAAATAAAAACAAATAAAAAGCTGATGAAATAAATAGAGAGTTTGTTCTGACGCAGACTGAGTGAGCAGTCTGTGTGTATACAGCGTCAACACTGTGTGTGTGTGTGTGTGTGTGTGTGTGTGTGTGTGTGTGTGTGTGTGTGTGTGTGATTGTGATGTGGGGCCTCCTCTGCAGTCACAATACAACCATCACACTGTGAGTAATGATTAAATCCTCTGTTGTGTCCACACGGCTTCGTCTCTCCGTGCAGTGCTCGCATCATCAATACGTTACCAAGGATACGAAGTACACACACATACACACTTACACACACTGCTGCCGCAGCACCAGTGCTCCAGTCTGTTACTTCAGTGGGCGCAGTTATACTGCATCACAGAAACACTGCTGCAAAGTACAGAGGTGAAGTTTACAGACACACACACACTTCCTTTTGCACACAGCTGTGAAGGTGGGGGGGGTCTGACCCAGTGTTGATCTGCTAATTGACTGTTTTTCCCAGAAGGCCGATGGGCCAACAGCTGCTCAGAGCGCAGCTCGTTGTAAATGTGACTGATCTGACGAGTTTATTACACTTCCTGTTTGATCACGTGATGCTGTTACCCTGGACCGTAAAGAGCTAATAACTGCCGACCGCCGGATGCTGAATTGATCTTTAATCCTCTCCCTGTCTGTCTGTCTGTCTCTCTCAATCTCTCTGTCTCTCTGCCTGTCTGTCTCTCTCTGCCTGTCTGTCCCTCTCTCTGCCTGTCTGTCTCTCTCTCTGCCTGCCTGTCCCTCTCTCTGCCTGTCTGTCTTTCTCTCTGCCTGTCTCCCTCTCTCTGCCTGTCTCTCTCTCTGCCTGTCTCTCTCTCTCTGCCTGTCTGTCTGTCTTTCTCTCTGCCTGTGTCTCTCTCTCTCTCTCTCTCTCTCTCTCTCTCTCTCTCTGTCTGTCTGCCTGTCTCTCTGTTTGCCTGTCTGCCTGTCTCTCTGTCTGTCTCTCTCTCTCTCTGTCTGTCTCTCCCTCTGCCTGTCTCTCTCTGTCTGCCTGTCTGTCTCTCTCTCTGCCTGTCTCTCTGCCTGTCTCTCTCTCTCTGCCTGTCTGTCTTTCTCTCTGCCTGTCTCCCTCTCTCTGTCTGTCTCTCTCTCTGCCTGTCTGTCTGTCTTTCTCTCTGCCTGTCTCTCTCTCTCTGCCTGTCTGTCTGTCTTTCTCTCTGCCTGTCTGTCTCTCTCTCTGTCTGTCCCTGTCTGCCTGTCTCTCTGTTTGCCTGTCTGCCTGTCTCTCTCTCTGTCTGTCTGTCTCTCCCTCTGCCTGCCTGTCTGTCTCTCTCTCTCTCTGCCTGTCTCTCTGTCTGTTTCTCTCTCTCTGCCTGTCTGCCTGTCTCTCTGTCTGTCTGTCTGCCTGTCTCTCTCTCTCTCTGTCTGCCTGTCTCTGTCTCTGCCTGTCTCTGCCTGTCTGTCTCTTTCTCTCTGCCTGTCTGTCTCTCTCTCTGCCTGTCTCTCTGTCTGTCTGTCTCTCTCTCTGCCTGTCTGCAGTCCTCATGTCTGTGGAGGTCGGTGCTGTGTTGGATGGACGTTGTCTCCTAAAACCCGACGATGCACCAAACGTGAGTACCGTCTGATTTTCCCTCGGGAACATGAAGCAGCCATGCGTCTGTGAAATCGTTTATCGGCGTGAACATCGGCCATCTGCGTTCACTCTGAGCCGTCAGGTCGGAGTTTCACGACTTCCTGCCGCAGATCTTCAGTTACACTCATCTGGACGACAGAGGCACCAGCTGCTTTTCATCTGCAGATCCTGTGTGAACAGACAGGGTCGTGTTCACCACAAAGACTCGTGTCAGTGAAAGTGAGATCATGAGATGTTCAGTGAGCTCAGCTCTGAGAATCAGAGGAGGCTAACAGGCTAACAGTCCCAGAATGCACTGCTGTCGACAACAGCCAATCAGAGAGTGTCAGGCTGAAGTCAGAGCTCGTTAGATTAACGATGAGAAGATGTGCCAGAGATCAGCTGTCTCCATGGCAACGACTGCTGAGGCTCATGGGAACTGTAGTATTTAGAGTGAACAGTGTCAGAGCATCTGATTCTAGAGTTGAGTAACATTCATTGTGTGATCAGTTGTGGATCAATAACAGTTAATTAGCTGTTTTTATAGCTGATCAGTCAGTGATATATGAAAGCGAGCAGCAGTGACGTCACTCTGCTGAAACTGTTGCACTTCCTGTTTCAACAGCAAATCATCAGAAAGCTGAGTCTGATCTTTGTCCCTGAGTTAAACTGTGCGTTCAGCTGCGTCACTGTGCTACAGACCAGAGGCTCCACTCAAGTAGAGAGACGACAGTGTTAAAGTGTGATCCAGGTTATTGATTCATTCTGATCGAAGCATTAATGTGGAACAGAGCTTCTCTCTGTGACTGAGCAGCGACTCAGCAGCGATGTGACTCTGCAAAGGTCAGAAGCTGCTTTCTGAAACACATCACTGTATTAAAGCAGAGACTCAGCTTCAATGCTCTGCAGAGACTCTGGAGTCAAAGCAACACATCACCACACACTGTCTCTGACTCACACACCAGGAGATACACTGCTGACTCAGCACAGGTGTGAGTGACTCAGCAGATTGATGCGTCTCTGCTTTATGACTCGGATCAAAGTGGGAAGCTGTGCTGGACTCCAGAGTCCGTCTGCAGGGTCTGATTTATGACCTGTTCAGGGATTCACCAGGATCCTGCACCTCAAAGCCTGGAGAGGATCTGATCCACATGTAGAGCTGAGTAATCAGAGTAAAAGTAGTGTTAACATCTTGAGTAGGTGTACTTAGTAACATTACACCTCGGCTGTCCTCGCAGACAGGATTATGGATAACCGCAGACCTGTTTAAAACAAAGAAAAAAACAAAGTGACCACAGTAACGACTGCTGAGCCGTGATTGGACGATCAGTCAGCATGAAACATCCAGTCTTCATGCTAAGCTAGGCTAACTGAACACAGACGTCTCACTGTGAGATGAGATGGTTCCCTCAACCTGCAGAGGAACAGGAAGTGGTTCAATTCCTGCAGCAAATCAGAAATGCACTCACACACACACACAGGTCCAAATGGTTTCTTTCAGTTCAGGATTATTCAGGTCGGCAGAAACTCGTGAATGGAAACAGATTTACTCTCACTGCGTCTGACGGCTTACACACACACGCACGCACGCACGCTTAAGTCCCAGTGGGCTCAGAGCCCACAGAGTAAAGCTTTACTGTTTGGTCACATTGTCTTGACAGAAGAAAATGCTGTGTGGTTGGGAAACACACACACACACACACACACACACACACACACAAACAACCCGTCTGTCAAAGGAAATGCAGATCAGTGTGTGCTTCCTGTTGACGATGGTGCGTTCAGGGTCCACAATTTCACCTGAACTCAACGTCCACTTACTGAACTGAAGCTTTCAGCAGCGTCTCACTGTCTTCCTCTGCGGGTGGTTTGTCACAGCTTGTCCTGCTCTAACTGGTCTTTACTGGTCCTGGTCAGACTAAGTCTGGTTTCAGTTAGGCCCGGTTTTAGCGATGTGTGTCTGTGTGACCTCTGATCACATGGCGTTAACAGACTTAGCTTGAGACCAGGTCTAGACCCTGCAGATCCATCCAGCCCTCGGTGGACCCCTTACTCTCCTGACTCCTGGCGGGTGACCTGTGCCATGTCAGTGCTTCTCAAAGCTAAATTAGCTTAGCCTAGTTAGCAAGAACCCAGGCAGGACACCATTGAAGCTAATGCCTGCATTGTCCTCAGCCTTAGCCGTATGCTAACATGATGCTAACATCCGTTTGAAGAGGCGCTACGTCGTGTGCAGCGTGCACTGTGTGAATAAAGTTGATTTGAATAAAGTGTCACGCACCACGTTCTGTTGCACTAAAATAAAATGTCTCCTCATCGTGTCTCCTCTCCTCTCCTTGTCTCCTTTCCTTGCTGCTCTCTTCTTATTGTATCCTCTGTGTCTCATCTCCTTGTCTCCTTTGTTTCCTCTCCTTGCCTCCTCTCCTCCTGTAGCTAGATGTCTTCCTCGTTGCCATAACGGCGCGCTGTGTCGACAATCTAATCGCTGTGTGTGTCGACAAGGTTTCCATGGTTACCGTTGCGAGGTTTCCACGGTGACAGTGTCTCTGGCAGGTCGGACGCTGACTTCCATCCGCCCCTCCACCATCCAGCACCTGAACCCCAAACCCACAACCGGCCCAGAACCATCCAGCCGACCTGCTCGCCGCCGCAACATCAGGAAGATGAGGGTCCTTCCATCCTCGTTCACTCCACCCACCTCCACCTCCACTGCTGCAACAAAGCCCAGCAGTGAACCTGGAACTGCAGCCTCAGTCCTGACTTCACCTTCGTCTCCAGCTGAAAGCCACAAAGAGGACATGGAGAAGTTTGGACACGTTGGAGTCCAAACCGAGTCCAGGGGAGGCGTTTCCATGGTGTTCCTGACGACGGAGGAGAACCAAGCAACACCTGAGTCCACCAGCATCCAACCATGGACAGGAGACAACCCGGGTTCTCAAACTGTCTCAGAACCAAATGAAACTTGGATGAAAAGCCTGAAGCTGGAGTCTCGTACAGGGTCTGAGCCTGACGGAGGAACGTCCAGGCGAAGCTCAAAGACTGACGATAAAAGATTCATCCGACAGTCGGAGACATTCACACAAAGTCTGGACTCAAACTCAACGTCTGACGGAGAAGAAGGGTCACATCTGGAGGAGAACCCTGGGCCGAAGACGGTGGACGATGTGACGGGAGAGAAGGAGGGGAGAGTGATGGAGGAGGAGGTGAAGCAGGAGGTTACGGAGGAGGAGGTGAAGCAGGAGGTGACAGAGGAGGTGAAGCCTGGAGGAGTGAAGACTCTGAGGTGAGATCCTCCTCTCGTGTCGCCATCATCATCTCTATTAATGAACGAGCACAGCCCTCATGCTTTAACTATTAAACTCTGCACTGATTTGACATAGAAACACTTACTCCAGTACAAGTACACATCACAAATACTCGATTACAAGTCAAAGTATCTGAGTATTATCAGGAAAATACTCAAAGTATTAAAAGTAAAAGTTCATGATGAGCAGAGAAGAAATGTGCAGTTCTGTGTTTGGGCAGCAGGTGGAGCTCCTCACCTGAGAGTACTGTAAATACTGCAGTACTCCGAACTCTGCATGCTGTACTGTGCTCTGTACTACACACTGTTCTGCGCTCTGTACTGCGCTCTTTACTGACACTGTCAGTCTTTGATCACTTCGCTTCACTAACAACTAAAATGCTGCAGATTGAAAACCAGCGGCTGTAGTTCAGAAGTACAGAAGCCCATTTGTGCCAATACGTTTAGACCCAGATCCCAAAAGTCATTTTCATGAGAAACGTGTTAAAAATGAGTCTGTTTCAAAATAACCACTGACTACGTAAACACTGAGTATATCACAACTGAGGGCAGCTGCTGGAGCTTCTAATCGCTTTGAGAGAATAAAGCTAAACAGTGACTTTACACATCAAATTGTCAGTATAATGTGTCGAAATAATGAGGCAGAATTTAAAAATGACTCTTTTCTCAAACTAAGTTGGGAGTTGGGATCACAGAAGTATTATTGAGCACGTGAAGAGCAGCATAGCATCTCAAGACGTGGTATTTAAAAATAAAAATGAAACCTTTCCAAATCTATTTTTTACATTAACTCATTATTTTGAGACATTCTCATTTTAAAGAGCATCGTTTTTATCCCAGTGGCATAATTCATCTCCCATACATTCAACCTGAAACCTCTGCAGCAGGAACATCAGATATGATGTAACTGCACAGTGAGTACTCGTACTTGAGCAAAGTAACTGATTACTTCTTAAAGCAGGATTCCACAGTGATTCTTGGCAGCACAAAGCGCACCAGGTGTCACGCTCATTTCTGTGAGTGAATTGTATCTGAAACCACGGCAACAATCAACACAACCCCCGAGTCAGAGGTCAAAGGTCATGGAGGTCAGGGGTCAGAGCCAGGGTCCGGACGGACTGTGGAAAACTGACCACAGGGAGTGGAGTTCAGGGGGATTCTGGGACGTGTAGTTTCACACGTCACATGTGAACACGGTTACAGAGGTTAACACGCTTCAAATGCACTGCACAGAGAGACGGTGGTTCCTGCTGCTCGGTGTCTCTGTGTGGTTCTTCTGTGTCTTCGTGGTGCTTTTAATCTCTCTTATCTGTGCCATGTTCTTAGAAGCTCGAGTCTTTTAGGATTAAATACCTTCAGGTTGCAGAAAGTGTCGCACGCCATATTTTTGACCAAATGCCTCTTTTTATACTGCGACAGTGCTCGCGCAGCATGCTAACATTAGCTCCTTTGCTAATTAACACAGATTTCAGCTGAGGCCGACGTGAACTCATCTCAGTTCTGCAGTTGTTTGGTCCTGAACCACAACACTGGACACATTAATGTTTGATTCCCCTGTGGGGATCATGCATCTCTGCATGACATGTCATGACACTGTTTGATGCTGGACGTGCAGTGACCCTCCCAGGCCTGCAGTGCTGTTAAAGTGGGTCAGTTTGTTCTGTGTTTATCTTCAGTAGAAACATGAGGCTAATGTAATATTTTAGGTTTGCACGCTGGATGGAGATCTGGCCTGTAAATAAGATCCAGCCTCTTGGTTTTATCTGCTCCACCTCTGAACAGAGCAGCAGCTGTAACATGTGAGTGCAGATACACAACAGGCATGAAAAATAAACTTGCGTCAGACTGCAGGGCGTCTGTGCAGATCCATCCGTGTTGTTTGTTTCAGTGGACTGCAGCGGGTCTGGGCTGCGTTTCATCACTCTGCTTAAGGTTTAAATCATTCGGGCCGTTTGTCTCCCGCTGCAGACTCACCCTCCCACATTACTCTGTGCAGAGCACAGCGATCCACGCTGCTGTCACACCCCCGCGTTAATGAACTTCAGATTAATCAAACTTTAATTAATAGAAGTCTGGTTTGTTTATGGGCTGTTAGATGTTATAGATTTACAGCTGTGCAGTCTGTCAGAGCCTCAGTCACACAACAAACATCAGTGTTTTACTTTGTGTTTTAACTCAAGTTGTCCTGCACTGCTGCACAATAATAACTGCATTATAACTAAGTCTGTCTTTGGTACTCGTGTCTTCTTGTTGTGTATCTTTGTAGAACCTTTGTGTCTCTTCTCTGAACGTTCTTTAATTTCACTTTTAGGTTGTGTCTGTTTTGTCTCTCTGTTGTGTGTGCACCATGAGTAATATGTATTTGTACGGAGTTTAATGTGTACGTGTGTGCGTGTACACAACAGTCTGAGGGAGGCCCAGGCTGTGCTGCTGAGGAAGACTCTGTCACGGGGAGGAAGAGGAGACAAGATGGCCGCCCTGCTGATGAAGCACATCGAGAAGGAGCAGAAGAAGCTTCTCACTGGCTCCTCTTCTTCAGACTCATCGTCATCAGTAAAGACCAGCATGAAGACGTTCCACACTCAGCGGGGCCAGTACACCGTCCACTTCACTGCACCCAGCGGTCAGTAACACCACACACTGTTCCTCACTGCGTCTTCATCAGAGCAACTGTTTCCAGCACAGCTGCCCTAACCCCGGGCCTAATTAGACTTAACGAACCTGCAGTCACAGCACAAAATGCTGGCTTATAAGGGGTCACAGACAATAAATACCTGTTTCACACTAGCTTTAGCTTGTTATTAGCGTCCCTGGAGTTAGCCAGTTAGCTTTAGCCTGGTTTAATTCATTTCTATCAGAAAATGTATAATTGTGATTGTTGTCATAGTTAGTGTCAGTGTTTTACTGTAGTGCAGCATTGGTCCATGAGCAGCCTGGCTGTGTATTAACTGTGTGTAACGTATATCTGCTGCCGCTGGGCTGCGAGATACGAGAGCAGACATGTTAATGGAGCAGCCCGGTGTTTGGACATGTTAACACTATCCTACAGCGTGTTTAACACACATACCACAACAAATGGGTCATTATTTTCTATAATAACTGTTGTGAAGCTGATACGGTGGTGCTGAGAGATAAACTGTACACAGGCAGGTCGTGTCTGATACGCTGACAGTGATTTAATGGAGCAGGAACGCCGGGTTTTCACTGTGTGTGAGCTTTAGATAAGGTGACTGTTAATACAGGCTTGTAGTTCAGCCCTGATCACTGTGATTAGACCAGGAAACAGTTCCTGCTATTGTCCAGCTGTGGAAAGAACTGACTGCAGTCCGCTTTACTGCTGAAACAATGGAAGAACTGATGAAATCTAAGATGGAGGCACTGATACAGCAGCTATGAATCGTTTCTGATGTGACACTGTGAAGTGTTGGGCTTCACCTGCCACAGTCTTTGGAGCCTGAGTCATAATTAACAGATTTAAAACAAGAACCCACATAATTTCTGATATCAAGCTAACAGACTAAGGCTAAAGCTAACAGATAGTAGCTCAGGATATCAGGCTAATGGACTTAGGAGAAAGCAATTCCTAAGGAGATTCCATGATCTAATGCTAACAGACAGAGGCTGAAGCTGTCCAGGTTATAATGCTAATAGACTGAAGCTAAAGCCAATCCTAAGGAGTGAATGTTTTGGCAGCCATCTTGACAGCCATCTTGAAAATTACACCAGGTTGTGCTTTAAGTTGTTTGTCTCCTCTTCTAGCATCTCTGGCAAAAGCTAGCAGGTCCCAGTTATCTTAACAGGCTGAGGGTAAAGCTCGTAGGTCCAAGGTCATGCTATCAAGCTAACAGACTTATGATAAAGAGAACAGGCTGAAGCTAAAGCTAACAGCTAGGTCATTGTATCATGCTAACAGACTGAAGTTAAAGCTAACAGGCAGGTCATTGTACCATGCTAACGGACTGAGGCTAAAGCTAACAGATTCCAGGTCCTGATATAATGTTAGTAGACTGAAGCTAAACTAAAGTCACTTCGTAACCATCTTGAAATAGCTGCTAGGTTGTCCTTTAAGTGGGGTGTCTCCTCTCTTAACGTCTAACAGGCCCAGGTTGATATGCTAACAGACTCAGGCTAAAGCTGATATCATGTTAACAAATTTAAGCTAAAGCTAGCAGGCCTTAGGTTAAAATATAATGCTAATAGACTGAAGCTAAAGCCAATATGTCCCATGTTATGATGTGATACTGACAGATTGTGGCTAAAGCTAACACATCATGGATCATGATATTATGTTGGTGAAGAAAGTTTGTCTCTTGGCAGCCATCTTGGAAATGCTGCTTAAGTCTTTTTAAGGGATTTGTTGCCTCTTTTCATTAAGTCTCTGGATAAAGCTAATGGGCCCCAGGTCATGCTATCATGCTAGCAGACTGAGGCTAAAGCTAACAGGTCCCACATTAAAGCTTGAGCCAAGTCAAGTTTGATGTTTATTGTCCAATCACAAGTGACACAAATTAGCATCCAGGAGCATCACGGCCTGTCCACACATGTTGTGTGTTCAGAGAGTTGTGTGTGTTGTGTGTCCACACATGTTGTGTGCTCAGAGAGCTGCAGAAACAGAGTGGTCTGAATTAAACCACTGCACGGGTCAGCAGTCTTGAAGTGGGCCATTCACACACTGATGTGTTACTCACAGGTGGAGTGTGTCACCGTGCTGCAGCAATAATGTACACAGTGTTCAGGCTTCACACTGGGTCACTGTGTGTGTGTGTGTGTGTGTGTGTGTGTGTGTGTGTGTGTGTCGTCTGCAGTCAGTCAGGACATGAGCTCATAGACAAACAGCAGCAGAAACAACCAGCCCCTTTTCCACCGCAGATCACCACAGCCCTCTGTGCTGCTGGGGCACAATTTGTCTCATGTTGTACTAAAGCTGCTCATCACGTGCTTCCCTTTGGTTAAGATTTAGTAGAAACTGTTTAAATTGAAGCTGCAGAACTAAAATTAATTTTCATAAATATGTGATTATTTATTATTTCTTTCATTGAGCAAACACCAGTAAACAATACGTGTCATTTCCTATGAGTGGTGTTCAGATGTGTTTTATATACGCAGCAGCTCACATTTAGCTCAGAGCCACTCAGAGCTGCTAACATGACTGTCAACTGCTAAACCTGCACATCACAGACTGCAGCTAAATCACACACACGTTAGCATTACAACACAGTTAGTGTAACACGTTTGCTAACTGCACTTCATAACATCTGTTCAGGCTCAGGTCAGAAACACTGCAGTACTAATCCAGAGCTGCTTTATCTCATATCGTTACTGTAAAGCACGAGCTGCCAGCGTGTCTGCAGCTGCTCCTCTCTGCAGTTTGCTCATGTTTAAAGTCTGTTTTCGACGTCAGGAGCTCAGCGTCAGCCTCTGAAACCCAAACCAGGGTTGCATCACCGGCCTGTTAGGAAAACTGTGTGTGTGAGTTCTTCTGCGCATAACGAGCAAAAAAAAGAGAAGAAGAAAGTCGAAGAGTGAAGGAGAGAGAGAGATTCATGCTCTCTCTCTCTCTCTCTCTCTCTCTCAGTGTAGACTGATGGACCAGATCCCTGCTAAACATTTTGTTTGGAGCTGAGCCCAGTCCTGCACACTGCTTTCAATTATCTCTCACCCCTCTCTCTCTCTCACTCTCTCTCCCTCTCACTCTCTCACTCACTTTCAGCTCAGATACACTGTTGCTTGCTTGCTTGCTTGCTCGCTCGCTCGCTCACATACAGGAGTGTTTAGGGGAAAACAGTGCAGAGAGAGAGAGTGGGGGGGCGGGTTGTTTTTCTTCTTCCTTCCCTCCTTTTTTCCTGCGACACTCGTTTTTGACTCCACCACAGGGAGAGAGAGAGAGAGCGAGCGAGGGGTGAGGTAGAGTCAGAGGGGAGGAGAGGTCTGGGAGTTTGGACGATGCAACACGCTCAGAAACTGTGACTGCAACACTCAGTGAAATGCTGCAGCCTCAACTCTGCTGTTTTCTGTCGTCTGTCTTCATCGTCCTCATCTCTCCTCCGCCAGCTGATGGACAGACGGCGCACGCAGGAGGAGGAGGAGGAGGAGGAGGAGGTGTGGAGAGGATCCAGGTGATGTTCACGCCGACCATCTGCAAGGTGCGCTGTAGCCAGGAGCGATGTGTCAACTACTGCGAGCGAGGCAACATGACCACGCTGTACAGCAGCAGCGAGGCAGGAGGAGGAAGGAGAGACGGCTCCCACGGACCAGGCTTCAGAGTCTGTAAGTTCAACTTTTAACTTCCTTTGCCTGCGCAGCTCAGGTGGTTCAGATGAGTCCTGACTCACCTGAGCTCAGACAGGTTACCTGACTCCTGCCTCAGAGGCTTCGGGGGGGTTCATGAAGCAGGTGCGGCTCCTCAGAGGGGGACAGGTGGAGCTGCAGCAGGAGGTCAGAGGAGGAGACCTCAGGTGTGGTTCTGATCTTCGTGGTGTATTGATCCAGTGTAAGATTCAGATCAGAGACTGACGGTGAGAGAAACATCCAAACTCAATCTCAACACATGAGGTTTGATGTGTTGCATGTGAAGCTGCTTCAGCTGCGTCATGTGACCTGCAGCTGTCTGATGGTTGGCCGAGTTCTGAAGCAGAGCCGGTGAAGACTTGTCTGAACTGATTCCAGGTCAGCGTCATCAAATCACCTAACTGCTAACAGCAACTGTGAACAGCAACTGAACAGCAGCTGCTAACAGCTAATTTAGCAGAATGCTAACAGCTAATTTGACCAAATGTGAGCAAATATAGTTAAAAAAAAGCTGAGGTTGCAGTTTAGACTCAGGACAATGAATCCATGGGAACATTCTACTTCCTGTTTACATTCTGCAGAGCATCATGGGAGCTCTAGTTGCAAATCATACAGTGTCCATGTTGCACCAACAGTGCATTGAGAATCTGTTGAATGTCTATAATAACTCATTATAACGATATGAGCTTATGTTCCACTGTTTATTCTGTGCAGTATATATTTCCTGTAGCCACAGCTGCACATTTTTTCACTTATTCTCCTACACACACACACAGTATGCATTTTACTGTGCACTGCTGTGAGATGCTAAACTGCATTGTGTTGCTTCAGTGTTTGAACTGTGACAGAGCTTAATGTTGTCTAATCTGCAGCATGTGTGTCCGAGTGGCCGCGAGCTGCAGGCCTGTGAATAACTAACAAACTATCAGAGGGTTCGAAAGATGACATCAGCTCGTTGTGTCCAACGCAGGATCACATGATAGTGGCGGATGAAAACACACAAAATGAAGTTTCTTCAGCAGATTTTCTGGTGTTTGGCGAAATATTTGCGCCACATTTGGAGAAAAGTTGCCTGGAAACAGAACGGGGGGGGGGCACTGCTGACATATGGCTTCCATTTATCATTAACCCTCACACACACACACACACTGCTGCAGAGAATAAAGGAGGGGGTGATGACATCATGAGGTCACAAGGTCAGCCCCCCTCCTCAGAGCCTCCTCAGCCTCTAAAACACTCTGAATAAGCTTCATCAGCAAATATACATAGAGTAACATAGCAACCTGTCCTACCTGCTGCATCTGTGTGAGTGTGTGTGTGTGAGAAACTGAACACCTGAGTGTGTTGCTGTTTTAGTGGATCTGAGCCCCACAGTGAACATTGACACAGTTTGTTCTGAGTTTTGTTGTAAAGTAGTTTGAATCCTCTTCAGTCCAACAGGAAACTCCTCTTCTTCTCTGTTTCTCATGTTCGTCTCTGTCAGCATTGTCATTTGTTATTAGAAGCTGTTCTGACAGTAAACACTGAGTATTCTCTGTGTGACTGTATGAAACACGTCAACATATGCTTCATACATTGGTCCAGATTGATGGATTGGTCGATGTGATGTAACTGTAACTTCAGCGCCATCATCTGGTCGACATTTGAACCAACACTTTGGTTTACCACATGCATAACTAACAAAACTGCGTGTGTTTACTGGCAAATTAGCAACTTTTAGTATGCCACCATGCTAAACTAAGATGATAAACATTACTGAACACCGCAATGTTAGCATTATCACTGTGAGCAAGTTAGCATGCTGATGTTCAAGCGTATACAGCGTTACAGAGCTGCTAGCATGAGTGTCGCCACCTTTGCAGAGCCTTCAGGAGCTGCTGGAGAAACAGACAGCTCCGTGCTAATGTGTTAGCATTTGTGCTAACACGTCAGATGTTGTGTTACAGCTTTGCTTCAACCAAATATCGACCACAGAGCTGTCGGATCAGTCTGAAGTGTTTCAGTCTCTTTGCTTCATCTGTGTTTATCTCATTTCATCTCTTCCTGTTTGCGCCTGAACACGTTGTTTCCTTCCATTTGCCCCAGTTACCTCCTCCAAACTGTGTGTGTTGATGGTGTCCATCTGTGGGGCGACGTCCAGGGTAATAATTAGGTCACTGTGCTTTCACAATCACACACATGCAGCATCTCACTGTGTGTGTGTGTGTGTGTGTGTGTGTGTGTGTGTGTGTGTAAAACCTTTTCTTCTAAAATAAACAAACATTTCAAATATGAGATTACACACACACATGGAAGGGTGTGGATGTTCTCTCTCTCTCTCTCTCTCTCTCTCTCTCTCCCACACACACACACAATAGCCAGCACAAAAGGTTTGAAGCATCATGTTTGTTGGGGACCTGGAAGTGTCTAAAGAGTTGAAGAACCTGGTACATTAACATTTCACTGTGACTCTCACTCATACAATTACTTTACTCGATGAAGGATAGGATTCACCGTGCCTACAACAAGAACCACGGCAGAGGATGTAGTCTGCGGTTCGTGGAGCGACCTGAGACAGGACGACGCGGTGAGGACACTGTTCGAGCAGCCAGAGAGAGGTGCTCAGCACAGTGAGTCTCCACCCATGCGTCAGAGGAGGAGCAGCCCTGTGGGAGGAGCAGAGCTGCTTGGTGACCAGTGGAGAGAGCTGAGTCATCACCCTGCCCAAGAGAAGGCGGGAAGAGAGAGAGCGCCCGTGGTGGGACCGCCAAGCTGGACCCAGCGAGAGGCGCTGAGTAGCCCAACTAGTTTGTTACTCATCCCCGACTCAATGCGTCTTAGACGACTCGAGGTGACAAAGACAATGGAGCACGAGTGGTTGTCAGCGATGGTAAATCTCCCAGATGCCCAATAATTCAATAACAGGATGCGGTAAATGGACTTACAATTGCAATGGACTAAAAAGCGACAAATCTATTGAAAATGTACTTTGAGCCTGGAAAGAGGGATAAACGAGAGACAATGAAACAACATGGTGGGGACTAGAGAAAGAGAAGATGGAGTAATGGTGCTTCCATGCCTAGAAAACAGCACTAACTACTGGATCAAGTATCAGTACATCGCCATAGTCTGCTCCAAAGATGGAGACATACGACCGAGCACATGGACCACCTCGTACCTTTCGTCAGCCCCAGACCGTTAACGTGATGTACGGTGAGCCTAGCCACACAGCACTGTCAGAATGTACCAGGATGGAGTGATCATTGCCGGAGCTACTATGGAGAAGAATACGACACCTACGAACAACAAGTGGTATGGAAGAAGGCCTACCTGTAATGCCATATGTAGGTATTGACGACAGTTTAGAGGTGGATATCAACACAAAATCATACAGCACTCATTGAAAGCAAGGGGGAGAAGTGTTGGACCACCGGTGCCCCGAGAAGGATACATCCACTATGCGGTGTACACCAGAATGTGGAGATACTGTGACCCGAGTCTCAACAGCACATCTGAGAGATGGACGAATCATTGCAATTGGCCCCAAACTGCCTGCAACAACTAATCAAAAAGACGAACAGAAGCCTGTTCGCGAATCCGAAGGCCGAACTTAGTGGTTAGTGTGGTGCTGGGACGAGACGATAAGGGAGGTCCTTGAGGTGGGTCCAGCATCCATACAAGAGGTTGCAAATCCTAAGTCAACAGTAAGATCTGTGAGTCTTCCAGCCATACCATTACACGAGCCTACTCTGTATCAGGTTGAGAGTTGCCTGGAAGAGCTTCAGAGTTGCAAGAGGAGATGGTTGACATGAATGACACGCCATGGGTTTATGATGAAGAAATGGCATCAGATGCAATCACTGTAAGTCCAGAGCCCGAGGAGAGCTGGACTGGTACCTCAGTATAGAGGTGACTCTGGATCTAACAATGGCTAATGTTAGCTGACATTAGCTCGCTAGCAACATATGTTCTGAGTGGATAATTCAAGCTGGTAACTCGTCCAGCTCACTGTTTACAATCTGCTTTATCAGCTAATGTTACAGAGTTACTGGTGTTGCTCGCTTGCTCTTTGCTGGAAAACACTGTCTAGGTGATAATGTTAGTTAGTTTGGCTTCACTAAATTACTTGCCATGACATTAAAGTAAGTGTGGTGAACATTATGACGTGACTGTGCAAAACAACGTTAGGTGGCAGTGACACAAAGCAGGGCCGGCCAACTAGACAACACTAATCTAAGTAAGCTAAGCTGAGGTCTGCTGGTGGGTAGTGGCCTGGCTGCTCAGTATGGATCTGCCGTCAGCTGATTTGGAAACATTTAGTGAGTGTCGTGAAACCAGTTGTCCATTTTAGCAGAAAAGCTATAAAAAGCCACTGTGTATGACCTACTGAGCACTGGGGCTTGAACAATTCAAAATGTGCAGTTTATCAGTGCAACAGGGCGAAACTAAGGCAAGGAACTCTTACTCATAGTTTACACTGTTTACACTGTTTGATGAAGGACATTGAGACAAGTGTCATGCCATGAAACAGGGAAAACAGATGTGGGCAACGCCATCAGGACGAAGCAGCTGATCATGTGCTGCTGCAGAAAATTGGGCAGCTGAAACGTGATCTGCAGCATGAACAATCCTTACGAGCCCAAGAAAAACTGATGGCAAGCGAGCGTGAGGAGAAGTTCACCGACGAACTGGAGAAACTGAGAAAAATGTTCATCACTTACGATGAAGCTTTTTGCCAGAGGTTCAAACAACGGAGTACTGTGTTCGAGCCGAAGTCAAACGAGCAGCAGGAGACACTGCAAAAAGCAAAGACGTGTAATGCCAGCGTGCAGGTGTCTCAGCTGCAAGAAGAGACGAAGCAGGTGGAGGATCTGAGGAGAGAAAACCTGGAGCTCAGTTTGTCCCTGAAGCAGCAGCAGACATTGAACACAAAGCTGCAGCTGGAGGCCTCCGAGAATCAGAACAAACTACTGCAGTTACAGGAAGAGATGAAGAAACTTCTCCACGAACAGGAGGGGAGAGAACCTCTGAAGTCTGAGGACATGACAAATAACATCCCTCACAATGAGAGCACAGAGCTGGTGGAGCAGGCCTGCCAGACAACTGAAAGCCAGAGCAACCGGGACAATGAGGAGAAAATAAAAGCATGGGAATATGAGAAGAACATCCTGCTCCAAACCATCGAGAACCTGAATCTGACTGTCGCACCACTTCTCTCTTTGCTCAACAAGAACCACGCGGAGATGGCCGCCCTGCAAGAGGAGAACCAGTTGCTCAAAAGACAAAATGGAACACCTGTGGAGGAGGATGTAAAGGACGAGGTGATGGAGCAGGATGTAGAGCAGGTGGTGGTTGAGCAAGAAGAAGAAGAGATGGAGGTTGAGCAGGAGGTAGAGAAGATGGAGGTTGAGCAGGAGGTAGAGAAGATGGAGGTTGAGCAAGAAGTAGAAGAGATGGAGGTTGAGCAGGAGGTAGAGAAGATGGAGGTTGAGCAAGAAGTGGGAGAGATGGAGTTTGAGCAGGAGGTAGAGGAGATGGTGGTTGAGCAAGAATTAGAAGAGATGGTAGTGGAGGAGGACATAGAGGAGATGGTGGTTGAGCAGGAGGTAGAAGAGATGGTGGTGGAGAATGAAGACGAGGAGATGGTGGTGGAGCACGAAGTGGACGAGGAGATGAGTGTTGAAACTGCACCTGAGACACCACAGGTAATCCTCAGACACAGCGAGGAGCTGATACCCATACAGAGGCGGAGGAGGCCATCGCGGTGGAGACGACGTCTTTGCTTGTGGCGTGAGACGCATCGAAACAGACGAGTGAGAGACTTTCAGACCCACAGACATCATCCATCCATCTTCCACTGAAACAGACCTACACCCCCTGACAAAATTCAATTCAATTCACTTCAATTCAATTTTATTTATATAGCACCAATTCACAACAAAAAGTCATCTCAGGGCACTTTACAAACAGAGCAGGTCTAGACCACACTCATTACTGTTAGTTACACCCAACAGTTCCACCATGAGCAAGCACTTGGCAACAGTGGCAAGGAAAAACTTCCTTTAACAGGCAGAAACCTTGGGCAGATCCTGGATCAGGGTGGACGGACATCTGCCCTGACCGGTTGGAGGGAAAGAGAGAGAGAGAGAGAGAAGTACAATATAGAATAATGACAGCAAATGACAGCAATAGGCAGCAGAGGACACGGGGCAGGTCGGTGGAGCCACAGATCAGATGTTCAGCTCTGGAGCCACAGGTATCTGTAGAGAGGTACAGAGAGAGAGACCAGAGAGAAACAAGCACAGCACTAGGGGAGAGAGGACACAGAGTTAATGGAGTTTAAGGAGAGAGAGGGAAGAGGAGGAGTGTGGAGACGATCATGGGATGTCCCCCAGCAGCCTCAGCCTATAGCAGCATAACTAGGGGATGGCATGGATGGTGTAGTTCAGATGGTAACTAGAGCTAGCTGTAAGCTTTGTCGAACAAGAAGGTTTTAAGTTTTACTTTAAAAGTAGAGCGGGTGTCTGCCTCTCGGACCCAGACTGGCAGCTGGTTCCACAGGAGAGGAGCCTGATAGCTAAAGGCTCGGCCTCCCATTCTACTTTTGGAGATTCTGGGAACCACAAGCAAACCTGCACTCTGGGAGCAAAGTGATCTGTTGGGGTAATAGGGACTTAGCATCTCATTGAAGTACAATGGAGCTTGGCCATTAAGGGCCTTGTAGGTAAGAAGAAGGACTTTAAAATCTATTCTGGACTTTACAGGGAGCCAATGAAGAGAAGCTAAAACTGGAGAAATATGATCTCTCTTGCTAATTCCCACCAGAACCCTCGCAGCAGCGTTTTGGATGAGCTGGAGGCCTCGCAGTGAGCTAGTTGGACAACCTGACAACAAGGAATTACAACAAATGCGTGGACTAGCTTTTCGGCATCATTTTTGGACAGGATACTCCTAATCTTAGCTATGTTGCGCAAGTGAAAGAAGGCAGTCCTAGTGACCTGCCTAATATGGGGCTGATAGGACATATCCTGGTCAAATATGACCCCCAGGTTCCTCACGGTAGAACTGGAGGCCAGGGTAACACCATCCAAAGCGACTGCGAAGTCAGATAACCTGTCTCTGAGGTGTTTAGGCCCAAACAAAATCACCTCAGTTTTGTCTGTATTTAGAAGCAGAAAATTATAAGTCATCCATGCCTTAATGTCTGTCAGACATGTCTGAAGTCTGACTAATTGATCTGTTTCTTCTGGTTTCATAGATAAATATAGCTGTGTATCGTCCACGTAGCAGTGGAAATTTAAGTTGTGCTTCCTAATAATATTGCCTAGGGGGAGCATGTACAGGGAGAACAACAATGGTCCAAGCACAGAACCCTGTGGAACTCCATGATTAACCATTGTGTGCACGGACGAGTCGTTATTAACATGGACAAACTGGAATCTGTCAGATAGATAAGATTTAAACCAGCTTAGTGCTGTTCCTTTAATGCCAATGACATGTTCTAGTCTCTGTAGTAGGATATTGTGATCGATGGTGTCAAATGCAGCACTGAGGTCTAGCAGGACAAGTAAAGAGACGAGCCCATTGTCAGAAGCTATTAGGAGGTCGTTGCTAACCTTAACCAATGCTGTTTCTGTGCTGTGGTTTATTCTAAATCCTGACTGAAATGCTTCAAATAAACTGCTCCTCTGCAGGTGATCACATAACTGATCAGCCACGGCCTTTTCAAGGATTTTAGAAATAAAGGGGAGGTTGGATATTGGTCTGTAGTGCACTAAAACACCAGGGTCAAGAGAAGGCTTTTTGAGTAGAGGTTTGATGACAGCAACCTTAAAAGCCTGTGGAACATAACCTGTTAGTAATGACAGATTGATCTGGTCTAATATAAAAGTGCCAATCAGGGGGAAAACATCTTTTAGAAGACGAGTTGGGATGGGGTCCAAAAGACAGGTTGAGGGTTTGGATCTAATGATTGTTGAGGACAGTTCAGTGAGATCTATAGGAGAGAAGTGGTCCAGAGATAAATTAGGGCCTGCAGACATTTCAGGGGCTGCTGCAGATGACACACATGGATCTCTAACAGTTGAAGAGAGTGCGTAATGAATTCTTTCTCTAATATCTTTGATTTTACTAGTAAAGAAATCCATAAATTCATTGCTGCTGAGAGCTGAGGGAATAGTTGGCTCAACAGAGCTGTGACTCTTTGTCAGCCTGGCTACAGTGCTGAACAGAAACCTGGGATTGTTCTTATTTTCCTCTATTAATTTGGAATAATAGGCAGTTCTTGCCTTACGCAGGGCTGATTTGTATGTTATAATACTATCTTTCCAGGAAAGGTGAAATTCTTCTATATTAGTGGATCGCCACTTCCTCTCTAACTTTCGTGAGGACTGTCTTAAAGTGCATAACTGTGTGACAAACCAGGGAGCTAGCTTCCTCTGCTTGATGGCTTTCTTATTCTGTTTCAAAGGGGCCACATTGTTCAGTGCTGTGTGCAGTGTAGCTGCAGTATTATCAACAAGATAATCTATAACATGCAGCAACGAATCTTCTGGTTTGAACCCCGGCCGTCCCTGCAGAGGGGATCTCTCTTTGAACAGCTCTGCCGAGGTTTCTTCCACAACTTCCGTGGGAGTTTTTCCTCGTTTTCTCAGAGAGTGAGGGCCGGGGAAGAAACCACAACAGTTGCCATGAGCCCCAAACAAATCAGACTGTTTCAGAAAATCTAAGCCAGGAGATCACAGATCACACAAATCAACAGGGTTCTTCTTCTGAAACCAAAACAAAGCTGTACCATAGCGCTCTCTCGTGTCCCTGAATCCGTGCCCAAACCTGAAAAGAACCCTGTTTTAAAGCTGCATGTTTCCATCCTGTTGCACAGACTTCTGGGTATTATCTGCTCCCTGGCAGCAGCATCAACACCAGCTGAACCCTGGGTGACAATACACCAGCTTCCTGTCACGGGCACTCAGACAGGAAGCAGGAAGTCCCTGGTTCATTCAGCTGGCGCCCAGTCCGTTTTCACCTCCGTGTCATCAGGGCAACAGGCTACGTAGACATCACCTGACTTCAGACTTCAGTGGTCTCTTAGCAACAGAACAGGGTGGCCACACCCACCCCCTCCCATGATGCATTTGTGCAACAGCCTGTGAGTAAAGAACAGAGGACATGAATCACAGAGCGCTTCTGGACCGGCAGTAAACACGATGAATGTGTGTTGGTGTTGGCTTCTGTGTGTGAAGCCAAACCAGTGAAAAACAAAATAATTTGAAACTTTGAAATCAAGAAATAAATAAAATGAAAATAAAGTGTCTATTGAAACTTATTTCCAAAAAATATTCAAATAGCTTCAATAATTTTATTAATGTTAAGTAAAAAGTGACTCTGTGAATCTAGATCAGACTCTGTGATCAGCTTCACTTCCTGTCTGTGGCGTCACCCCCTCCTCTCTGTGCATTTGTCAGTGTTGTGTTTGTGTGTCAGCAGCTTCATGAACTGACTCTGGATCAGCTGTAAGACACATTTCTGTGTGTCAGCAGCTTGATAAACTGACTCTGGATCAGCTGTAAGACACATTTCTGTGCTCCTCTTTTCAGCCGCTGCTTGTTTTTAACTCTGTATCTGAAGCAGATGAAGGATTTCAGTCGTCGGACGTCTGGATCTGAAGTTATCAGAGAAACAAGCTGAGCAAACGTTAGCAGCAGCTCGGCTCGCCGCCCCTCCAGGACGTCCCGTGTGCGGCCGACAGCGTGGGAGAAACAGTGGTTTTTAATGTGAAATGTTGAAGCAGAAAGTAGCTTAAATATGAAATACTCAGGAGGAGACCTCAGGAGGAGAAAGGAGGATCTGAACTCATGGACGCTGCTGGTGGTCTGATCAGGTGTTTGTGGTTCCTCCTGCAGTCCTCTGTCCACTGCTCTGTAAGAATGGAGGCGTCTGCCTGCAGAAGGATCGCTGTCTCTGCCCGCCAGACTTCACCGGGAAGTTCTGCCAGATTCCTGTCACCACCACCGCTGCTGCTGTAGCCGCCCCGCCCTCCTCCACCAATGAGATCGTCAAGCCTGCACTGCTCTCTGCTGTGGCAACCAATCAGGAGCTGACCCAGTCTGAGTTTCTCCTGCCGCTGGGACACAACCAGGAGGGTGTGAGGTCTGGAGGTGAGTCTGACCTCTGACCCCGGCAAAGGTGTTTTGATCTAAACATGCAACATAAAAAGTCTGCTCGTAGCAGCTGGAAACAGGTAATTACTGTTTTTAGTCTTCATTCAGGAATAATAAACACGATTTAACATGTTAATCAGTGAGCTTTGGAGCCCTTTCACACAAACATACTTTTGTACAGACTTGCAGACTTTTCAGTTGATCTGAACCCACACAGTCCGGACCAAGCAGCCAAACCTTTAAACACATAGTCCGGATCAAACTGAACCTTGTTTTAGTTTGTTTTTGTTTTGACATTTGGACCAATTAGAGGAATTTCTGGTGTCTGAACTGTAAAAAGTTGAAAAAACAAAACAAAATGAACCACAGTCGAACACGAAAGGCAATGAACCAGAGTTTAACTGACATTGGAGTCAAAAACTCGGAACACAATATCCAACATTTTTCAATTTTCCAAGAGGACGACATCAGGTGCAATCAAACCAATCATTTAGTGAGGTGAGGTGATGACAGGATGTAGGTGGGTCAAAGCTTTTTGGTTTGTTGGGTGTGAAATTAAAATCAACTGGATCAAATGTTTTAAAGATGAGAAAGACCTGAACCTTGGTTCAGACTTTCAGGTGTGAAAACACCCTTAAAGGGGTTTTGTTAACTTCAGGTTGAGCCAGCCAGCTGTTTCCTCTCCTAATGCTAAGCTAAGCTAAGCTGAGCTAAAATTTACTGTACAGACAAGAAACCTGTGCTATTTTGTTTGGGAAAATTAAAATTTGCAGCCCCCAGCCCGTCCATGGTGAAGGTCAGAGTGCAGCACCCCCCTGAGGCCAGTGTGAAGATCCACCAAGTGCTGAAGGTAACAACAACAAACAAAACCAGACCAACGGTGGTTGGACACATCGGTTTTAAGATGTTTCTGAGGAGTTTGTCTGCTCTTCTTCGCTCCAGGTGTCTGGATACAGTCCTACCCTGCGGGCGCTCTCCTCCTCCTCTGGGTCAGCGGGCGCTCCAGCTCCAGCAGGCGGGGGGATCCAAGCCCAAACGCTGAGGGGGGACGGCACTTACAACCAGCAGTCTGGGTTCAAATACTGCTTTAGAGAGGTCAAAGACGGACAGGTGAGCTGGATTGGGAACCTGCGCTTCTGAATGGTTTTTGCCAGAGGAAAGTCCAGGAGGTCCCAGAAATCACCAGGGTTCATCTTTATGGGGTTAATGTCATGAAACCAGAGGAACATACAACAGCAAATGTGGACTAATCGGTCCAGGCTAGTCTCTGTACTGGCTCATAGTTCAAAATCATTAGCAGTGTAGCAGTGACAGATGTTCAGACGTTCATGTCCCGTTCAGGATGAACTCTGAGAGCTGCTGTTTGTCTGTTTGTCTGAGTTTTCTGACTTCATACTTAATACTGGGCCAGAAGCTGCGATGAGGAGTCAAGTTTAGACTTTACATCATTTTAACGGATCGTGGGCCAAGGACTCAGAATCCAGACTCCTTACTATTCTTAGAGTGTCTCCACTGATGGAGCTGAAGGCGTTTGTTTGCTCCTGACATCACTGAGTTATTCCAGTCGGCATGATTCATCTGTGAGGACCATGAATACTTAGAGAGTGGGAAGTGTTGACACACTGCCTGACTCTTGGTTTGGTGCTCGTGCGTCTCTCTGGTTGCAGGTTTGGTTGTCTGTGGCTGCAGGGCTGCGTTAGCCTTTTATGGTGAAAGTAACTCAGTGATTTATTGTTTATGCTGCTGTAATAAGTTGCAACTACAGACTGAGCGTCTTCTCTGGTTCACATTAGCTCTCTGGCTGCAGACGTTCAGTGTGTTCACACGTCTCTGCGCTCTGATTGAAAATCCCTCCTCGGCCGTATTTCACGCTGATAATGAAACGCAGCTTCAGTAGCTGCTGTCACACAGGCTTCATGTCCAACTGCTCAAACTGCAACATCTGATTCGCCTGCTGCCTGTTAGCCTCCTGCTAGTTAACCAGACCTGCATCTCCTACCGATCGAAGTCCTGAGCCGGTTAAAATGTCCAGTCAGCACAAATTACTTATTTTAGCCTTTAACTGTAAAAGCATGCAGATGTTAGCATTTAGCTCAGCGCTTCACAGGGCATAGCCTAGGTGCCATCTGTCAGACTGGGTGGGAATGTTAGCTGGCTAGCTTGCAGCTAACGTGATCAAGAACATGTTTAACAACAGAAGCTGACGGTCAGTGATGCGCGCTGCACATCACAGTTGCTTCATATCGTTAGCTGATGAAGTATTCTGCAAACAATAAGTCAGTTAAAGAACAATGAACAGTCAGTGCGTTTGGGCGCCTGTTGTCCCGGCAACAGGATCATGATAAGGGCAGTTCGCTAAACAACCACAAGTGTTGCTGATGATGACAGTTACACCTTCAAACCTGTCGACAATACACAAACTAGCAACCGTGGAGTCAAACGTCACTGCAGATGTACTTTAGTTGCATCTTATGTTAACATGTGTGTTACTGTGCGTGTGTGTGTGTGTGTGTGTGTGTGTGTGTGTGTGTGTGTGTGTGTAGTGCAGTGCTCCTCTGCCTGGTCTGAGGAGCAGGGAAATGTGCTGCAGAGGGATCGGGAAGGCCTGGGGTATCACTGACTGTGTCCTCTGTCCTGATAACACAGGTAAACACGCATACACACACACACACACACACACACAGACACACACACACACACAGACACAGACTGATTTTCATGTAAAACTGGGAGTTTGCACTGATGCTGTTTTCCAAAAATACCACTGTGATGTGTATGTTGAGGGATTTGACCAACACTAACAGAGGGCTGCCAACACACACACACACACACACACACACACACACACACACTGAGGTATTTCTCCCCCTCTCTCTGTGTGAAGGTCTGATACTTTATGACTGAAATATTTTGGAAATATTCCACCAGGACCTGCTTATATAACTATCTCACATTATCACACACACATACACACACATACACACACAGACACTCACAGACACACACACACACACACAGTCAGTAATGATGCTTCCTCCATGTTCTTGCAGAGCTGACTAACAGTGAAGGAATGCTGCTCTGGGGGACTGTAGGGCCTTTAACACACACA
The DNA here is from genome assembly GCA_008933995.1 of Datnioides undecimradiatus. Lineage (NCBI taxonomy): Eukaryota > Metazoa > Chordata > Actinopteri > Lobotiformes > Datnioididae > Datnioides > Datnioides undecimradiatus. Next base: position 1,295,863 of record WARS01000077.1, on the reverse strand, counting down.
CACACACACGTACACACACACACACACACTAAACATCTGTACACACACACACACACACTAAACATCTGTACACACACACACACACACACACACTAAACATCTGTACACACACACACCTGCACGTGTGTGTGTGTACAGACACACAGGAAGTTGTGTTAGCTCACTCGCTGGCATCCACCTTAACATCAGTTTGACAAATCAGAAAGAATGACGCAATATACCTTTAAAACCAGTTTTTATCGTCTCTCTCTGTTCAGCTATTCACTGTGTGATCACATTATTGTTATTGATCAATAATTGGTCGTTGATCATCATCAGGTCAAAGTAACAGCACCTGTCCGGTTGGTTTCAAGCGAGCCAATGGGACGCAGTGTGTCGGTGAGTTACACACACACACACACACACACTGAGAATCTGAGTCAAACAAACTGAACGAATGTGTTGGAGCCTCATTTCACCTCCTGAGATCAGACCCAGCTCCATCCTCTGTGTCTGAACCCTGCAGCTGCAGCGTCACAGCTGCAGCTCCCTGAGCGTCCACCAGCAGCGAGTCAGTCTCCATAGACCCCCATGTTAAAATGCAGCAGTAAACATGTTTACAGCCTGGTACAAACAACGGTTTGGTCTCTGCAGCTAGTTTCCCCGTCCATGACGACTGTACGGGCTGAATTTATATAGAACTCACTCCTTTAAATCAGATTAACACCTGAAGTTATGCAGAATGAAGGGGCGGGGCTTCTTTGACTGACAGCTATCCGCCAGCTGTCTGCCATGTTTCAGTGACCATGAGTCATTCAGCCCCGCCTCACCGCCGCCCACCTGACACCTGTTTGACTGTCCCACTGGCTCCGCCCATGTTTTATTCAGTCTGTGAGTCAAATGCAGAAACAGCTGCAGGAGGAGGTGCAGGTCAACCAGGGAGCTGTAGATGCATGTGTGGTAACGCGTGTGTGTGCGTGCGTGTGTGTGTGTGTGTGTGTGTGTGTGTGTAGATGTGAATGAGTGCCTCCAGCCGGGGCTGTGTGAGAACGGCATCTGTGTGAACACCAGGGGGAGCTATAGCTGTGTGTGTAGGGCAGGGTTCATCCTCGACGCCTCACATGGAATCTGCATCTGTGAGTAACACACACACGTGCGCACACACACACACACACACACACAGCCACTGGCTCGGGAATGAAATGCGGAATAATGCAGAGTCCGGGTCGGGACTTCCAGGATCGATCTGAGCTTGTTGTTTGTCTGAAGGAGCCTGTCTCACCTCCTGCAGGAAAGAAAGAGCAAGACACTGAAAACTATGAGGTATTAATCTTATAAAACACAAATAATGCGTCAGAATTACTCATTGAAACAATATATTTCTGAACAAAAGATTAAAGCCACACTCATGTAAAACACTTTGAACCCTCCCATCACAGACGGCTGATTTGCATTGAACAGGAAGCAGAAGCTGTGTGTTCTGATGTAATTTATCAGTTTTATCTCAGAAATTCAGATTTTAGTGTGCAGAGCTCAAGATGTGTCCATTTAAACTGATTTGAATGATTAACTGCAGAGAACATGTTGCCAACATAAACGATCAACGCTCGGAGTGAAGTCTCTTTATTAAACTCACGAACAGATTCACTGATTAAATGTGAAGAAGCAGGAACAGGAAATGAAACCGAGCGATGGAAACAGAAGAAGACGTGAGCGGCAGCAGCTCCGTAAGGAAAACAGGCGGCCTGCTCCTTTAAATAACGAACTCGGGCAGAGAGTTCAGGATCCTGTGAAGCGCTGAAGGTCGGCGTGCTCGTCTCTGCTCAGTGAGGCTCGCTGTTTAACATCTGTGGGTCTGTGTTCAGCTCAGCAGCTCAGATGGGTTTGTGGAGCCCGACCGGCTCTGCTTATTCTGACCAGCATCTATTGAGGAGGAGGAGTGGGGGGGCTGCTGCAGGATGCTGGTCCACCTGGTAACCATTGACAACGCTCTCTCTGCTGCTTCCAAACTGTCTGGAAATGCTCGCGGAGTGGTGTGTATCATGTGTATCTCATGTGTATCGTGTGTATCTCGTGTGTGTATCGTGTGTGTATTGTGTGTATCACGTGTGTGTCGTGTGTATTGTGTGTGTATCTCGTGTGTATCGTGTGTATTGTGTGTGTATCACGTGTGTATCGTGTGTGTATTGTGTGTGTATCTCGTGTGTATCATGTGTATTGTGTGTGTATTGTGTGTGTATCACGTGTGTGTCGTGTGTGTATTGTGTGTGTATCACGTGTGTGTCGTGTGTATTGTGTGTGTATCACGTGTGTATTGTGTGTGTATCGTGTGTGTATCACGTGTGTGTCGTGTGTATTGTGTGTGTATCACGTGTGTGTCGTGTGTGTATTGTGTGTGTATCACGTGTGTGTCGTGTGTGTATTGTGTGTGTATCGTGTGTGTATCACATGTGTATTGTGTGTGTCGTGTGTGTATTGTTTGTTTGTGTTTTGCCTCCTAGAAATTACAACTTTTGCTGTTTTCTCAGTAAATATGTTCTGACGCAGCGTCACTGAGAGTAAACAAAAGTTTACTTTCATCGAAACTTCAGACAGATTTCACATGTTCAGTCGACATCCTGAGCTCTGAAGCCTGACGGGGACAGTCTGTCTCCTCCGTACGGTGACGTACATCTGAGTGAAACAGGAAGGAGGGATCTGATTGGCCCGTTTGAAAAGTGGGCGGGGTCAGAACAAACATGGAGAGCTCCAGTGATTCAGAGTTGGATGATGAGCCTCAAGGTTCAGGTGTTCTCCACCTCAACAGGGTTTGAGGAGACCAACACCTGAAGACACACCCATGTAGCATGCTGCTGCTAGCTAGCTAACTGATGAAGCTTAACTCATGATCAGAGTTCGATATGAGAATAAACAAATCAGTTTTTAACACATTGCGCAAAAAAACTTGTTTTTCTGTTGTTTTTTCTATAAAAATGTAATTTCCTGGAGGCGTCCATCCGTCCATCCCTCTGTCTGTCCCTCTGTCCGTCCCTCTGTCCGTCCAGGTGTCGTCTTGGCTGTTTGTATGAGTTTATCTCGTTTGTGCTTCTCTGTCCGTCTGTGATTTCCTCCTGTGCTGTGATGCTCATGTGTACCTCAGGGTGCGTGGGTATGCTGTGACATCACTGGTGGGTGTGGTCAGACATGAATCAGGCTCCTCTTTAAGGTGCTGTGTGTTATGTAAACTGCAGTGGATCATGACAGAAGCTAAACACTGGTTTGATGTTTTACACAGCAGAGCAGCGTTGGAGGAACAGGAAGTGATGTCACTGTGAGGCAGAAACAGAACTTCATTCATATTTTATCTGAAAAGGATAAAAGCTCAAAAATGTGCTGATACAAACTTTCTCAGTGTGATTCAACCGCCGGCATCGATCAATTGATCGATCGGACTTAATTTATGTATCAGTGTTAAAGTGAATTTATAGACAAATACACAGCAACTACAAACAACAAAACAATCGATCAAATCAGACGACAGTAACAGATCTGTCGTGACCTGCAACTGCACATGATGCTAACTATATGTTTTAGCACTTAGCATTAAATTAGCATTGATCACCATGATCAATATTTGTTTATTAATAGACAGAAATCAGATTTTAGTTTCTGACTGTTTACGACCACGAATGTCTGACGTCTGCTCTGGTCCTTGTTCTTAACAAGGACTCTGGACTTTCAGGCGACTGATTGGACGCTTTGATCCGCCACATGGCACCTTTCACTTCCTGGTTCCAGCTCTCTCTTCCTGCTCTCGCAGATCCAATCAAAGCTCAGGGAGGTTGTGATGTCAGAGCTTGCTTGATGTTTGTCTCACAGCGAGTCTCCATCGAGGCTGTCTGTCGGTTTTAGCCTGGGATTGGGGGGACAGCATGTTCCCGACTCTGCATGAAGGGCTCTGCTGGTGCCTCGACCTTCAGCCTGTTCTGGATCCGCAGACCTGCTCCAAGATGTCTTTGTAACTAATCCCTGTTCTTCTTTCAGCCCAGAGTGTGATATCAGAGGAGAAGGGCCAGTGTTACCGGGTCCTGGGTTTGGGTCAGGGTCCTTCCTCCTGCTCCCTGCCCATCCTCAGGAACATCACCAAGCAGATCTGCTGCTGCAGCCGAGTTGGCAAAGCCTGGGGAACCGACTGCCAGCGATGTCCCTACTTCGGTTCAGGTCAGTTACAGCTGCTAGCTAGCTGCTATCGCTAACTGGATAAAAAGCTAACACAGTTTGTGTCTCCTGCCTCCTTGTTTCCTTCCATGTCTTCTCTTCCAGTGGCCTTTAAGGAGATCTGTCCAGCTGGTCCTGGTTATCACTACTCCGTCTCAGCCCTGCAGTTCAACCAGAGGGTCACCGAGCAGCTGGGCAACCGAGGAGCCTCGCTGGTCACCCACGGCAACCAGGATAACCAGGGTACCTTATTTAGATCCAGCTAGCGCACACGCCTGTACCGCCTCCCCAGTCATAACAACACCACCAATCGTTTCATTAGCAACGGACATCCACAAGACTCTACATGAAGTCTGGATGAGTTTTAGTCCGAAAGAGGTTTTCATTCTGGAGAAACTGGACCAGGTCTCGTGTTCTTGTTGTAAACTGAGCACCATCTGTCTGTTTGTCTTCACCTCCATCCACAACTCCAGGTCCTGGTTCTGCCTCCAGCAGCAGCAGCAGCAGCGCAGCCTCCAGGTCTCAGCAGACCCCGACGTCCTCTGTATTGACTGCTGGTGGAGCAAGTACATCTCAGAGTTCTGCTTCAGGTGTCGGATCCAGCGCAGGATCAGCTGGAAGCAGAAGTACCAATGTTAGACCGAGTCCACCTCAACCTCAACCTCGGCCCCAACCTCCACCTCCGCCTCCGCCCCGACCGGTAGACTCTCCCTCCTCGAGGCCTGGCACTGTAACCATGACCACCCAGAACAGACCCCAGACTCCTGGCAGACCTGGGACACAGCAGAACTGGCCCGATCCAGCTCCTTCACAGCCAAGACCAAAGCCTCCGTCCACCGGGAGTCAAGGTAACTCAAACCTGACGGCCAACTGATGGTCAGCTGTCGGACCGTCAGACAGCATCTGTTGGTCGAGGTTTTGCGGGTCGTCCTGCAGCATTGCAGCAGTCAGACCCTGGTCAGCGACCTTCAGTCTTTGTTTAAGGTTCTGAGTTCTTCCAGTTTCCATTTTAGTTACTAACGCCACCCGCTGGTATCAGGTAGGTGCTGGTGCACGTCTCCATGGTGCGTTCAGGTGCAACCCACTGAGCCCAACATGACAGTTTGGTGCACGTCAGAGGGGAATGTGGGACCTTTTCTTGTGATTCCTTCAGGAAGTGACATCACAGATCTTCTCATCCACAGGCAGAGGGGACTCTCTGCCTCCCCTGGCCCAGCCACAGAGCCCCGAGCCTGGGTCGAGATCCAGCGGCGTTCTCCCTCCTCTGCAGAGTAGGCCGGCTGTCAGCCCGACCACCAGAGTCCAGAGTGAGTCTTACAACACACAGACACAGTACAACAACAACACACACACACAGTACGACAACAACACACACACAGTACGACAACAACAACAACAATGACTCAGCTGATTTCGTCCAATCACAGCTGGAGGTGTTTGACCACAGGGACGCATTAAACTCATTTTATCTGAACACTGCAGAGACTCTGGGTGGGTCTGCGTCTGTGTTCAGTTAGAGGATGAACACACTCTCTCTCTCTCACTCACACACACTCACACACACACACACACACACACACACACACACACACCTGTGGTCCACACATGGAAGCAGTTTTCTGGCTGAAGTTCGGCTCTGAGGACTTTGACCTCAGTGTTTTGTCTTAAAGGATGATTTCACACTAAAGTATTTTATACTGAAACAGGAAACGCATCACAGGACCTGAGCCAGTCAGCTGATTACAGACATCCCATAATGCAACTGAAGATCAATATCAGAAAACAAGACTAAATAAAAAAAAAGACAAATAAAATCATGAATGTCGATGAATAATGTGTGCGTGTGTGTGCGCGCACAGCAGTGCGGGGTGTGTGTGAGAGCAGACCAGGCGTGTGTGGCCGTGGCCGCTGTGTGGATCAGCCAGGTGGGAAACACACCTGTGTGTGTAATCAGGGATACCAGCCCAACACTGCACGCACGTACTGCCAAGGTGAGAGTACACACACAAACACACAAACACACACACACGTTTGTGTTTATGTCTTTTTTTTTGATTGAAGATTTTTGTCAAATATTTCCTTTTTTCAGATTTTTTTGATATATTACATTTTTTAAAAAAATATTTAAAAAATATTGTGTGTGTGTCTGTGTGTAGATGTGAATGAATGTGCGCAGTCTCCAGGTGTGTGTTCAGTTGGAGAGTGTGTGAACACCATGGGCAGCTACAGGTGTGTGTGTCCGTCTGGATACAGGAGCAGCAGCCAGCAGACCAGTTGCCAAGGTAACGACTACTTGTTTGTTTGTTTTTGCTGCACACACACAAACTAAACTCAGTGTGGCGTCCTCAGACATCGACGAGTGTCAGCAGAATCCCTGCAGCAACGGTCGCTGTGACAACACACTGGGCAGCTACAGGTGTGTCTGTCGCCTTGGTTACAGGCTCAGCGGCAACACCTGCACAGGTAAGGACAGGTGGCAGGATCATGTGATCAGATTCGATCAATGGTTAAACCTTGTGTGTGTGTTTCAGATGTGGATGAGTGTGACGACCCACTGCAGTGTCCGGGTCAGGAGTGCATCAACGGCCAGGGGTCGTACCGCTGCGTCTCCTGCCAGCCTGGATACAGACTCGTCAGCCGGCGGTGCACAGGTAGACCCACCTGTCCAACCCGTCATGACTCTGACTGATCCTTATGAGCAATCACACTCGTTATTGACGACGCTAGTGAGTGTCTGATTACAACACGTGTTTGTCTGCAGACATCGATGAGTGTCGCCAGGCCCCCTGCTCCAACGCTCGCTGTGAAAACACACCTGGAAGCTACCACTGCATCTGTCACCATGGTTTCAAGCCCCAGAACAACAACACCTGCACAGGTAACTCAGATACTTAAACTGAGTAAAAGGACAAATACAGCAGCTAATAATCTGTGAGCTAGCGTTTTCCCTCTGTTTACAGTCTTTATGCTAAGCTAACCAGCTAACTGTCTGTAGCTTCATATTTACTGATGAGAATGGAATCACTCTGTAAACTACAACTCAAACTATTGTGTGTGTGTGTGTGTGTGTGTTTGTGTTTGTGTTTGTGTTTGTGAGCGTGTGCGTGCAGATATAGACGAGTGTGCAGACCCATCTCAGTGTCCCAGTCAGATGTGTGTGAACTCTGTGGGATCGTACCGCTGCATGTCCTGTCGACCTGGATACACACTCATCAACAGACAGTGTGCAGGTATGCACGCACACACACACACACACACACACACACGCACACACACACACACACACACTCACTCACCCATCTCTCTCTCTGCAGATGTAGATGAGTGTGAGGACAGTGTGTCTTGCCCTGGTCAACAGTGTGTGAACACTGGGGGATCTTACAGCTGCGTCGACTGTCAGCAGGGATACCACAGTGTGAATGGAGTGTGTGCAGGTACACACACACACACACACACACACACACACACACACACACACACACCCTTATTTTTGGATCATCAGAAGCTCAACAATGTCTCCAACACTTCCTGATCACATGTATGGATAACCTCAGCACTCATGCTGTGTGTGTGTGTGTGCGCGTGTGTGTCTCAGACGTGGACGAGTGTGTGCAGCCCTCTCAGTGTCCTGGTCAGCAGTGTGTGAACACAGTGGGGTCGTACCGCTGTGTGTCCTGTCAGCCTGGATACACCAGCCGTGATGGCTCCTGTCAAGGTAACACACACACACACACGCGTGATGCGTGCACACACACATGCAGTCCTGCTCACCCCCTCTCTCTCTGCAGATATAGATGAGTGCGTGAGTGTCAGAGCGTGCGAGGCCGACCGTGTGTGTGTGAACACTGCGGGCTCGTTCAGGTGTGACTGTCGCCCCGGGTATCGAGCCTCCGGCCCGGGGAGACAGTGCAGAGGTGAGTCCACTGAGACACACACACCGATTTAATGCTGTCACAACCTTAACCCGTGTGTGTGTGTGTGTGTGTGTGTGCGCGCGCGTGTGTCCTCAGACATTAATGAGTGTTTGGAGGGAGACTTCTGTTTCCGCAGAGGAGAGTGTGTGAACACACCAGGATCCTACACGTGTGTGTGTTCTCAGGGATTCACACTGAGTGACAACAAGACCGCGTGTCTCGGTGAGTGTGTGTGTGTGTGTGTGTGTGTGTGTGTGTGTGTGTGTGTGTGTGTTGCGTGTATTGACAGCCTCTCTCTCTCTGCAGATGTGGACGAGTGTGTGAGGTCGGGTGTGTGTGTGGACGGTCGCTGTGTGAACACTGACGGCTCATTCCAGTGCCAGTGTGAAACCGGCTTCACCACCAACCCCGAGAGGAATGCCTGCCTTGGTGCACACACACACACACACACTCACACACACACACTCACACACACATCTTTAACGTTACAGTAACTGATTACTCATCTCTGTCTCAGATGTTGATGAGTGCGTCTCGTCCGGCGGATCAGTTTGCGGGTCACAGCGCTGTGAGAATACGATTGGTTCGTACCGCTGCGTCACTTCCTGTGACCCAGGCTACCGGGTGACAGAGGCTGGCAGCTGTGTGGGTGAGTGACCACACACACACACACACACGCTCTGATATGTCTGAATAACGTGGGTGTGTCTCTTCCTGTCAGACGTGGACGAATGTGCCAATCAGACGGTGTGTGGCGAACACGCCTTCTGTCACAACCTGATTGGAACGTACCTGTGTGTGTGTCACCAGGGCTTCACCTCCGCCACTGCCGGAAAAGCCTGGAAAATGCTAATCAGATATCTCATTCAGTAGAGTTGGCTAGCTCGTTAGCTCAGCTGCTAACAGACTCACACCTGTTCCAGGTGTTGAGGAGTTCCACTGCGAGTTTAATCCTGTGTGTCTGATAAATGACTCGAGTGATGTCACACGAGTCAGCGTCAGTTAAAGACGAGTCAAAGACAGAAACCAACCTGTAGGTGTGACGTCACTAACAGGTGAGCAAGATACATACAGAGAGGGACATTGTGGGTAAGAGCCAGGATCTGCCCAAGGTTTCTGCCTGTTACAGGAAGTCTCTCCTGCCTCTGTCTCCAAGTGCTTGCTCATGGTGGAGCTGCTGGGTGTAATTAACAGTAGTGAGTGTGGTCTAGACCCGCTCTGTTTGTAAAGTGCCCTGAGATGACTTTGGTTGTGAATTGGTGCTGTATAAATAAAACTGAATTGAATTGAAATTGAATTGAACATAGGCTCCAGGTTTAGACTTAAACTGCCTGTCTCACTGTCTCTCTCTCTCTCTCTCTGCCTGTCTCTCTCTCTCGCTCTCTGCCTGTCTCTCTGCCTGTCTCTCTCTCTCTTTGCCTGTTTCTCTCTCTCTGCCTGTCTCTCACTCTCTCAGATGAGGATGAGTGTGTGTCTCTGCCTGGTGTGTGTGGTTCTGCTCGCTGTGAGAACGTTGAGGGTTCCTTCATGTGTGAATGCGACAGACGAGGATACGAGTTCGACACCACGAGCAGACAGTGTGTCAGCACGACACAGCAAGGTGCACGCACACACACACATAAACACACACATAAACACACACACACACACACACACACACGCGCACTTTAATCTCACGGTAACATTTTGACTCTCGTCCAACCAGTGACAGCAGAGATAGTCCCAGGCTTCCTCCCCTCCTCCTCCTCCTCCTCCTCCTCCTCCTCCCATGTCAGTGTGGTGGAGCTGGCTCCAGTGCTGCCCCCCCTCCCCGCCGCTCGTCCAGGTGAGCTCAGGGAGTGTTACTACAACCTGGCGGAGCGAGGAACCTGCAGCCTGCTGGCGACCAACACCAGCCAGCAGGAGTGCTGCTGCACGGTGGGGGAGGGCTGGGGGCTGGGCTGCCAGTACCACACCTGCCCCCCCACAGACACAGGTGAGACACAGGAAGCCTGACCAGCCGTCTCCACCTCAACACCTCTGCTCTAGCTCCACCCTCAGGACCGAACATGAATGTGTTGAACATGAACAGTGATGCTGATGCTCTGTGTGTTTTTGTCTCCGGACAGCTGAGTTCCTGTCTCTGTGTCCCAGCGGGAGAGGATACGTTACTGCAGGAGCAGGAGCCTTCAGCTACAGAGGTGCGCACACACACACGCGCACACACACACTCACGCGCACACAGATGCTCACACACACGCACGCACACACACACACTCATACACGCACACACACACACACACTCATACATGCACACGCATACACACACACATCTCAGTCATATCTTTATCAACAACAACACCTGCAGAAGCACTGACATAGCATGATGCTAACAGCTGGACTCTGATTGGTGGCTGGATGGCAGCATGTGATTCGTCGGTTCCAGATGACATCAGGTCTTGTTTTGCAGGAAGAAAACAAACAAATTTTGACAGAAAAATATAAATAAATGTTTGGTTACACAAACAGAAACTGATCCTCCTTCTGATGACAGATCACATGATCAACATGATGTTTATTACAGGCCACTCATGTTGTCGATGTTGTTTGTTTGTTGTTTTGCTGTCAGACGTGGACGAGTGTAAACGTTTCAGTCCGGAGGTTTGTAAGAACGGAGTGTGTGTCAACAACATCCCCGGCTACAGCTGCTACTGCTCCAGTGGATACGTCTACAACAGCACACTGCTGGAGTGTGTGGGTACGTCCTGCACGCGCGCACACACGCACACACACACACACACACAGACACAGGCTGAACACACACACACTCACACACTAATATGTAAGTTATTGTTTGGTCTTAAATGGACATTTGTGTTTTCTGAATCAACACTGACAGACAGTAACTGTCTCTCCCTGTCTGTCTCTCCACCCGTCTGTCTCTCCTCCTGTCTGTCTGCCTGTCTGTCTCTCCTCCTGTCTGTCTGTCAGACCATGACGAGTGTGAGGAGGAGAGCTGTGTGGGAGGAGTGTGTATCAACACTGTGGGTTCGTATTACTGCAGCTGTCGTCCTCCTCTGGTGCTCGACGACACACAGCGCAACTGTGTCAACTCCTCACACCTCACTGTGGGTAAGACTGTCTGCCTGTCTGTCTGTCTGCCTGCCTGTCTGCCTGTCTGTCTGCCTGCCTGCCTGTCTGTCTGCAGATGAGAATCTGTCTGTCTGTCTGTCTGCAGATGAGAACCTGTCTGTGTGCTGGCAGCACGTCACTGCAGACCTGGTGTGTCAGAGTCCTCTGCTGGGGCCTCAGGTCACTTTCGTGGACTGCTGCTGTCTGTTCGGGGAGGGCTGGGGGATGGAGTGCGCCCTCTGCCCCGCCTCTGACTCCGGTAAACATGGGAAACACTCCACGCTGAGACAGACGGCACTTCCTGTTTACAACACGGTGACACGTTTCACAGAGTCAAACAGTATCAGGTGTTGATACTGATGAATAATTAACAACATGAAAGGCTTCAAGTCATCAGTGAGACTGCAGCTTCAGATCCAGTTCTGACTGGTGAAGCAGGGCTCCATTAGTCCAGGACCAGGACCAGGAGGAGGGGACAGAGTCCTGCTCTGAGGCTCAGGCGGGAAGCTGGTTTATGTTTTTCTGTCTCTCTGCAGACGGTTACGCCAGCCTGTGCAGCTCCTTGCTTCCGTTCCCCGAGAGCTTCACCGACTCCACCGGACCAGAAACAGGATTGAGGGGAGGAGCAGGAGGAGGAGCAGGTGACTGACTGGATTCATTTGTTTGTATTTGGTTTTCATTTGTTTTGTTTATTTATTAAAATTTTGTCTCCATTTCTTCATTTAGTTATCTCCTCCTCTCCTCCCTCCTCACTCCTCCATCTTCCCCTCAGCTCCTCCCTTCTTCCCTTCCTACAGTCCAGACTCCTTGGTCCTGGTTCCCTACTCTCTTGGTCCAGACTATGACGATTACTCTCCAGCAGGAGGCGGCAGGTCCTCCTTCGGGGGGCGGAGCCCCGCCTCCTTCAACCTGCCGGATGGAGTCTATCGCAGACCTGAGTTCAGGTGAGACGTCGCGTCCGAACTGATGGACAGTAAAATCATGATGTTTAACTGAAAACAGAAGGTCGGAGATTGATTCGTCTGTAAATAGTGAAAAATACAAACTGTTTATTTACAAACAACAAATAACTGTTGCAGATCAATGAGCCGCCGGTGGATTCATGGATCAGCTGATCGGTTTTCAGATGATTTATGAAATGAGAACATGAAACGTGATGACACATTTCAGTTCTGAACATTATTGGGATCGCCAGCCATCCGTCTGTCTCTCTGTGCCCGTCTGTCTGTCTCTCTGTCTGTCTCTCTGTGCCCGTCTGTCTGTCTCTCTGTCTGTCTCTCTCTCTCACTCTCTCTCTCTGCCTGTCTCTCTCTCTGTCTCTCTGCCTGTCACTCTCTCTGTCTCTCTTTCTCTGTCTCTCTCTCTGTGTCTGTCTGTCTGCCTGCCTTTCTCTCTCTCTGCCTGTCTCTCTCTCAGCACTGGTTACTATACAGAGGGAGACTTCGGCCCCCCCGATGGCGCCTCCCCCCCCAGATCTCCAACCTTCCGCCTCCCTCCGGACCCGCGGGCAGAGCAGGCGTTTGGCGCCCGGCCTCCTCCCCCGTCCCGGCCTGACGGAGCGCCTCTGAGCCTGGCCCCGCTGCCCGGGGAGGAGGAGGAGGAGGTCGGGTGGAGGCCCGGCCCACCCTTCCCCCCCTTCACTGAGAGGAGCAGAGGAGGAGCACCGCGGAGGCTGTATGAGAGTGAGTGATGACACATGAATTAAATGAATGAATAAAAAGAATTTCATTTTAATTAGTGGAAACGATTTTGTTCGTTTGTTGATCTGTGGTTTCAGTTTTTAATGAACTTAAAAGAAATGATGAGAAACAACATTCAAACTGCACAAAAACACAATAACTGTGCAAAACATGCTAACAGCTAGCCTAACAAGCTAACAGCTAGCTAACAGCCAGCTCAACAAGCTAACAGCTAGCCCAACAAGCTAACAGCTAGCTAACAGCTAGCCGAATTAGCTCTGTGTCTGCTGTGTTTTAAAGGAGCTGAATTGTTTGTTCTTCTCTTGTCCTTCAGGGCGTTATGAGTCCTACGCTGGCCTGAGCACAGCCGAGGATTGTGGGATACTACACGGCTGTGAGAACGGCCGGTGTATTCGCGTTGCTGAGGGATACACCTGCGACTGTTACCAAGGTTACGAGCTGGACATGACATCCATGACGTGTATAGGTAGGAAGACTGGTCACGTCTCAGAGCAAAATTAAACATTGAATATTTGTTGTTTATTTGGTTTTTATTTATTAGTTGTATTAAAATTAGATGAAAATAATCACAACAAATCACGACGCACTGAAAGACACAACTCCATTCACAACATTGTAACTTGGTTTTGTCCAGATCCCTATATTGCCCCACTGCTCTCTAATGCTAAGCTAAGCTAGCCGTTTCCCACTGCTTCCAGTCTTTATGCTAACCTAATCAGCTAGCTAGTGTAGATCAGATTTACTGATGAGAGTGGGGTCAGTCTCTTAGCCAAAAGTCAAACTTGTGTGTGTGTGTGTGTGTGTGTGTGTGTGTGTGTGTGTGTGTGTGTGTGCAGATATTAATGAGTGTGAGGACGGCGTCAGCGTGGAGTTCCCGTGTGTCAACGCTCGCTGCGTGAACACCGACGGCTCGTTTCGCTGTGTCTGCAGGCGAGGATACGTAATGTCTCGCAGACCAAACCACTGTGTGGCTGCATAGACCGGACCAGACCAGACCAGATTGGGCTTCATTAGACCAGTCCAAACTGGTCTGGACGGTTGGGACTACACCATGGCAGCCTGGGCTGGACTACATTAGGCTCAAACTGACTTTGGTTCCACTTCAGGACCAGATTTTACTCTAACTGGGCTCCAGCACTGCGTCCTTCTTCTTTGCTGGTTTCTGTTTTTATGTCAGTGGTGAACGAGGCTCTGGGTCCCAGGGAACAGGACCAGCACCAGATCCAGAATCAGTGGGTTTACTGTGGAAAAAGGAAACACTTCAGACTGGGATGAACAGACGAGTAAAGATAATTAAGCTTCAAACTGTTTTAATGACCCAGTGTGCAGGAGGGGGACGTTAGCAGGCTAGGCTAACTAGCTAGTTAGCGCTTCTTGTTTAGGTTAGCACTGCAGACGTTGAGTGCAGCGTAACAGGTTACTGTCCCTGTTACCAGCTGAAGCCTGACGCTCGTTAGTTTTTAATTACTCTGACTAAATGAGGCTCTGATAAACCTGCTGAGTCAGTTCATTATCTGCAGTCCACCAGATTCTGGTTCTGGTCCCAGTCTCTAGTGTCTCACCGTAACAGTTAATTTCCTTTTTCCAAAGTAAAACCCAGTCGAGTTCTGTCATTACTAATTAATATTAATTCATTAATTACTTACTAATTGAAATGTGTAGAAGGGGTTAAAACTCAGTTTGACCCTGTTCAGCCCTGCAGTTCAGACCTGGACCAGGTCAACTTGGATGAGCCGCGATGGCCCTGAACCAGAACCAAGTTCACCCGTACCTCCCTCATCTGCAGCCACATGTTGAGACGTGTGAACCTGTGCAGTAGAAGAAGAAAGTAACCACCAGGCCAGAAACACTGAGGTCAGATCAGTGAAACATGACTTTACATTTAACTGGAAAACAGGTGAGGCGTCACAGACCTGACGCGCTCAGGTGAGTCAGTAGCACCAGACGATCACTGATGACAAAACACACAGCTTCATTCATCAATGAATGAGTTTAACCATGTTTGACACCAGAACTAACGTCGGCTGCTCTAATTCAGACCCCCTGTTGCTAAAGTGTTTTAGATCCATCTACGAGCTAGATGCTAGTAATGCTAACTGTAAGCTCACCTGCTAACAGCTCTCTTAGCTCCTCTACTGAAATATTCATTTCAACTCAACTTATGGATTCTCACAGAGACAGTTAGCTGTTAGCTAACTGATAGCTGTTAGCTCCATCAGTTAGCTGTTAGCTTACTATCTTATCTTGGACATGGACACTGATCAGTTTTAGTTAATCTGCTCACAGTCAGACTTAAATCAATACGACCACAGAACGAACAGCAGCTACAACCACACATGATGTCACATCCTGTCACGTTTAAAGTTACAAACGTAAACAAAAACGTAACAAAAGCAGCAGCGACTCAGACTGAAAACCCCTCACAGCAGCCAGCCTCAAGCATAATGCTGTTGGATAAAATTAATAATTAACATTTTAATGATAATTCATATTTTTAGTTCAAGAGTCAAATCAAAAGTTGTTTCATACGTAACATCAGAAACCAGCGTGTTTCCTGTTTTAACAACATCCTAAAGAAAAAGAAAGTCCTAAAGTCCTAAAGAAATATATCGATCGTTCTTTATTCAGCTGAAGTTCATCAGTGTGGAAACAGTCTTCACATGAAACATAAGAGTTTTTCCTCTCTGCAGTTTATAAAATGTACATTTACAGATGAAATAATATAGTTTTATAATCGACACTGTCTGAGTAATTAATCTTGATTAACACTGATTCATTAAACCCAACAACAGTGAATGTTTTACATCCATTTATGTTTTTGTCAACAAATCTCTTGATTAAACTCAAACCAGCAGTGAAACGTCGTTAACGTTTGGAGCGGGTCTGGATTTACACCCACACCTGTTTTATCGTCTACTCCACTGTGAATGAAACATAATGAACAAAATAAACATGTCGCACTGAAGAAGACTGAGACTTAAACTCATCAGGAAAATGTTTAAGGAGGGTCGGGATGGGCAGGACATAACGTTTGGAGGAATCTGATTGGCCGTTTGAAAAGTGGGCGGGGTAAGAACAAACATGGAGAGCTCCAGTGATTCAGAGTTGGATGATGAGCCTCAAGGTTCAGGTGTTTTCCACCTCAACAGGGTTTAAGGAGACCAACACCTGAAGACACACCCACGTAGCATGCTGCTGCTAGCTAGCTAACTGATGAAGCTTAGCTCTGATGCTAACAGCTGGACTCTGATTGGTGGCTGGATGGCAGCATGTGATTGGTCGGTTCAAGATGACATCAGATTCCTTTTCACAGAAACAAAAAAATATTTTGAACCAAAAAATAAGAGGTGCAGCGTGACCAAAGACGTTTTTCACTTCATTAAATAGTCAGACGTGTTTTACAGTTGCCCCCTGCTGGTCTGCAGCATTAATGTTGTTGCTTCATCACATCTTTAATGTTAAAACCATATCTGTTGTTCATCCGCCGCTGAAAATAGTCCCCCACACATGCACAATTCAGACATTCAGTGTTAGAGACAAACCAACCATTGGTTTGTGTTTGCACATGAGATTTGTTGAACAGTCATTGTGTTAATCACTTTCCCAGTTCAGTCCTTCATGTGTTGATGAATAACTGACATGTTTTTGATTGTTTGGTTTTTTTATATCTGTTGTTTTTTTCTTCCTGAAAGTTCAAACTTTGTGCAGCTTCCTCTCCTGAAGTTCAGTCGTGTGTTGAATCATCCTCATTGTCACTGAACGATGAAGCTGTCGCAGACTGTCAGAGTGTTTGTGTTTTTAGTAACTTCCTGTCGTTAACACGCTGATGAAGTTTGATGTGTAACGTGCACTGTAGCTGCCGGAGAGCAGCCTCTTGTGTTCACACGGGACGTTCTGTAAATTGTTTCATTTTCAGTCTTTTGTGTTGGTTTTTATGGTTAATGATTCACTTTTTTATCATTGTTTGTATGAAAAGAAATGAAAAAATATATTTGCACACACTTTTACTGAAACACAGCTGTGGTTCCTTTGTTTTGTTGTTTGTCTTCATTGTTGTGTGGTCTGTAAAGAGAGCAGAGAGCGTTAGAGAGGCAGCAACATGGAGCGGTCAGTTTGTGATGTGAAAGGTTGTTGGTTCAAATCCCAACCTGTAAAATCTGGTCAGGGAGTAAATGAAGCACAGCTCAATCAGACGTTTCAGAGTCTGTATCTACAACAAACAAATGTCCTCACTGTGACCCTGTCCCCCGTCCTGCAGAGTAGTGACCTTGTGCAGAGTAGTGACCTTGTGCAGAGTAGTGACCTTGTGCAGTGATGCTCTGCTCCCAGAGCTCCTGCCACGCTCTGATCTCTCCCTGAAGTCCTGCTCTGTGACCTTGTGCAGCTCCATCTGTGACGTCCTCTGGACCTCCTCCACTGTGTCAGAGCAGAGACCCTTCAGTTTGGAGAAGCAGAGCTCCACCTGTCCCAGTTCAGGTGGTTGGTGCTGAGTCTCCTCCCTCAGACGCCTCAGAGCGGTGCAGCAGAGCTCTCCACTGACAGTCTGACCCTGGGGGATGAATTCACGCTGCACAGCCCTGCGAATGTGGGAGGAGACGACCAGCATGTCCTCCTGATCTGACGCAGACACTTCCCTCTGACTCTGCAGCTGCTGCACTGCTCAGGCTGCTGGTTGCTCTGCAGACAAACATCAGCTCCATCAGGCTCCATCAGCTCCATCAGGCTCCATCAGCTCCATCAGCTCCATCAGGCTCTGAGTCTGAGGTCTGAGGTGATCATGTGACAGCTGCAGGTGAATCAGTGCTGTGCTGCGTTTGTACCTTTTGAGCTGATTGCAGGTGTTTAGTTTCAGACACTGAGCATCAGAACACATCATCTGACGATGACCTGGTCAGTAACTCGTCTACTCTCGCCAACATGTTTGCAACTCTGACCAATAGCAGCTCAGATCAGCTGCTGAAGTGACAGAGGGTTGTTGTTGTTGGTGCTGCGTTGCTGGACTGATGGATTCTGCAGTAGCATGTTGCTAACCAGTTAGCTTTGTGTACCAACTGTTTGTTGTCAAGTCACCACAGGTGATACTCGCGTGCTGATTGGCTCTAATCCTCCACCTGCCTCCATAACCTTAATGCCTGCACTGTTTATGTAGATCCAGGACGCTAAGCCTCTTTATATTATAGGCCAATCCGTCCACACACACACCTTCACCCTCAGGCAGCATTAATGGGATTACAGAGGTTCACCCAGTACTGAGGCTGAACCTGTGAGCCAGCGGAATATCAGCTTTCACTTTCACAGACAGCTGATCACACACACACACACACACACACACACACACACACACACACTGCATTAACACAGAATAACTACACCAGTTACACAGAAACATGCTGTAAACATCAAGTCCTGGAGTACAGTAGAAGCATCAAGGTATCCAAAGTAAAACCTGCAAAGTACAAACAAAGAAAATGAGAAGATATAAATAAATATAACAACAACATTAACAACAACAACGATAATAATTATAATACAAAAATTCAAATTGAGTTTCAGTTGATAGACCTAAATGTCTGGCTGTCTGTCTGCCTGTCTGTCTGCCTCCACTTTTATTTCAATGCAACTCAATCGTCACCATCATAAAACTCTTGTTACTGGACCAGCAGCAGACACCCTCTCTAGTTTTAAAGTAAAGCTGAAAACCTTCCTGTCTGACAAAGCTTACAGCTCTAGTTACTATGACAACTAATCCCATAGTCAAAACTACCCCTTTATGCCACCCCTCAGTTATGCAGCTATAGGTCTCGGCTGCTGGGGGACATCCCATGATGGTCTCCACACTCCTCCTCTCCTCAGACCCAGCTTCTCATTTGTAAACCATGTCTACATGTCATTAACTCTGTGTCCTCTCTCTCCCCTAGTGCTGTGCTTGTTCCTCTCTGGTCTCTCTCTCTGTACCTCTCTACAGATACCTGTGGCTCCAGAGCTGAACATCTGATCTGTGGCTCCACCGACCTGCCCCCTGTCCTCTGCTGTCATTTACTGAACTCACTGCTACTGTCATTTTCATCTTTATGTATGACTGTATGTGCTGCTGCTGTCTCTCTCTCTCTCCTCCTGTCTCTCTCTCTCTCTCTCTCCTCCTGTCTCTCTCTCTCTCTCTCTCCTCCTGTCTCTCTCTCTCTCTCCCCCCAGCCGGTCAGGGCAGATCCAGGATCAGTCCCAGGTGTCAGCCTGTTACAGGAAGTCTCTCCTGCCTCTGTCTCCAGGTGTTTGCTGGTGGTGGAGCTGGACAGTAATGAGCGTGGTCTCTGCTCTGACTGTAAAGAGCCCTGAGATGACTTGTGTTGTGAATCGGTGCTCTATAAATAAACTGAATTGAATTGAATTGATAGAAACCTGCAGGATGAGCTGATGGAGACAGGAAGTGAGGTGTGAGTACAGACAATGCTGCAGGAACAAGGAAACGTCATCACATGAACATGATGCAAACAAAGGTGTGATGAAGTGAACCTGTGTGTGTGTGTGTGTGTGTGTGTGTGTGTGTGTGAGTGAGCAGAGCAGCTCAGGTATTCAAGCAGGTGCAGCATCAGGGTGGAGATGTGAACCTGAGCAGGTGAGCGCAGGTGCTGAGGTGCTGACTCAGAGTGGCAGTGACCCAGATCTGATGCAGGTGAGTGGGTCAGTGGCGTGAGCGGCGGCTGGAGGATTTACTCCGTTCATCTCAGGATATTTTTACTCAGATTACTTCGCTGCACTCGAGGATCATTTCTGATAAAACGTGTTGGAACCAATCAGATGAGCTTCGTGTTTCCAGGTTTCACTGTGAGGATGAATGACCACCACTGCTGAAAACACATCAGATGATAACAGACACATTGAGCTTATTGTCAGAGAATCGTGGTCAAATCTACGGCAGACAGACAGGCAGATAGAAAGAGACAGGCAGATAGAGAGAGACAGGCAGACAGGCAGGCAGATAGAGAGAGACAGGCAGGCAGATAGAGAGAGACAGGCAGACAGACAGGCAGTTATGCAGCTCTTATGAAACAGCAGATGTAGGTGAGTCTGATCTGAGCTGCCTGAATGTCTGAGGTTGAGATTAGGATACTGTGTGTGTGTGGGGGGGGGGGTTCTCACACCCTGCTGTGACAGAAAGTGCTGCTTCAGCATCCTCACACACACACACACACACACACACACACACACACACACACACACACACAGTGATGACAGGTGTGTGTTAATCCTCCATCTGAACAGTTTCATTTGTTTTTCTTTACATTGAAAGTTTGATGCATCGTTTCAGTTTTCCCACAATGCAACACTCATGCTGCTGCTGAACATTATTTTAAATTTGCTGCTTCTGTAATCCACACTGTCAAAAGTAATCTATTACTCACAGTGCTGTTACACTTCAACAGCAGATTCAATCAGTGAAGAGTCTGAGTTTTTAACCTGAGAAAGAAAAACAGCTTGTGACCGTGCTAATGTTAGCCACATGCTAACCTTAGCCACATGTACTAACATTAGCATGGTCACACTGTTTAATCTGTTCTTCACACTCTTGTTACGTCTCTGCTTTAACATGTGGAGAAACACAAACACAGACACGCCCACCTGTGATTGGACATTCTCTGTGGGAGGAGGGGCTTAAGGAGCAGACGATCAATTATGCAGTTATTGTTTCTCTGACTCATTGTTTCGGCTCTAATTAGTTGTGTTGAAATAAACTAAAAGACTCGTGTGTTACCATGGAAAGAGAGCAAAGATGGCGATCTGAGGTTTCTTCTGAACATTTAGAGATGCAAAGTGTTAAACAGTGATGTCACGCTGATGAAAACAGTTATGAGAACAGGAAGATTTATGAATATATTGTTCAGAGTTTCTTAAAAACATGCTTTTCAAATTATGTTCACTGTTTATTTCGTATTGACAGGATGTGATCAGCGCTGCCTGGTGTGTCAAATGACAATATTTCATCAGAAGTAAAATACCGCCTTAAAAAGCTGAAACTGCTGTTTTGGTTTATTTTTTATGCTTTATGATCATAAATTGCCCGTCGTTGTGGACTGTTCTGCAGCTGCGACTCGTCAGAGGAGCTTCAGGCCGTGGCCTACATCTGTCACTGTCCAAATCAATAGAGATGATAGAAGAAGAAGAAGTCAATCCCCTGTGTAGACTGATGATGCTCCTCACTGATTGGCTGATCCCCTGGGCCCCGCCCCCTCCCTGCAGTGCAGTGACAGGACAGACAGATAAATACCACCTGCAGCTTCACGTCTGTCCGTCTCTGCAGAAACCGGAGGTCAGAAACTTTTCTTCACTTTTTCCTTTTTCTGGACCTGAAGTGGCAACAGAAAAGTGTTTTTTACTGACTGTGAGGAGAGGCAGTGAATGCACCACTGAAGTTTTTGTTTTCTGCAGGTGGAGCCTGAGGTTCAGGATGGAGCTGAAGGACTTTGGCCTGACGGACGATTATCACCTCGTCAGTCCACAGCGGTGAGAAACAACCAGCAGATCAAGTTTAGGTTAAAACGTCTCAGCTGCTGCTTTTGTCTTTATTTTATGCAGCATTACGGCCAGTTTGAGCTCTTTATGCAAATAAACACACCTCACTTCAGACTTTACTGGAAAGTAAATAAACAACACAGTCAAAATAAAAACATAATAAGCTTTGGATAAAGTAAACAAATTTACTATAACTCCAAACACATTATTAATTTTACTTGATTATTTTTTAATCAGTGTGATTCTGTGGAGGAGCAGAAGTTGTCAGATGAATGAAGTGAAGTTCAGAATTTATAAGAATAAAATCTAAAATATTCAATAAAGGAGAAGTTTGTATGTTTGTACTTACTCAAGTAATTAGGAATATTTGTTTTCATAAAGGGGTTAGGTTATATAAATGACCTGCTTGATACACATGGATGTAAAGATGTAAACCCTTTAAGATCACATCCTCAGTCACAGCGAGCACCTACTCAACAATAGTTGCCAAAAATATATAAAAATATAAAAATCTGATGTCATCTTGAACCGACCAATCATATGCTGCCATCCAGCCACCAATCAGAGTCCAGCTGTTAGCATCAGAGCTAAGCTTCATCAGTTAGCTAGCTAGCAGCAGCTGCTACGTGGGTGTGTCTTCAGGTGTTGGTCACCTCAAACCCTGTTGAGGTGGAGAACACCTGAACCTTGAGGCTCATCATCCAACTCTGAATCACTGGAGCTCTCCATGTTTGTTCTGACCCTGCCCACCTTTCAAACAGGCCAATCAGATCCCTCCATTCATTCCGGGGAGAGACGCTCACTTCCTGTTTCTGACCAATTATCAACCTAATAAACCAACAGTGAAAATTAAAGTTTAAACATTTTTCGGGATAATCTGGAGGCCTTTGGACGAGGTCTCATCACGTTTGGTTGGAGTGGAGACTTTATTATAAACATTTTGTTGAAAACCTAACTTTTTTGCCTTCGAATCAAACTTTAATTCTGAAAAATTGTTTGTTTGTTGTTTTTGACACTTCAGCTGTTTACGCTCACACTTGTCTCCTCCTCAGCCTCCTGGACTCCTCCTCACTCTCCTCCTCGCCCACCAATGAAGCTTGGTCCCCTGCCTCCTTCCTCCACTCCTCCACCCTCAGTCCCTCCTTCCCCCTGGACACCACACCTGCCCTCAGCCCCTCACACTCAGCCTTCCTCCTCCCCAGCCCCACCTCCTCCTCCTGCAGTCTCCTCTGTGGAGCACCGGAGCTGGACTCCCCAACAGGATCTAGTTCCAGTGGCGGAAGCGTTGGAGGCGGTGCTGTGGTGTCAGAGGCTTCAGTGTGTTTTTCGATGTCACAGTCGGACTCATTTTCAGCACAGGTGAAGACTGTTAAGTCACACACACGCACACAAAACTGTCCTGCTTCCCCAAATACTCACTACAGCACCAAATGTGGATTCATCCACCACTGAAAGTAGTCCCCAACAAATGAGGATTAAAGACTTAATGTCTGGAAAGCGTCCGATGAGTTGCAGACAGGAAGTCAGCAGTGTTTCACAGGGCCAGCCTGTAAACTGCTATAGCTACTAACTAACTGCTAACACACTAGCTTACATGCTAGTGTACACATGCTAATGCTAATCAGTCAAAATATCTCTGAGCTGCTTCATGACTTTAGGTTGAGTGAAAGATCTGAGCAGTAACTCACTGCTGGACTCTGCTGGTAAAGTTCACTGATGTTAAAGTTCCCATAAAGTCAAGATGCAGCTGACTGATCATCAGACACATCATCAGCGATGTGTTTGCAGAGCAGCAGCAGAAACTTCAGTGTGTATCCTCTCTGCAGGTCGACTCCATCCTGCGGGGCGATTACCTGACGCCGATGGGTGCTGTGGGACCGAAGAGGCTCTGCTTGGTTTGTGGAGACTTTGCCTCCGGGTTTCACTATGGTGTGGCGTCCTGCGAGGCCTGCAAGGCTTTCTTCAAGAGGACCATACAAGGTGAGAACGGCTGTGTGTGTGTGTGTGTGTTAATAGGTAAATCAATAGGATGATCAATACAGCAGTACTCACTGCATTGATTAGTGTGTGAAGCTGTGAGCTCAGACATCAGCTGTTGGATTCAGACCAGGACAACATCCCAGACAACAGATTGGTCCTGTCTGATCACAGATCACAGATATTATTATTGTTATTATTATTAACAACAACAACAACAACAATAAACCTGTCAGTTAATGTATTTTGAAGCTTATATTTGCTAAAAGATAAACAATCTGCTCTACAAACATTAAGACGACTGTTTTGTTTGTGATGAATCCATGTTCAGGGACGTCTGGTCCCTGTTGTTGTTGTTGTTGTTGCTGTTGTAAACGCAGCTCAGCGGTTGTGTTGATTAATTGTACAATTAATATAAACCTTAGTGTGCCACCGAGCGAGGACGTGACACCGCTAACTCTCCTGAAGGTACTTCCTGTTTGTGGTTATCCAGGCAACATTGAGTACAGCTGCCCCGTGATGAACGAGTGTGAGATCACCAAGCGGAGGAGGAAAGCCTGTCAGGCCTGTCGCTTCCAGAAATGTCTGCAGGCCGGGATGATGAGGGAGGGTACGTCATGTCAATCTGACCATCAGCCTCTCAGACAGACTTCCCATGAGTCTTTGCAGTGTTGCTCAGCTTAAAGTTAATATAGACGCAAAACGACCACAGAGACTCAAAACCGATCACTGAGGAGATTATCAGGTGTTGCCGTCATGTTAAAGGAGTCACCTGTGGCTCCTCACCTGTGCCCCTCCCCCCACCCCCAGGAGCTTCCTCCCTCCTCAGATGCTGAGGTGTTGGAGGACGGGGAGCAGGAAACAGCTAAAAGGAAAACCTGGTCCCTGTGTTGCAGGTGTCCGTATGGACCGAGTGAGAGGAGGACGGCAGAAGTACAAGAGGCGGGTGGAGACGGGCCTGAGTCTGTACCCTAAAGCCCCGTACCCCCACTCCGTCAGCAGCAGTGAGTCCTCACACATCTCCAGGTCTTCATCTTATTCAAACTTCACATCTGTGTCATTTTGTTTAATTACTGTCTGTCTCTCAGGAAACAAGGTGATCTCTCACCTGCTGCTGACTGAGCCTGCCCCACTAGCTGCCAACCAGGACGATTCGACCAATGACAGCAGTCTGCAGACCCTGCTGACCCTCTGTGACCTCCTGAACCGGGAACTGCTGGTTCTGATTGGTTGGGCCAAACAGATCCCGGGTACCACACCTCAATCACCTGTGCAGCACTGGTTGTTCTGATTGAGTAGAACATTAACATAATGATGCCTGCTCTGCCCTGCCCCTCTCAGGCTTCTCCAGACTCTTATTGGTCGATCAGATGTCACTCCTGCAGAGTGGCTGGATGGAGGCACTGCTGGTGAGCGTGGCCTGGCGGTCACAAGGCACAAAGGCGGAGGAACTCGTGTTCGCTGGGAACCTGCGGCTGGGTGAGGCTCAGTGTCGAGCTGCGGGGTTGGCCGACCTGTATGAGGCGCTGTGTCACCTAACGGCCAAATACCAGGCGATGAACCTGAGTGCTGAGGAGGTGGTGACGCTGAAGGCCATGGCGCTCGCTAACTCAGGTACTTTGACCACATGAAGCCGAGATCACTGTTTCCGTTCAGCTTCATTTGCCCCTAACAGTTGCCCCTAGTGCCCCTCTGCAGTGTAGATCTGCCCCTGATGCACAGAGTGAAATGTGGGGGCAATGAAGGGGAGGGCCTGGGTGTATTGATCCCAGAGGAGTGGTTATTGATATTGATCAGAGGCTGGGAGCTCAGGCATTGCAGTATTGATTAGTTTCCGGGGGGGGGGGGGGGGGCTGGGGGGGTTGAGGCTAACGATGCTAACAGTGGATCAGTGAATGAATAGCAGTGTGTTAGCAATGCATCAATACCATCTGACTGGCAGTGCATGATGGGATGCTGGTTGGCGCTTGCAGCTGAGGTCTGGTTACTCTCCCACTGTCTGAGCCTCGGATCAATAAACTGTATTGATAGACTCTGTCCTGGATCTATAAACTGTTAACTGTGACTCAGTGTCTCTGCTCAGTCCATTAACTGTCTGAGCATCAATACTGCACACAATAGAAGACTGTGTGTGTGTGTGTGTGTGTGTGTGTGTGTGTGTGTGTCAGACTGACCATGACCTTTATTTTGTCTCCCTCTTGACGCCGCGTGGCCTCTCTTTGTCTCTCTGAGTTCAATAGTTCAGATATATCTGTGCTCTTTTGATTCTGCAGAACATGCAGAAATGAATAAACAACAAACAATAAAAGTGCAGCAACACGTTGCAACACTGCACAAAGACAATTATACAAGTTCAATACTAATTATTTCATACCAGAGGACAGCATCAAATACAAGAATGATGTGAGTCTTTTAATCAATAACTGAGAAATAGACACATGATTAGTTTTACAGCAGCTGAACACTGGAATAAAACTCTGAATAATACTGAACTACTTTATTTGCCTTAAAACTAAAACAGACATATAAAACAACTCTAAAACAGTAAAGTGAAGTACTTTACTTCATAACTGACGTCTTCTTCCGGCATCTCTGGTCAGATGCTGACCCGGTGGACTGTCCTGACTCAGTGCAGAGGTTCCAGGACGGGCTGCACGAGGCCCTGCAGGAGTACGAGTCATCCCGCAGAGAGCAGCACCGAGCGGGCCGGCTGCTGATGAGCCTCCCGCTGCTGCGACAGACGGCCGATCGAGCTGTGCAGGCTTTACTGCAGCTGCACCGCCAACACCGCGTCCCCCTCCACAAACTACTGCTGGAGATGCTCGACGCCAAGGCCTGAGCTCTTCAGCACGGCCAGACAATCGACCTCATTCAGAGGACAGACTCTGATCCGACTGAGACTGTGGACAGTTTACAAGTTTGTTACTGGAGGATCTGGGGCTGAGTCTCTGAGGCAGCAGGAGAAACAAGCTAATCCTGATGTTCCCACCAATGTTTTCCAGATCCTCCTGAATGATACTGATCTGTTTGTACACCAGGACAGATATATAATCCACACAATCCCTCCATCACGCTACGTCAGCTGTGTCTATGACCAGTTGGACTCTACACATTAATAAAGTTAGCTAATGGTTTATGGTAAGCTAGTTAGCCACACATGCTTCAGTTACAGTAGACAGACTCAATGTTTAATCAGGTCTTTTTGCTCCTGTGCTTTTGATTTTGGAGACACCAACAGTCAAACTCTGAATGTTGACATTCTGACTGTACCTAAGGACAGTTGCTCAGCTATGATTGGACAACTGCATTTTGGTGGTGGAGTTTCCAGAACAGGATCAGCTCATTTATAATCATCATCATCATCATCATCATTGTATGAACCAGGACAAATTTTGCTAAAGCTCAGATTTTTAATCTACTTTTTGTAAAGGAAGATATTTTTGTGTGAACCTTTCTCAGCATGTGAGCTGTGTATACCCTGACAACGAGCTGGTTACCACAGCAACAGCCAGAAAGGACCTTGGAGCCAACCTGGGCGATGATGATGGACGTTATTTTTAATTTTGGAGACTTTTATTTTGTTGTTCAAGGACGTTTTCTAACAGTGTTGATTGTTAATTAACTGGCTGCTGAGTATTTCGGGTCAGCTGCAGATGTTGTGTTGTTTCCTGACTGTAGTTTTAATGTCATGAGATAATTAAATACTTTTGGAATAAAATCAGTTTCCGACATGCTTGTTCCCTCCTTGTGTGATAATAAATAGCTTTTGAATAGCCTTTAAAGTGCTGTTTTCATTCTAAATTCTGGTTTTGGCACTGGATCAAACCTCTGTAAACAGAAGAGAAATGCTCTGCGTGTTTTGTTCTCATACAATTCTCATTTCTTGTTATCACAGGCCAAACAGACATTTACCTAAAAGTGACTTTAACTTCCCATGATGCACTGTGTTCCTCTCTCTACTTTCACAACAAACTCATCCCATTAACCTGCGCAACTAACTCAACATCTTGTCTCTCCTGCAGTCTTGTGCTTTCTTGTCTGTTTTTTTCTCTTCCTGTCGCTCTCTGCAGGTGTTTCTGAGTCTGGATCTGCGATTACAAGCCAGCTGCTGCTCAACACCTGCTGCTACAGTTAATGTTATGACCGACAACCAGCAAAAGTGGTACAGTAGATCATTCTGAATGAGTTCAAGTACATTGACTATTATGTTAATTTATTTCAGCACAGTAGCACACATCACACAAGTCTAGTTTAAAACACGAACAAGAAAACTAACAAAACAACGTAAATGTGGATGACTAAGACTCTCCTCACTTTTGACCGTCCACAACCTGGTTCTGTTGCAGGTTTCTGCCTGATAAAACAGGTTTTCCCCTCTCAGGATTCAGTTGAGAAACATTCATTCAAGGTTTTCTCTAACACATTACAGTCAGCTGGATTAAGATGCTTTTAAACTGTTTAAAAGGTGCTTATACAATACACAAAAATCAGACTGCTAGAATAGTTCAGAAGATGAAAACAGAATAAAACAGAATGCATGAATCTACTTTAAGCCATTTAAAGAAAACCTGTTTGTGTGTGATTTAATTAAGAAATATAGATTATGCAGTTGCAGTGTGTTGCATTATATAGTACCAGCCAAGAAAACTTTGCTAAAAGGCGTTTCACTGGAAAAACAAAAAAGAAAGCAGTAGACGAGCAAATCGTTTAGTTGTCAGGTCCCATTTTTAGTTCATTCCTTTCCCCAGAGAGCAGACTTTTATATATAATGCGGATTTTAGACATTTTCAGTCCGTACACTAAAGGGTTGATGAGTGGTTGGGATAAAAGCCAGTGCACTGACAAAAAAATGCGCAGCATATTTGGTAAATGTTGCATATTAAATCTACTCTGAGCTATTTCAAAGAAAGCCCCAAAGAAAAAGTTAAGGATGGAAGTGAGGTGAGGCATACAGGTACTGACAGCTTTCTGTCTGGTCTGTCTAGAACCAGAAAAACACACTTTAAGGATCCTGATATATGTGTAGATGATGAAACTTAGAATACCCAAATCTACTATATACACATGAACGAGTCCAAAGATGTTGTTGACTGTAGTGTCTGAACAGGCCAGTTTGACAATATAGAAGTTGTCACAGTAAACTTTGTTAATAATGTTCCCACACAGCTGCAAAGGGGCAGTTAGATAAAACACCACAAAAGCATTGATGAATAAAGAGTAGGACCATGTCAGAGCAGTCAGCACAGCAACCTTATTTGGTGACATGCGGGTGTTATACTGCAGAGGATAACAGATTGCTAGATATCTGTCATAAGACATTACTGCTAAGGTACTGAGTTCTACAAGTCCATAAGAATACAAACAAAAAACCTGCAAGAGACAACAGGGAAAAGAAACTGTGTGAACATCGGAGAGAATATTAATTAGGAGGAATGGAAACAAGCCTGTACTACCATACAGTTCATTTACAAACAGGCTGCACAGGAACATGTACACAGGTTCATGTAGGCTCCTGTTCATGCAGATCACCACTATGAGAAATAAATTGGCAGTTAGTATCAAAATATAAATAATCAGAATAATGAGGAAATATAAGTATCTCAAAATCCCCATGTCAAAGTAGGCAGTAAGTAGTAAATATGAAACCTGCGTGTCATTTAGCATGATCTCCCTTTAGCTTACAGTTAGAACAGTTATGAACAGTGTTCAATGGATGAACATATTCCAGTATTTATGGATCATTTTCTTGCACCTTTCAAACAGTTTAACAAGCTTAAATGCGTGACTGTTAAAGAAGGCATAAATAATATATGAACACGTCAGTGTTTTACCATCAATCTGAAAGAAAACACATTAGAAATAAATCAGTCAACATGACACAGGTTGTGTCAATGGATAATATGTAACATTGACCTGCTCACCTGCTGTAGTCACTCTGTGACTCCAAATGGAGCTGAGACATTCTGCTTCCTTTATCCTTTCCAAGTCAGGAGAACGCCCACACAGAGTCTGACCTAATTATCAAATGATGCACTGAGTTTTTCCTGTAATAATTTCACATAAAAGAGGTAATTTGGTATTTTTATTTGGCCTGTATTCCATTTTTTGTGTCTAACAGACTAATGCGGCCATTGTGCTTGTGCAGCTGATTTATCTTCACGTCTTTGCACAAAGATGCTACCACGACCACAAATGATGAGTCCCACCTCAGCTAATAATGATGTTTCCTGTGCTATTGTGAGAATGTGTATGCCAAACTTTGTATAAATGAATCACAGAATGTAAAGATAACAGAGCGCTGAACTTTGGTTTACCTTTCTACCAACAACCTGTTCACCACTCAGTGGTTAATTTGGGGGTATTAGTTTGGTTGTATGTCGCTACAATAAAGTAAAAGTTAAAGTACTAAAATAAAACTATATTAATTCGAGCTCACCAGTTATGTCATCTGATCAGACTCAACTTATTGCACCTGGGACCTGACCCCGTGGGCTCTAAGCAGAACCTGCTGTTCAATTTCCGGGTCATAGCCATAGAGCCTACCTTCATCACAGGTGATGATCCTTCACAAGGCTTGGGTTTGACACAGATTCTGATGTTGGCACTCTGCTTGAGTTTACTATCCATGGTGAAATCGCAAACACAATTCTACAAGTGATCTCAAAAACATGTGACACAGGTCTTAATGATCCAATGATGCACTCACAATGTTGTCACACTGAATTGAGGAACAGTAGGAACAGTTCTTGTACTTTTTGCACCTCACATTCACCTGCAGATGGTCCCTTACAAGGAGGACAACGGAAACCATTTCTTTTCCCTATACTTGTTCTCAAAGTCATGTTTTTGGTTTGATCAAAAAAGTTTTCACTTTTTTTCATGCATCATTGAGAAAAGGTCCTTTGGTAATGATATCACTTGTTGCTGTGGGTATTCCAACACCTGAAAAGGTTAAAAGGAGAAGAAGCAGAGTTTCATCTCAGTTTGGACATCAGTCTGACGCTAGGTATCTTACAATGTCTTACCGGAGCATCATACTGCACAGTTGGGGAATGGTAAATTTGTTTCAAGCTGTTTTCCCAATTAATGTTTTTCCTGTTTGTCTACTGAAAGAAAGCTTTTAAAAGGTTAAAAGCCTAACTAACCTTCAGAATCTATGACAAATAAAACACAGATAATTCTGGTGTCAACTCTAACAATGTCCCCAGGTTATTTTAAATATGTGAAATGGAAGATATGGAACATGATGAGTTGATTTATTTTGCTCTGCAAAACACACTCTTGTTTCTCTCTGAGGTACTGTGGATTATAGTCAAGTACTTAAAATGCAGTAATAAAAATCAGCACTACACTTGTTTCTCATAAACAAATCGCAAAACAATTAAGTATATTAGTTTTACTGATTTTTAGCAATTTAGAAGCACCAATATTAGAGATAGAGTATTTGTATTGGGAATATGCAATTCAAATAGACTCAAAGAAGTTGGTGTCTTGGTGTTGATACATGTTCAACACCAAGACACCAACTTCTTTGAGTCTGGCCCTTTTTCCGTGGCCTGTCAATGTTCTCCTGAAAATCTGCAGGGTTCATTTGACTTCCCTTTCCTGTCACTTTCCCCTAAGAACATTTCCATCTGATCTGTAACTGTCTAACTTCACACAGAGGCTGGAATGAACAAGGCAGGATCCAACAATGAAAATGTAGCCATCTATGGACATCCAAAAGAGCCAGAAGAGCCCAAACCTGGTGGCCTCTGAAACATTCTAATGCCACTAATCTATCAACAGTGCTGTTGTTCCCGGACAGAGTCTGTGATACCAGTGTCAATATTTGTAATAACTGATAGCTATGCATTTTCACATCATTTAGGACCATTTTCATTACAGGGTTTATAAAAAAAAAACAGGTTGTAATTTTCCACAGTACACTAGTTTCAAGCCAATGAATAATTCTGACGACAATCTTTCCAAGAAGACCTAGATTCCAGCTCGGACATGCTGCCAGATACCAATTCAATTAAATTATATTTGCTTTAGAAAGCCATATCACAACAAAGGTAATATCAAGGCAATTTACATATAGAGCAGGACTAGACCAAACTCTTTATGGTAATTACACCAAACAGTTCACCCACATGAGTTAGCAATTGAAGACAGTTGCAAGGAAGAAATTTTCTCTTACAGGCAGAAACCTTGGAATAAAGTCTGGTTCTAGGTAGGCAGGCAACCACTCCTCAGGCAGCCAACATGGGAGCACTGCCTTAGCTTTATGCTGTGCTCTCCGGCACACCAGCCAGATGCTTCTTCTCAGCTCTGCAGACTAGTCGACCAAAAGGATTGGATCCAGCATATTACCTACCTTACCTATCTTTCTGGGCAAGACTCAGCTACATTGGTACATCCCACTCCAATCCTGTTTGTTGGCAAAAAATGAACTGGGAAACTATTCTTCTCCCACACTGCTTCTAAAACCACAAACAAAACTGATCATCAAGATTCACCTTCAGTCTCTGGAAAAGAGTCTAGCTGCTGCATTGTCTTCAGCAACCACCAAGGCATCTACGCTGCTTCCAGCTTCACATTCCATCTATCCCCTATATCCACTTGGAGTGAAGCCACTCATCGATCTTTGGCTTTGGCAGTCTCTGCCTCTTTACTAGGTAGGCCCACAAACAGCAAACATTTCTCAGTATTTGCGGTCTAAACCTCTCATCCTGCCATCCACAAATGTAATAAAGCCATAAACAGATGGAAAAGTATCACTGGCATCTTAAGATCCACAGTACACAGGTTAAATGCAGGTTTATCAATTCGTCAGATTCTTAAAGCCTTCATTCTATTCTGTGGCCTAATTTGCTCCATCTATCCTGACGGGTGAACTCAATCCCAAATCTGAGAGGAATGTCTTCAACTAATCCCATGAATGCCGGAGAAAGCAACAGGCGTGCTTTTGAAAACTGGATGCTCTTGTACTGGATAGTTTGCTCTCTGGGTGATGGCCGTAAACCCTGTAATGACAATGTGCAAATGCACGCTTGGAAGACACCACAAAAATGTCTGTTGCACTAATTCTGATGAGGAACACAACAAATTGCAGTGTAAAGTCTCACACCAGTTACTGTTTGCCTCTGCTGCATGTGCATTAGTGTGCTACACTGTACCCATGAACGGTTCTAGCTCTTGATTGCACCTAAAATTATTTACTAATGACATTCACATGCAAACTAAGCTCCTCAATAGTTTCTCCAAAACAAATAAAAACGGTCCCATTTCATTGTCTTTAAATGTGTTTTCAGTGAGTCCTGTTTTTGCATTATTCAAAATAGAAGTTTGCTATTTTTTCCAGACTTAGAAATAAGTGACAAACAGTAGGTCCTTTGGTAATGATGTAAATCTGTTGCTGTGGGCGTTCCGGTCTTTGAAAACAGTTAAAAGACACAGAATTAGACTTTCAGCTCAGTTAGGGGGAATCAGTCTGACTGAAACAGATGAATGTAAGGACTCACACAATGTCTTTCCTGAGCATTAAAAAGCACCATTTGGCAATAGTAAATTTCTTTCACGTTTCAAGATGTTTCTTTCACAGTTATTTTTTTTTCTGTTTGTTGACTGAGTATCCTCAGTGGGTGCTTACTACTTTAGCTGCCCTCTTAACTGAATAAGGCTTGGGCAAACTAAAGTCTATCATCAGCTACCAAACTCTGATTTCTCCATCTTTTTAAGTGTTATGACTGTGTTGTGAGCCCACAGGGTCATGGTGAACGCTACACAGGTTTCATATTTCATATTAAGTGCCTACTTTGACACTGGGGTTTTCAAATATTTATGTTTTACTGTTGTCATGTTTTTATATATTTTAATTATTTGTGTCAATGTGTTGCTCATAGTGGTGATCTGTAGGAACAGGAGCTTACATGAACCTATGTACCTGTTCCTGTGCAGCCTGTTTGTAAATGAACTGTATGGTAGTACAGGCTTGTTTCCATTCCTGCTGCTTCAGATCCTCTCAGACATTCACACTGTTCCTGTTCCCTTCTGTTTCCTGCAGATCTTCTGTGTCTACTCTTATGTGTGTGTGGAATTTTTAAACTTAGCAGTAATGTCTTATGACAGATATCTTGCTATTTGTTATCCTTTACAGTATAACACACATATGACAAGTATGAAGGTTGCCATGCTCATCGCTATATCATGGTTATACCCTTTTCTTGCAATGCTTGTTGTGGTATCCTTGAGTGCACCTTTACGGCTGTGCGGGAACATCATTGACAAAGTTTACTGTGGAAACTACGCTGTTGTTAAACTGGCCTGCTCTGACACAAGACTACATAACATTTACGGACTCATTTCCACTGTTATCTCAGTCATTATTCCTCTTATTTTAATCATTTGTACTTACATGAAGATTCTTAAAGTGTGTTTTTCTGGTTCCAAACAGACCAGACAAAAAGCCATCAGTACTTGTACACCTCACCTCGCCTCTCTGCTTAACTTCTCTTTTGGCTGTTGTTTTCAGATATTACAGAGCAGATTTGATTCAAGCAGTATACCCAATATGTTGGGTATTTTATTACTATTGTACTTCCTGACATGCCAGCCTCTCTTCACCCCAGTACTATACGGGCTGAAATTGTCCAAAATACGCAACATATGTAAACAACTGTTATGTGGTGAGGTGTAGGTCATCCACCAGATATTTGCATAGAAACGCAATAAATAAATCCCTTCTGTGACTTCACCATTGACAACAGTAATTATGTTTCTACTTCTATGTGTGGATAGAAATTAAATTAAAACATGCAAGTTTTACAATTTGCTCTTTAATACAAATGATATATTTTTGCACTTTGTAGCAGTTGATG
The DNA here is from genome assembly GCA_008933995.1 of Datnioides undecimradiatus. Lineage (NCBI taxonomy): Eukaryota > Metazoa > Chordata > Actinopteri > Lobotiformes > Datnioididae > Datnioides > Datnioides undecimradiatus. The sequence continues at coordinate 1,261,615 of WARS01000077.1, read as the reverse complement.
TTCTTCTATTTTATTTTATTTTGTTCAAGGTTTATTTAACATTTTTTAAAATCATTTTCATTGTACTGGTTATAACATAGAAAAACACAACAGTGAAAACTTCATTAGAAAAAGCATCTGAAATATCCCTAATCCAAAATGACATTTTAATAGCTTATTTTGTCTGTCCTGTCCTGGATTTACCTAAGCAAATAGGTAAGAGTCTGTCATTGGATAAATACTGCAGTGAAACCAAAGATAATCCCTCAGGAGAAAGAAAAAGGAAACAATTTCATTTTCATTAAACTAGTTTTCAATGTTTTCTCTTGGTTCAACGTAATAGCTTGCTGAGGGTTTTTTTTTTTTTTTTTTTACATCATCACTTAAAAATCAATAACATTGGCAATGACGTCATTCTTTTGCTGTGGGCCAACACTTGAAAAGGTTAAAAGAAGCAGAAACAGAGTTTTTAGGAGGGAGTTTATCTGACACAAGCAGCTGAATGTTGATAAACTCTCACAATGTCTTCCTTGAGTATTACACAGCAAACAGGGAATGGTAAATTTGTTTCATATTTCAACTTGTTTTCTTGATAATTTTTCTGTTTGGTAATTGAATACTGCGTGTATTTACGGCTTTAGTTGCCAGTCTAATGAGCAATGCATTAAAAGTTTAACAACATTTTTTTAGATATCTGCAACAGCATTAATGACTGGCTCTGTTAATTAATCATCATGTGTTATGATTGTTTTGTTTTCTGAGGCAGCAGGATCATAGCCAACACTACACAGGTTTCATATTTTATACTAAGTGCCCCTTTTTGACACTGGGGTTTTCAAATACATGTGTTTTATTGTTGTCCTGTTTTTGTATTGTTTAATTATTAGTACTAATGTCCTGCTCATAGTGGTTATATGTACAATCAGAAGCTTACATAAACCTATGTACATGTTTATGTGCAGCCTGTTTATAAATAAACAGAATGGTAGTACAGGCTTGTTTCCTTTCCTTCTGGTTCAGATTCTCTCAGACATTCACACTATTTTGGTTTCATTTTGTTTCCTGCAGATTTTCTGCGGGTATACATGCATATGCAACTATGGAATACAGCAACTTAGCTGTAATGTCTTATGACAGATATCTTGCTATTTGTTATCCTCTACAGTACAACACACATACAACAGACAACTACGAAGGTTGCCATGCTCATTAGTGCTACATGGTTATTCCCTTTTTTTGCAATGCAATGCCCAAGCAATGCAGTGCACCTTTACAGCTGTGCGAGAACATCACTGACTAAGTTTACTGTGAAAACTATGCTGTTGTTAAACTGGCCTGCTCTGACACATGACAAAACATTTATGGACTCATTTCCACTGTTATCTCAGTGATTGTTCATCTTATTTTAATCCTTTGTACATATGTGAAGAGTCTCAAAGTTTGTTTTTCTGGTTTCAAACAGACCAGACAAAAAGCCATCAGTACTTGTACACCTCACCTCGCCTCTCTCTTCAACTTTTCATTCGGTTGTTGTTTTCAGATATTACAGAGAAGATCTGATATGAGCAGTAAACCCAATATGTTGGGTATTTTATTACTATTGTAATCTCTAACATGCCAGCCTCTCTTCACCCCAGTACTATACTAGCTGAAAATGACTAAAATATACAACATATGTAAACATTTATTGTCAGTAAAAGTGTAATTTGTAAATGAATAAATGCAATAAATAAAATAAACAAATGCCTTACCTGACCTCACTTGTGTCAACAATAATTATATCTTGTGTTACAGTCCAAAATCTCTCTCCATATAAACAACTGTTGTAGGGTGAAGTGTAGGTCATCCACCATATTAGTACAGACAAAGCCTGCTTGAACTGGCCTGCTCTGACACAAGGCTACTACTCTTCAACTTTTCATTTGGTTGTTGTTTTCAGATAATACAAAGCAGATTTGATATGAGCAGTGTACCCAATATGTTGTGTATTTTATTATTGTACTCTCTAACATGCAAGCCTCTCTCTCTCACCCCAGTACTATATGCAGTGAAGTGTAGGTCATCCTATTTTATTTCATATCCTATTCAATCTATTTTTAAAGTAATTTTGTATAGATATGAGTAAAATAGTTTAGTTATAGTAAAAAGTTTTTACGTCATTCATTAATCTTAATTCTTAAGTTGTGAGACCAACCGTTTACAAAAGCCCAAAAGCCAAAGTTATCAGATTTTGTATAATGTACAGCAGATTAAAAAAAAAATAATAAAATTTTGGAAAGGAAAATGCTATGCATTTAAAATGCTTTAACAGACTCAAAACTAATAATGATTAATATTGCAGCATTAAACCTGTTTCTGTTTGTGTGTATGTGGATAAGTCAAGTGTTTTAAATGCAAATCAGTAATGCACTTATATTTCATAAACAACAGGACAAAGCAATAAAGTACAACGAAAGTTGCACAACAGAGGGGAGAGTGGTCAAGTTTAACGAGAATGAAATAATCAGTGATGGTTTTGACAATGTGGTTGTAAGTGTATATTTAGTCACCTATCACAGACTACTCTCTCTTCCCTGGTTTTAAAATACAGTACAGCATACGCGACTAAATATATCTTTGGCTCAGGGCGATAAGAATTTTTGACTAATCTCACCATGGGCCTCTTTTAAGCAGTGAATGCTGTTGGAGATACAGGCCATCACCCTGATCCTTGAAGGACAAAACAGCTGTTCTTTCTTCTGTAGAGTCTTTAGTGCCCTGGAGTATCCCTCTGACAAAGACTCAATGACGGCTAATGCTGGGTAAAGAAAAAAATTATATTGTATTGCACACCTCACCTTTACAGACATCACAGCAACCTTTCAGCTGCCTCTGTGTTTTAAATGTATGGCTGCAAACAGAAGAGAGAGAGAGAAGTGAACACAGCTGAGCAGACTTCATGTGTGTTACTTTTCCTGTTTTATTTATTTTTGTGCTGTCTTGTTAGTCTAAATGTTTGCATAGAAATGAAAATTTAAATGAAAATATACAATTACATTATGTATTAAATATGGACGTTTAATAAATAGTAGAGCAATATGGAAAATTTGTGAACGCTAATGGCACAGGTAAGTGTAAATAACCCATTAACTGGCCCGAATACTGAACTACAATACGTAAGGACTCATGCTGAATAACCTGGAAGTCATAACGTGTTAGAAAACAGGACTTACGGTGCACCCACGTTCCACCTGTGCTAGTGACGTCACAAGTCAACCGGGCGGCGCTGAAATAACAGAAGCGAGCGTCGTCTCAACGGGTCCTGGCTTTGTTTTCCCATCCTGAACTCTGTGATATCATCGGAAATACAATCCTTCTGTGTAAAACAATTGCGTTGTTCGTTACGGATGCAGCGAGATGTCCTGCGTCTTTACCTGCAACAAGCAGCACCGGACCTAGCGAGCTAACCAGCTAGCTATAGCGGCGGCCGTGCGTAGCTAGCTAGCTCTTTCTGACAGTAAACAGTGCATGACAGCCCGAGCAGTCTACACAAATATGATGTAAAACTACCGACAAAAGACCGACTCACTAAATTACGGCCACTGACACACAAACGCGTCATTTTACTCGCTAACACCTGTTACTGCGTATTTCGCTCAGGCAGAGCCGAGGACACCTACACCGTTTACTTACATTACATGTAATGCCGCGAAAAATGGCGGACAAAGCGATTCGTGATAGTGCAAATTTCCCTCCAAAATTAAATCCGTTATTAAACACTGCACTCACATCTTTATCATATCACGCACATAATGACTAAACAAAGAATAAAACGGTCAATTTTTAAACGACTGTACGGCACCTATAATATCTGAAATACCTCCTGCTAGACACTTACATTGTTGTATCCCAGAAGTGGACGCTTTGTACAGTAAATCAGTGACGACAGAGATTAATACAAATAAAATTACAAATAATACATAAAAAACTGAACGTCCGCTGTGATTATTAATCAATTTTTTCAGATTGATGATAGTTGCTTCCTCATGATGCCTGCAGCCAAGTCTGTCCACCAATCAGAGACTGCGAGACCTTGTCACGACCAATACGAGTTTGCTTTCCCGCCTCGCAACCAGTCAGAGACCGTGTTGGCATGCGTATGGCAGCACTAAGCTCGAACGCCCTAATGTCCAAACTTTTGGCCTTGAAAGCACCAAAAGTGAGGCGTCATGGTGAACTGAGGCTAAAAGCAAACACCTGCAGGACTGTTAAATGCAAAATGATACTTGAATTCAAAGCACTCTTAGATGAATGACTTGTTTGATTTTTTAGTTTACAATTTATTAATTTTCAGTTTATGAAAAAGAATTAATAAGGTCCTACATATTTAAAGAACATTTACCTTTATCTATGGATAATGATTTATATTGCATATTTTTTAAATTCATGTATTTAAAGAACTAATATTACGGTTTCACTAGAAACACACCTGGCAGGTAAATTTCCCCTTGTGGGACAAATAAAGGAATTCTTATTCTTATTCTTAAATTGAGCCAACTACTATTATTGCAGAATGCAGCTGTTCATTATGAGCTAACTGTGAAGAAGTCTGAGTAGGCTGTGTACGACCTGGCATCCAAAAGGTCCCAACACTCAGATCTGTTCCTATAAGTACCTTGAGATAGACTTTGATGATAGACTAAAGGTTCAAGCTGAAAGTCTTTGCCCTGACTTCAACAGCTGATGTGTTTCTACAGAGCCAGTGGGTCAGAAGAGTTGAGCAGACACTCATATTACTATTAGTATAGGTATTGGTATTAGAGATGATAATAAGACATAATATGACAGTCTGGTATGGTAAGTTGACAGCAGCAGACAGTTGAATTTGAAGTTGCTTGTATGGTTTTTCGATTCAAATCGATTTCCATTTGAATGATCTGATATGGATTCATGAAATCTTAGATGGATCCTTGAATATCTGCATGAATTTCTGTGGATGTGCCAAGCTTATTTGAGGTGGATGCTTGATGAACAGTAGCAGTCAATATGTTGCAGTCAATAAGATGTCAATGGACATTATTCATTTCGGGATATTATTTCGGGATAGTACATTTCATTCAATCAAATCTGCTCTGTAATATTTAAAAACAAAACCCTTAAAGTAATAGCAGAGAAGCAAAGTGAGTGAGTGTGCAGGTACTGGTAGTGTTTTCCCTGTTAGGAACTAGGAAAAAAACCAAACAAAAGTTAATAAATGCAGATGTGAATAATTATAACTCCAGGTATAAACTCCACTGACTGTTTGTCCACCCTGAGGTGTGTTGTCAGAGTGGTCTAAAGGGAGGTCATTATTGCCCTCAGCCCGCTGTGGATAAGGCTGATTGGTCTCACTGGCTACCTCCTCTGATTGTAATTTGCTTCAGAGGGAATTAGTGGAGACTGTGGCTAATGTGAAGGTGCCCCAGGAGCAAACATGTTGACAGGCTGAAATGACCTTTGACTTGAGGGACTCGGTACAGCAATCACATTTTTCCCCACAGCAGCAGCCTCTGTGGTGCTTTGACATCAACTGAGAATAAACAAAGTTTTCACTCCTGTGTATCACTTCAGGACTTTGAGAACTTAAATGAAAGGGTAGAAAGTTCAGTGTTCACAGACAAACCTTCACTGTGTCCCAGTTCCACATTAAACACTTGGAATACATAATAGTGTGTTAAGACAAGAGACAAACAACTGAACACATTTTAAACCTCTGATGGGTACAAAATCAGACATTTTTAACCATTGAAAACATATACATTTTAACCATCACAGATTAACCATTAACTCTGTGTCCTCTCTCTCCCCTAGTGCTGTGCTTGTTTCTCTCTGGTCTCTCTCTCTGTACCTCTCTACAGATACCTGTGGCTCCAGAGCTGAACATCTGATCTGTGGCTCCACTGACCTGCCACGTGTCCTCTACTGCCATTTATTGTCATTTGCTGTCATTATTCTATATTGTACTTCTCTGTCTCTCTCTCTCTCTCTTTCTCCCCAGCCGGTCAAGGCAGATGTCCGTCCACCTAGGGCCAGGATCTGCTCAAGGTTTCTGCCTGTTAAAGGAAGTTTTTCCTTGCCACTGTTGCCAAGTGCTTGCCCATGGTGGAACTGTTGGGTGTAACTAACAGTAATGAGTGTGGTCTAGACCCGCTCTGTTTGTAAAGAGCCCTAAGATGACTTTTGTTGTGAATTGGCGCTATATAAATAAAATTGAATTGAATTGAATTGAATTGAATTGAATTGAATTGAATTGAACTGAATTGAATTGAATATACAACAGCTGATTCCATGCATGCATTTTTTATGTCCTGTTCATTATTGAAAGTAAAGTTATGGCTCTGCCCCTATTCATTTAGACAGAGACTTGGTCTTGTTTGCCTTATTGAGCAACTTGAGCACATCATGGTGCTATGTAGAACCTCTCCGTGTTGTTTGATGGTTATTGGACCTTTCTTGCCACTAGCAACATATCACTGAACCCAGGTACGCCTCTAATGGCCACTTGGAAAGAAGTCTGACAATTTCCTTTTCACAAGCAACTGGAGATTCTCTTCAATTCATTAAAGATGCAGCATCTTTGAAGAACCTTAGGATCTCCTCAAGTTCTCTGAAGCCTTTTTTAGAACCCATGAATCCTCTTTAAGGATTTTAGACACTTCAGCTCCTTGGAGCACTACTCAGGCCTTATGAAGGACCCTGGAAACTAACTATAAGTTCAAATTGGGTTTTAGCACAGTATGACTCAACCAGCACAATGATGCAGTGGTTGAAACTGTATCTTCACAGATCAACATGGGTTTCATTTCTCCAGGTTCCTCCAACAGCTCTCAGACACATGGTTAAGAATTTGGACTTTAGTCAAAAAATGGATAACTGTGACTGTAAATGGGTGGTTGTTATAAAGTTTTTACATTCAGGTCACTGTTACAGTCCAGTTCAACTGTTTGTCTGATATTGAACTGATACTCTGTGCTTTTACTAATGTAAATACCATGTGCAGACCAAAACCAACAATCAACTGATCCTATGAACAAGTTTTTCCAAACCCTGATATAGATAAAAACTTCACTAATCACATAGGGAAATAAATGGAAATTGCATGTGTACACAAGTGCTGTCTTCCTGCACATTGGGTCACATTGTGGTGTAAACAGACAGAAACATCAACTCTGGTGGGACTCGAACCCACAGCTTAAATTACTTCTCCTATGGTCAACTAGAAGTCCTACACACTACACAGATACCTGTGGCTCCAGAGCTGAACACTTGATCTCTGGCTCCACCGACCTGCCCCCTGTCCTCTGCTATAATTTATTATCATTATTTTACTATCTACTACTATTTTCCATCTAGATCCAGGTTTCTGCCTGTTAAAGGAAGTTTTTCACTGTAACTCTGTAGGAAACATGAAACAAAGCTTTGTCTGATATTTTGTCTGAGAGATAGTTTGATGTAACAACAGTTTCTGGTTGAACAAAAAGGATTATACTCTTTGATATAAAGGTTTGTCTCAGCAGGATCCTTTCACTAATGTGTCACAAACTCAGAACAACAATCTGAACATTGATGTTGATTTAACTGTTATGAAAAAGAGTCATATGAAAATATCGTTGGAGGTTGTCCATCAAGGAGGCAGTGGGAGGGAAACAGCGTCAAGACTGAATATTTATTTTTCTCATGTAACTCCTCAGTGAACTAAGGTTTATTTGGAAACCAAAATATGTGACTGCTGGAGCAGAGAAAAGACAAGTCAGTTTTATTCTGTTTCTGTTGAGTTTGAATAAAGTTTGTTGAACAAGTTAAAATCCCTTTTTTGACTGGAGTCTGGTTTGAAGAGAGCAAGATGACAAGTGTTTGTATTTAAACAAAAGGGGTTTTACTCTTTGGGTCTGTCTCTGCAGGATCCTTTCATGAATGTGTCACACATTCAGAACAACAATCTGAACACTTTAACGGATGCACTTTGAGTAAATTGTCCACAACAACAGCATTCAGTATTTATGCTTTTTGCTGAAAACTGGATAAATGGCAAAAACTGTTGTCCCCATTCATCACTTTGACTTTAGCTTTGGATAATCTGCTGTTTCCCTGTGTCCTGCAGTGGGCGCCCATTGAGGTGAATCCTTTAAAAGCAGCTGAAGCAGAGTTACAGTTCAGTCAGGACACAGTCAGAGTGTCACAGCAACATCACAATGTCGTAAAATGTGTCTGTGTCTCTGAACGGAAGCTGTGAACCGAGGAAATTAGTAAAGATTTGACTTGTTGTTGACTGAAAGTGTTTTGTGTTGCTGCTTCGACTTGGCTCTGTGATAAATGATTTAAAGCAGCTGGACTCTTACAGACCTGTAACAAGCTGAAACATTAGTATTAACCTCACTTCTTCCTGGGTATACTGACACTGAGTGTACACAACACAATGATCACCATCAACTCCACAGGTGTCATATTTCATACTGGGCTCCTACTTTGACACAGGATTTTTAAAATACTTGTTCTTCATGATTGTTTTGTTGTTGTATATTTTTAATCATTTGTGTCAATGTATTTGCTCATAGTGGTGATCTGCATGAACAAGGCTACATGAACCTATGTACCTGTTCCTGTGCAGCCTGTTTGTAAATGAACTGTATGGTAGTACAGGCTTGTTTCCATTCCTGCTGCTTCAGATCCTCTCAGACATTCACGCTGTTCCTGCTCCCTTCTGTTTCCTGCCAGGTTTTCTGTGTTTATACATATGCAAGTGTGGGTTCACCAACCTTGCGTCATGTCTTCACGACAGATATGTTTATATGTTGTCCTCTGCAGTACAACACCGCGTGTAGCGTCTAATAAAATTGGCGTGCTCATTGCCGTCCATGGTTTCCTCCGTTTTTAGCCGTTTTTGTCACAATCTGTTTGAAGGCGCCTCTCTGCAGCTGTGGGAACTTCGTATCAAATTTACTGCTGACAACTTCTCCATCATCAAACTGGCCTGCTTTGAAACCAGAGTAAATAACATGTATGAACTCATTGCTGCCTTCATCACAATCAGTATTGCCTCGCTCTGTCATCTTTACACTTACATGAAGATTTTTTAAGTGTGTTTTCTGGTTCCACACAGGCCGAGACGAAAGCCGTCAGCACCTGCACACCCCTCACCTTGCTTCCATACTCAACTTTTCTTTGCTTAGGTTCCTTTGGAAATAGCCAAGAGCAAGATTCAACATGAGCCGTGTCCCAAACATCTCTACAGGGATATTTTTAGCCTTGTATTATCTGACCTGCCAGCCACTCTTCAATCCTTTAATGTCTGCGGCCTCCAACATATGTCCAAAATACGCAGCATGAGTAAAACTCTGCTCTTCAGTTGTGTTGGGAAGAGCAGGTCGTCTGACAAGTTCGCTCAGCTTCAGTAAGAGGAGAAGCAAGAATAACTTCTGCAGTCAACACATTAGGATTTGTTAATGTTATCATGCAAATTTAATGAAATTAGAAAATTTGGTCTGACTGACAACAAGGATCTATCGTTTAATCTGCAGTCAGTGGAAAATGATGTGCTCCTGTTTAATCTGTGATGTTATTGTCACACTCTTGATGTTTTTCATCTTCTGAGTGAAGTAAAGGTCCATAAAGCTGTAAGGTGGAGTAATGAAGTGAAATATTACGGCCAATAAAGTGAATCTTCATGTCCTGAACCTGCAGCTGTTTCAAAAAGATTCTGTTGATGCATTGAAGATTTTCCTGATCTAGTTTTCCACAGATTATGACCTTTACTCCAAACAAACCTGCAGGATAATTACAACAGATGCAACAGGTTACTTAAATAGCACAAAATGACTAAGTCACATCAGAAGTTTTTTTGTTGTAGGCTACAACATATGCCTACATCTGCCTTCATCTGCCTTCTTGGCTGTCTGAACACTAAACCTTCAATCTAGAAATTCAAACAACAGAAAAGTCAAAGTTTTGTCGTTTAGTTCTTTATAGAACATGCAGCTGCACCAGAATGACGATGACAACATAGAGGAACCAAACATCATCATTAGGTTTATAAAGAGCAGCAATAACGTGAAGTGTTTTCGTAGTGCCTATGCGCCTCTGCAGGCCCTGAATGATAGGCAACATATTTACTTTTTTGCTGCTGAAACCTGAAAAAACAAAACGTGCAAAGTGTTTGTGTTAACATGAATCAAAGACAGTGTTAACATGAATCAAAGACAGTGTTAACATTTACAGTACTGTCCATGCTTGGCTGGCTAATGTTAGCTAGCTACATGGACAGTGAGTCCCTCCTCAGACAGTTAACCCTTCCATGGACAGTCAGCCAGCTTGGACACTTGGAAGTGCAGACAGTTAGCCAGCTACATTGACAGTTAGCTAGCTACATGGACAGTTAAGCGGCATCTTTCATCACATGTAGCTGTCTCCCACATGCTGGAGTTCATATGAACCACATTTGTTGGAAGACAATTACAATGAATGACGATTAACTCATAACAAGGTGACAGTAGCTCATTTGTGTTGGTCAGCATCTTGGCCTCTCAGCAGCTGGCTGTCAAGCTACAGTAGTGATTTTGACACAGTGCAAAAATTGAAACTAACACAGGCGGGCGTGTTGTGTTGGTCGGCCAACAACTTTATTTATTCTCTAGTAAATCTGAACATTGATGTTGATTTGCTGTTATGAAAAAGAGTCATGAAAATGTCGTTGGAGTCATCAAGGAGGCAGTGGGAAACAGCGTCAAGACTGAATATTTTTCTCATGTAACTCTCCAGTGAACTAGGTTTATTTGGAAGCAAAATATGTGACTGCTGGAGCCTTGAAGAAAAGACAAGTCGGTTTTATTCTGTTTCCTGTTGAGTTTAAATAAAGTTTGTTGAACAAAGTTAAAATCCCTTTTTTTGACTGGAGTCTGGTTTGAAGGCGAGATAGACAAAGGGGTTTACTCTGAAATATTTTTGTCACATTCAGAACAACAATCTGAACACTTTAACGGATGCACTTTGGAGTAAATTGTCACAACAACAACATTCCAGGCTATTTATGCTTTTTGCGAAAACTGGATAAATGGCAAAACTGTTGTCCCCATTCATCACTTTGACACAAAACTTTTGGATAATCCCTGCTGTTTCCTGTGTCCCTGCAGTGAGCGCCCATTGGGGTGAATCCTTTAAAAGCAGCTGAAGCAGAGTTACAGTTCAGTCAGGACACAGAGTGTCACAGCAACATCACGATGTCGTAAAATGTGTCTGTGTCACTGAACCATTATATGACACAGAGCAGTAGTTTATTTCGTTTGTTGACTGAAAGTGTTTGTGTTGCTGCTTCAGCTTCGCTCTGTGATAAATGATTTAAAGCAGCTGGACTCTTACAGACCTGTAACAAGCTGAAACATTGATAACCTCACTTCTTCCTGGGTACACTGACACTGAGTGTACATCAACACAATAGTCACATCAACTCCACACAGGTGTCATATTTCATACTGGGCTCCCTACTTTGACACGGAATTTTAAAATACTTGTTCTTCATGATTGTTTTTGTTGTTGTATATTTTTAATCATTTTGTGTCAATGTGTTTATCTCTCATAATTGGTGATCTGCATGAACCCAGGAGCCTACATGACCCTATGTACCTGTTCCTGTGCAACCTGTTTTATATAAATGAACTGTATGGTAGTACAGGCTTGTTTCCATTCCTGCTGCTTCCAGGTCCTCATCAGACATTCACGCTGTTCCTGCTCCCTTCTGTTTCCTGCAGGTTTTCTGTGTTTATACATATGCAAGTGTAGAGTCCACCAACTTAGCCGTCATGTCTTACGACAGATATGTTGCTATATGTTGTCCTCTGCAGTACAACACACGTATGACGTCTAATAAGGTGGCCGTGCTCATTGCCGTCACATGGTTTCCCTCCGTTTTTTAGCCGTTTTGTACAATCTGTTTGGCGCCTCTCTGCAGCTGTGTGGGAACTTCATTAATAAATTTACTGTGACCTTCTCCATCATCAAACTGGCCTGCTTTGAAACCAGAGTAAATAACATGTATGAACTTTCATTGCTGCCTTCATCACAATCAGTGTGCGCATCTGTGTCTTTTTACATACATGAAGATTTTAAAGTGTGTTTTTCTGGTTCCTGGAAGGGCAGTCAAACACCTGCACACCTCACCTTGCTTCCATACTCAACTTTTCTTTGCCAGGACCCTTTGAAATAGCCCAGGAAACAGATTCAACATGAGCCGTGTCCCAAACTTTTATCCCTTCTCGGATATTTTTAGCCTTATGTGTCGACCTGCCACTCTTCAATCCTTTAATGTCGGCCTCAACATGTCCAAAATCATACAGCATGAGTAAACTCTGCTCTTCAGTTGTGTTAGGAAGAGCAGGTCGTCTGGCTGGTCGCTCACAGCTTCAGTAAGAGGAGAAACAAGAATAACTTCTGCAGTCAACACATTAGGATTTGTTAATGTTATCATGCAAATTTAATGAAATTAGAAAATTTGGTCTGACTGACAACAAGGATCTATCGTTTAATCTGCAGTCAGTGGAAAATGATGTGCTCCTGTTTAATCTGGTGTTTATTGTCACACTGTGATGTTTCATCTTCTGAGTGAAGTAAGGTCCATAAAGCTGTAAAGTGGAGTAATGAAGTAGTATTACAGTAATAAAGTGAATATTCATGTCCTGAACCTGCAGCTGTTTTCAGATTCTGTTGATGCATTTTGAGAAGATTTTTCCTGATCTAGTTTTCCACAGATTATGACCTTTACTCAAGCAAACTGAGGATAATTACAACTTGAATGCAACAGGTTGTAAATAGCACAAAAATGACTAAGAAAGTCACATCAAGAAGTTTTTAATTTGAGCTACAACATGTACCTACATCTGCCTTCATCTGCCTTCACTTGAAAACATGCGAACACTAAACCTTCAATCCCAAATTCAAACAACAGAAAAGTCAAAGTTTTAATCGTTTAGTTCTTTATAGAACATGCAGCTGCACAGAATAATGATGACAACATAAGAGGGAACCAAAAACTTATCATCATTAGGTTTATAAAAAGGAAACGCTTAATAACGTGAAGTGTGTTTTCATGGTGCCTGTCGCACTCTGCAGGCCCTGAATGATCGGCCAGCATAGCCCCACTTTTGCTGCTGTTGAAAAACAAAAGCGTGCAAAGTGGTTGTGTAACGCTGAATCAAGGAGCAGTGTTAACATGAATCAAGACAGTGTTAGCTGTTGCAGTACTGTCACATATGGCTGGCTAATGTTAGCTAGCTACATGGACAGTGAATATCTACTCAGACAGTTAACCAGCTACATGGACAGTCAGCCAGCTTGGACACTTAGGTAGATACACGAACAGTTAGCCAGCTACATTGACAGTTAGCTAGCTACATGGACAGTTAGCGGCATCTTTCATCACGTCATAGCTGTCTCCCACATGCTGGAGTTCATATGAACCACATTTGTTGGAAGACAATTACAATGAATAGCGATTAACTCCTCAACAAGGTGACAGTAGCTCATTTGTGTTGGTCAACAATGTAGCCTCTCAGCAGCTGGCTGTCAAGCTACAGTAGTGATTTTGACACAGTGCAAAAGTTGAAACTAACACAGGCGGGACGTGTTGTGTTGATCGGCCAACAGCTTTATTCTCTGATAATCTGAACATTGATGTTGATTTAACTGTTATGAAAAAAGAGTCATGAAAATATCGTTTGGAGGTCGTCCATCAAGGAGCAGTGGGAGAAACAGCGTCAAGACTGAATATTTTCTCATGTAACTCAGTGAACTAAGGTTTATTTGGAAACCAAAATATGTGACTGCTGGAGCAGAGAAAAGACAAGTCAGTTTTATTTGTTGATTTTGAATCAAGTTTGTTTTTAAGATGATTAAATTCCTTTTTTGACTGGAGTCTGGTTTGAAGAGCGAGATGAACAAAAGGGGTTTTACTCTGATATTTTTTGTCACACATTCAGAACAACAATCTGAACACTTTAACGGATGCACTTTGAGTAAATTGTCACAACAACAACATTCAGGCTATTTATGCTTTTGCTGAAAACTGGATAAATGAAAGCTTATTGTCCCCCATTCATCACTTTGACACAAAACTTTTGGATTAATCCTGCTGTTTCCCTGTGTGTCCTGCAGTGAAGTGAGGTGAATCCTTTAAAGCAGCTGAAGCAGAGTTACAGTTCAGTCAGGACACAGAGTGTCACAGCAACATCTGATAATGCGTAAATGTGTCTGTGTCACTGGAGCCATTATACTGACTGTAGAGCAGTAAGTTTGGCTTCGTTTGTTGACTGAAAGATGTTTGTGTTGCTGCTTCAACGGCTCTGTGATAAATGATTTAAATAGCTGGACTCTTAGACCTGTAACAAGCTGAAACGTGAAGTATTAACCTCACTTCTTCCTGGGTACACATGGCTGGGTGTACATCCCAACACAATGATCACCATCAACTTCACCATGTTTCATACTGGGCTCCTACTTTGACACGGGATTTTTTAAAATATATTTTCTTGATTGTTTGTTTTTATATATTTTAATCATTTGTGTCAATGTGTTGCTCATAGTGGTGATCTGCATGAACAGGAGCCTACATGAACCTATGTACCTGTTCCTGTGCAGCCTGTTTGTAAATAGACTGTATGGTAGGCAGGCTTGTTTCCGTCACCACTGCTTCAGATCCTCTCCAGACATTCCACGCTGTTCCTGCTCCCTTCTGTTTCCTGCAGGTTTTCTGTGTTTATACATATGCAAGTGTGGAGTTCACCAACTTAGCCGTCATGTCTTACGACAGATATGTTTATATATATTTGTCCTCCTGCAGTACAACACCATGACATGGCGTCTAATAAGGTGGCCGTGCTCATTGCCGTCACATGGTTTCCTCCGTTTTTGGCCGTTTTTGTCACAATCTGTTTACTTTTCTCTCTTAAATTTGTGACCTTCTCCCATCATCAAACTGGCTACTTTGAAACCAGAGTAAATAACATGTATGAACTCATTGCTGCCTTCATCACCAATCCAGTGTTATGCATCTGTCATCTTTACACTTACATGAAGATTTTTAAAGTGTGTTTTTCTGGTTTCCACACAGACAGACAGAAAAGCCGTCAGCACCTGCACCTCTTGCTTCCATACTCCAACTCTTCTTCCAGCAGGTTTCCGCTGAAATAACCTTAGAGCAGGTTCAACATGAGCACGTGTCCCAAACATGCTACGGATATTTTTAGCCTTGTATTATCTGACCTACCCAGCCACTCTTCTGTCCTTTAATGTCTGACCTCAACATGTCCCAAAAATCGCAGCATAGGTAACTCTGCTCTTCAGTTGTGTTGGGAAGAGCAGGTCGTCTGACAAGTTCGCTCAGCTGAAGTAAAGGTCCATAAAGCTGTAAAGTGGAGTAATGAAGTGAAGTATTACAGTAATAAAGTGAATGTTCATGTCCTGAACCTGCAGCTGTTTCAGATTCTGTTGATGCATTTGAAGATTTTCACTGCCCTCCTAGAAAAACCAGCATAGACCAGCATGGAAATCATGCTGGTCTATGCTGGTTTAGCTGGTGATGATACTGGTTGTGCCAGCACAGCAATACTGGACCACCAGCACATGAAGCTGTTGGCCCAGCACATGAAGCTGGTTGGTCACCTTCATGCTGGTGTCCCTGCTTGGTTGTGTAGGTGATGCTGGATTACCATTTAAGCATGTTACACTGTACATATTTATGTAGCTAGTACTTTTATTCCAATTGTAGATATAGTTACTATAAATGAAAGACAACAAAAATGCAGGAGTTCCTTCAAGGAAAGTTTAATAATTGATGTCCTAAAAATTCAATACATTCCATTATCTCACACAAAAAGTAAAAAAACAAGTTTGTCATTGTTAGTTACAATATCAGTTGTAAGTTCAAGCATTCAACAACACCAACTGTCATGATGCTGAAAAGTACAGAGATAGAAATATATAATATGGAAGGTGGTCAAAACCATCATCAATAAGTGGAGAAAATGTGGCACCACAGAGAGACTGCATAGATCAGTGTCAGGACTTGGCTACAGGGTGAGAGTAGGACCCAGATGCAGGCAGGGACAAGGACGCAAACAGATCTTTTAAACAGTTTATTAAATGGGCTAGGCTTACGGATGGTCAAGGCAGGCAGGGTCAAAATCCAGGTAATCTGTCCGAACAAGGCGTGGTAAGTAAAAATCCAAAAAACCAAAAATGCAAAAACCAGAAATCCTGAATCTATGAACATGGACGCTAACAAAGCAAACAGAGCAAGAACATGGACTCTAACTTAGCAATGCAGCGACAGAGAACAAAGGCAATGGCATAACTTAAATAGACAGGGGAGGGCAGCAAAACAAGACACAGGTGAAATCAATGGACTAATCAATGTCAGGAAACAAGTAGACAAACACACAAGGGAAAAAACTTTTCAAAATAAGACAGGAAATAACAAACAAGAAATTCAACTCAAAACAAGAAACTCAACTCAAAACCCTGACAATCAGGATAAGCCTCCAAAGCTGATGAGAGGACAAACAGAAATGTACTAGGGAGGCAGACATGGTTGAACGGGATTTTTAAAACAGATGACTCAAACACAATGTTAAAAAATAAATTCATTACTATTATGTATATCATGGTCCAGTCAAATGTAATGTTTGCAAACAATTTACATAGCAGGTAACATCTCAAGTGCTGAAGTGTGAATGGATTCTGCACCCTTTACCTCTGTGTTGATCAGTGAGATGCAAATCCTGAAGACACATGAGTAACTTTTAGAAAACCGTTTCAACAACAATCAATTTGCAGTTGTGGTTGGTAAAGGAGTCCACCTGGTCGATGGTGCCGCCAGGATTTGAATGGCATGAAGATACTCAGATGGAGATGTGGTCTGCACAAGAGGAAATAAAAGATGGGACAAACACATTAAAAAACAGAACTATGTGTCATATAGCCCAGTGTGAAATGTCTTACAACAAATTTAATGTCCATATTACTTTGTTACCCCATCATCTGCGGCGTGTGAACCTGTTCTTCACAGTCATCACTCAAGGGCCTGAAACACAACATTTTTAATCATTTGTGACCTTCAGATAACATCATCAGGTAAGTCTGATCCTGTGATTAACAGAAACTGGCAAATTTTATAAAATATACCAATTGAATACCATTATTTCAGCATTAGTTTATACATAGTGACTGATAAAAATCAGACATCATTTCAAGGGTGAATTATACAAAAACTCTGGTAATTCAAAGGGGTTCACTTTCTTTTGTATTGGTACAGAACAGCTTCTACAAATACAGTTTTTATACAACATCCGTCAGGTCTCAGTCTGTAACTGACGTGGGATCTGACGCACACACACACATGTGCACGATGACTTCACGGTTCGCGCGCTTCCCGCCGCTGAGTTTAAACTCGAAGGTGTATTTTCAAATTAAGAGACATTATTGTTATACTTCACCGCCGGGTCACTGTCCAGCTTTAAACTGACCATCAGGACTGAGTGAGAAACATTTGCTGATGTTAACTGTAAAGACGACGTATGCAAAGAAACAGTTTCGCCGAGCAACATTAAGGATTTTGACAGCAACTGTGTGGATATAAGTAAAATCTACCGGGTGCGCTGGCAGGGCCAGATATTGTTCCTGACGGGTGAGTCTCATGTTTCAAGTACTTCCACAGTAAATTCATTTAGAAGTTAAGCTGTAAATGTTTCAATTCAATTTTCAGTTCAATTCAATTTTATTTATATAGCGCCAATTCACAACAAAAGTCATCTCAGGGCACTTTACAAACAGAGCAGGTCTAGACCACACTCATTACTGTTAGTTACACCCAACAGTTCCACCATGAGCAAGCACTTGGCAACAGTGGCAAGGAAAAACTTCCTTTAACAGGCAGAAACCTTGGACAGATCCTGGCTCTAGGTGGACGGCCATCTGCCCTGACCGGTTGGGAGAGGGAGAGAGCGAGAGAGAGAGAGAGAGAGAGAGAGAGTACAATATAGAATAATGACAGCAATAGGCAGCAGAGGACACGGGGCAGGTCGGTGGAGCCACAGATCAGATGTTCAGCTCTGGAGCCACAGGTATCTGTAGAGAGGTACAGAGAGAGAGACCAGAGAGAAACAAGCACAGCACTAGGGGAGAGAGGACACAGAGTTAATGGTTAATCTGTGATGGTTAAAATGAGTTTGAGGAGAGAGAGGGAAGAGGAGGAGTGTGGAGACGATCATGGGATGTCCCCCAGCAGCCTCAGCCTATAGCAGCATAACTAGGGGATGGCATGGATGGTGTAGTTCACATGGTAACTAGAGCTAGCTGTAAGCTTTGTCGAACAAGAAGGTTTTAAGTTTTACTTTAAAAGTAGAGAGGGTGTCTGCCTCTCGGACCCAGACTGGCAGCTGGTTCCACAGGAGAGGAGCCTGATAGCTAAAGGCTCGGCCTCCCATTCTACTTTTGGAGATTCTGGGAACCACAAGCAAACCTGCACTCTGGGAGCAAAGTGATCTGTTGGGGTAATAGGGACTTAGCATCTCATTGAGGTACAATGGAGCTTGGCCATTAAGGGCCTTGTAGGTAAGAAGAAGGACTTTAAAATCTATTCTGGACTTTACAGGGAGCCAATGAAGAGAAGCTAAAACTGGAGAAATATGATCTCTCTTGCTAATTCCCATCAGAACCCTCGCAGCAGCGTTTTGGATGAGCTGGAGGCCTCGCAGTGAGCTAGTCGGACAACCTGACAACAAGGAATTACAGTAGTCCAGCCTTGAGGTAACAAATGCGTGGACTAGCTTTTCGGCGTCACTTTTGGACAGGATACTCCTAATCTTAGCTATGTTGCGCAAGTGAAAGAAGGCAGTCCTAGTGACCTGCCTAATATGGGACTGATAGGACATATCCTGGTCAAATATGACTCCCAGGTTCCTCACGGTAGAACTGGAGGCCAGGGTAACACCATCCAAAGTGACTGTGAGGTCAGATAACCTGTCTCTGAGGTGTTTAGGCCCAAACAAAATCACCTCAGTTTTGTCTGTATTTAGAAGCAAAAAATTATAAGTCATCCAGGCCTTAATGTCTGTTTCGCAAACACTAATTTGCTTGTACACGTATTTTGACAGGCTAGTACTTGACAAGCTATGCTAGCTAGCGAAACGTTTAGCTAGTTACTATGGCAAGCTAGCGTGTGAGTTAACGGTTGACGTTAAACGTCTTGCTCCCTTGCAGATAGAAAAATGTCTCGGACAGTTGTTTCTGTATTGTTTGACACTGCACATAGGAGATAATTTGAATTACTTACGTCCAGTGAAGGGCTGTTAAACTGTGTATGAAGTCAACTCCAGCCTCTCCAACAGACAGGAAGTCAAGATAAAAACGTACGTTTCTTCTGTTAAGTGGCATGTTGGCAAGGGGAAGGAAAGGGCTTCAACTGAATTCAATAATAAGGCTTTTCATAGAATAATTAATAGAGATAAAATAAGACAAACGCATTCATAGCACAGAGAACTTCAATTCCCAAGCAGTAAACACCCAATCACAGGGCAGCATTTTGCTACGTAACCGCCGTCCGCCGATAATGATTACACTTTGATGAAATAGATTCGGCTACACAGCTAACGGACAGTAAAATTAAAAATGAGACAATAAAATAATGTTTCCACTGTGAAAATATATATGAAGTTTGAAAATACTCTGCAGCGACATTATGGCCATATACACCCATATCAGTTCATATTGTAACCGAGCGATCTCTATGTACGCCTATACTTCATTTTATAAAAATAAAACACGGAGGCTCTGTTCAATAAACGATAACACGGGGGAGTCCATTTATTCCAACCACTCTCCACAACGGGAAACTGTCTGCATACATCCCACAACAACACTTCCAGTTTCTTCCTTCACAATAAAAGCAGCACCTACTGATCTACATCCTGGGCCAATATAACATAAATTGACTTCATCCAAAAAGTAGGTTACATACCTCCCCTCCTCCCAAAAGAAACGTCCTCGTTTCCTAATGTAAACAGTACAAATAAACAATATAGATACAATAGGTGTGTCGTTCAAACAATAAAGACCAACCCACACAAAAAACAATACATCAATCTTCCCAATACATAACAGCACTGCAAGAAACGTGCAATAATGAACACCCAATACCATGAACACACACAGACATCTAGTCAGTCTGCACAGATGCTGAACTAACATGACAATGAAATGAATGAAAACCAACAAATATGCCTGGTGCCATCGTGAAGAATGCAACACTCAACACATATATCAAAAGCATAACATTCATCTTCAAGTAACAAAGTCCTTGAAAGGAACTGGCCATTTTACAGTTCGTCCAAAACGAGACACAGGTTGCTGTGACTCGGGAGTGCTGGTAATGGGGCCTATCCCTGCACTCCTAGTGAGGAGAGAGTCTTCAGCCATCAACCCCTCCCCTGACAGTTCGTCATTTGGCGGGGAGAGAGCACGTGGAGTGGAACCTGGTAGGCTGCTCAGAGGACCAGGAGGCATAGGCAGGGTGTAGGGTTTCAGTCTGTCATAGTGTACTACCAGCCCTTGTCCATCAGTGTCTAAAGGATAACCAATACGAAAGGTAAGTCCTTGCTCTCCCTGTGAGCCCAGCATTGCCAGGACCCTGTATGGGCCCTTCCAGTGAGGTGTCAGTTTTTTCTGGCCCTCTGTGTGATCATGTAACCATACCAGGTCCCCTTCTGCATATGGCTGGTGATGGACTGCTCCATCATGGTACAGTTTTTGTTTCTCATGTGCACTAGTGCTACCCCGTCGGGCTGCCCCAAAAGCTGTCCCCAGTTTCTCAGTCAGAGAGGTCACATAGTTGCCCTGAGAAGGAATGTTCCTGCAGTCATGGCACCAAAACATCTACTGGAACGCGGGCTTCGCGCCCATGGGTTAAATAGTAAGGAGTGTAGTTGGTGCTGGCATGAACAGATATAGTGATATAGGCAAAAGCCACAGGTTTAAGGAAATCATCCCACTCCCCACTACAGGCGAGCAATATCTTGGCCAGCTGATCAATGAGAGTTCTATTAAAGCGTTCAACCATGCCATCTGATTTGGGATTATAAGGGGTAGTACGAGTCTTTTTAATCCCTTAGAATTGGCACAGTCTCTGCACAACCTCTGCTTCGAACTGCCGGCCCTGGTCACTGTGCAACACCTCCAGGATCCCGTGCACCAGCACATAATCCTCGAATAAACACTGCGCTACTGACTGAGCCATCTGGTTAGGGAGAGGATACAGATTTACAAACTTTGTGAAGTAGTCCTTGACAACTAACACATATCTGTTTCCTTTTGACGTTATGGGTCGCTCCAGAATGTCGGTGGCAACTCTTTGGAAGGGTCGACTTGCCGGAGACCCCCCCATTGGCGCTCAACGCTTAGGCACAGGGGCCCTTCGGGCTTGACATGGGACGCACTGCTCACACCACTGCTGAAGATCCTTGATCATAAAGGGCCAACAACAAGTCTTTCTTGCTCGTTCCCATACTCTATCCACTGAAAAACGGGCTGAGATGGCCCCTCCATGAAGATGCTGCAGCACATCAGGAACAAGTGAGGAAGGCACAACTACTTGACATATAGCACCCCCCATGGGAGACTTCACAGTCCGGCAAAGCAGCCCATCCTCAACAGAAAGACAAGGATAGTCAGTCCATAGTTATTGCAGCCCCCGAGAAACGCCCCTCATCTGGCCCCGGGGAGGGTGGGAACCATTCTTCTCGATCCAGTCCAACACTCGGCTAATATCAGGATCAGCCCATTGCAACTCCTTCACACCCACCCCATCATGTGTGAGTGCATATATAAAGTCATCTGCCTCCGTACACTGCGAGTTATCAGAGGCCTGGGAGCTTTCAGCCGGCGACTGAGACAAAGGAGGGTTTGATTGGAAAACATTTGACTGGTGGGCAGAGTCTATGGTCTTTACCTGGGTAGTTACTTCCTGTAACTTGCCCAGGTTGACTGCCGTCTCAGGCTCAGACGGTCAGTTGTCCATGTTTATGCTTATTGATCTAGTTAAAAGAGTCAAGTTCCAGGATCCATCTTGCTCTCCTTCCTGTGGGATCCTTATCAATGGACATGCCACGCAAACCCAACAGAGGCTTATGGTCAGTTATAATAGTGAAGGCAGCAGCACCAAGATAATGCCTGCGGATGACAGTCCTTCACGGTGATACTGTTTAAGCAGCGATAGTCAATACAAAATCTCCACTCCCCATTCTTCTTCTTCACCAGCACAACAGGTGAAGCCCATGGGCTGCAGCTGTCCTCAATCACTCCGTCCACAAACAGGGCCGCGACCTGCTTATCCATCTCTTCTTTCTTTTCTGGAGAGGTACGGTAGGCCCGCTGTCTTATGGGGGGGTGATTGCCAGTCTTAATATGATGCTTGATGATTGTGCACTTGCCGGTTACTCCCTTTGACATGTTGAAGATCTCCTGGTGTTCTGCCAGCAGGGCAGCCAACTGTGCCTTTTGCTGCGGGCTAGCAGCAGACTCTTCTACAGATACCAGGGGCGGTTTAGTGGATGAAATAGTCGAGACCGTGTTGTCTGGAGAACATGTGAGTGGCACAATCTCTGATTCATCCATAGAGAAAAACTCCCCCAGATGTGTGCCTTCTCTCAATGTAATGTCTTGTTGTGTTGGATTTAACACATGGGCCACCGAAACCCCTGCCTTCACCAATGTCACTGTGTGGGCCACAACACACTCACATTTGTTTTGGAGGTTAGGCTCTAGGTAGCCCACAAAGTCTGGAGGCTGATCAGTGGGCCCTGATATAGGAAGTATGTGTGTGCTCTATAGTGTCCTGTATTTGTGCATTAGTTGCTGGGGGAATAATTACTTCTTCCTCCAGGGGGCCCATGGGAAATACAGTATAGCTGATGTCTGGGCCGCTGCATCAGCTACATTTCGTTTCCCGATTGGTTAGTTATGTTGTCCCTCTTGGGGGAGAGGAACCGCACTCCTCGTCGCCGTTGTGCATCCTCATTGAAGGAGCCCCGGGTGGGTCGTGGGGCCTGCCAATTTGGAGAAGCAGCTCTATCATTGTAGGACGGCCCGGAAGGTGAGTTTTCAGGGCCTCCCTCTGCTCGCTGTTTAGGCCAGCCACGATCCGGTGAGCGCCATCTCCGTTCACCCCGTGGGCAGCGGGACTGGCAGCCATGCTCCCCGCAAGTGCACTGACATGATGTGGGAGAGGATTTACATTCATTTCTCCAGCCACTGGATCTCAGCCTCTTATTCTCTTCTGCCATCCTTCTCATTTCCATCCTCATTTCTCTCATATCATCAGTAAGTTTATCTATGGCTCGGTACAAACCTCCTCCCTCGGTTATCAAGTACACCAAAGCAGCTGCACCACCACCACCGGGAAGAGCGTGGCGTACCTGAGCACTGACACAGTCCATTTTCATAGTCTCTCTAGCCATTTCACATCTACCTGCAATAACCAGGGCTTCCTCCAGATCCGTAGCCCCCTGTTCATGACATTTAGCTCGCAGAGTGGGGTCAAGCCCCGCCAGGAACCTGCAAAATTTCTCCTCTTTGTGTGCTATCTCCCCATACCCTGGTAAGGCTTCCTGCACTAGCTTGCTTATGTCTGCAGCGTATACATCCAAGCTCTCCCCTGGAGCATGGGGGCAGGCAGAGAGATTAGCTCTAAAACAGTCCAGAAAATGTCTTTGTCCAAAAGCTTCCAATAGCTTTTCTTTTACCACAGTATAATCACTTTGAATGGCTGCAGGCAGGCTGTCCCACAGGAGAAAAGCAGCCTTATCCAGCTGCGTGGGCAAAATCCTCACCAGCTCGTAGTCGCAGTCACCTCCTGTGCCTCCCACCAGCGCTTTCACAGCCACCTCGTACTGTCTGGCCCAGCCGGCGAAACTTTGTTTGTCTTCTCCCGTGAAGGGTGGCGGCAGTTCAATCTTGATGCCGCTGGCGACCAGCCTCTCCCCGCGACGCTCTCTGCAATCCAGCGGGTCATTCTCATACTTCCACATGTTGGTTGTTAGGGTAAACGATGCTAGCAGTGGCTAATTAATTAGCTAAAACTTCGGCGGTCTTCACGTTTGTTTGCTTCTGTATTTTCTTACGACAGTTGTCTGTGCCAGGGAACGATCCCACCGCTGCCACCAATGTAACCGAGCGATCTCTATGTACGCCTATACTTTTATAAAATTTTATAAAAATAAAACATGGAGGCTCTGTTGAATGAACGATAACAAGGGGGAGTCCATTTATTCCAACCACTATCCACAACGGGAAACTGTCTGCATACATCCCACAACAACACTTCCAGTTTCTTCCTTCACAATAAAAGCAGCACCTACTGATCTACATCCTGGGCCAATATAACATAAATTGACTTCATCCAAAAAGTAGGTTACAATATCAAGTTTCAATTGCAGTATTAATCAAGCAAGTAATCATACATTGCTTTCACATTGCTTGCTTGGTTTGTTTGTATGTGAGTCTTGTATTACACTAACATTCATGTGATGAAGCAATTGTCAACTGTACAGAAACTTAATTTGTTGATATATTTTCTATCATTGCTGATATATATGATCTGTTTATTGTCCAAGATCCTGTATCCCTGAGCCTGAACCTGAGACCTTACAAAGTAAGCACAACAAAAATATCTCTGAGATTATTAAATATAAAATAGTTAGCTTTATAGTTTACTATAAGTAGGAGTCAGTCATTTTACAAATGTGTCTAATGTGTCTTAGTTTTAAACATTTGAAAACATTTTTGCTCCTTAATAGGCTTACATATAGTGTAATGTAAGAACAGGCCGTGCTACAGGTGGAGGAATTAGCTATTGAGAATCTTTACAATGTGCTCTTTATGGCTGCAGGGTCTAACAGTGTCAGTGTTATGGAACCATGTATCTTGATGATGCGGTACAATATTTGTAATGTTTACAATTAATGTAGTGAGTGGATATATGTATTTATTTATGAGTGGATATAGAAAGTCTACACAACCATAAAAAATGACTGACTAACCGAATAACTGAATTAGATTTTTGTTTGTTATAAGCTCAAAAGGCAAGAGGCTGACATTGTAAATGATGAAAATGATTAACATTAACAACCAAAAACATGTAATGGTTTGAACTATTAATGAAATTAACTTCAATGTATCTTTTTAAGTTAACTGTAGGGGTAATGTGAGATTTGTTTATTTATTATTGTAATTTTAAAATTTGTTGCTGTGTTATTTATTGTTATTTATTAATTGAAGATACTGCAATGGAAGCCTTAAATTGTCTTCATTTTGGTTACTGACATGCATTACACAATCATTGTAATATTTTCATGTGTTGTTTTTATCATCGTGCAGACAGTGAGTGTCCAAAATACCAGATTTCCACTCTGGTGAGCAGACTATAATGTTTAACATGTTGTGTGTTCACCCCACCCCCTCTTCTATCATTATCCTGTCTTGCACTAATACTTACTTGTTTATTTATTTTTTTACTATATGTAAATATCCTACATACATGTCTGCACTGTAGAGTGAGTGGCTCTTAATCTCATTGTGCATGTGTATAGTGTACATTGTACATGTGTATAGTGACAATAAAAGGCATTCTATTCTATTCTATTGTACTGTTGACCAGGACATCATGGGATGCTGGTGCCCAGCACAACCATCATATGTTGTGTTTTTGTGCTGGTATGCTGGTCGCCAGCATCCAAACACCAGCATGACCAGCACCAAAACACAACAAAGGCTGGTGACCAGCTATGCTGGTCTATGCTGTTGATTTAACTGTTATGAAAAAGAGTCATATGAAAATATCGTTGGTTGTCCATCAAGGAGGCAGTGGGAGGGAAACAGCGTCAAGACTGAATATTTTCTCATGTAACTCAGTGAACTAAGGTTTATTTGGAAACCAAAATATGTGACTGCTGGAGCAGAGAAAAGACAAGTCAGTTTTATTCTGTTTCTGTTGAGTTTGAATAAAGTTTGTTGAACAAAGTTAAGAATCCCTGTTTTTTTGACTGGAGTCTGGTTTGAAGAGAGCAAGATGACAAGTGTTTGTATTTAAACAAAAGGGGTTTTACTCTTTGGGTCTGTCTCTGCAGGATCCTTTCATTAATGTATCACACATTCAGAACCAGAGCCACACACAGTGTTTGTTTGTGTTTGTTCAGGACGTGTTCAGTGTTTAATCAGGTGACCATGCCAACATGCACCAACCAATCAGAACCTCAGAGCATGTGCACCACACTTCTCTCCGCCAGGTTCTCAGATGCACATTTGGGACGACATCGAACAAGTGATCAGTGAGTTTGATCAGACTGATCTCTGATTGACGGCAGCCATGTTTATAATGTATTGGATTTATATAGCACTTTTCAAGACACTTAAAGTGTATATTACAAATAATATTGCTTTGTTTACATCTTTTACACAAATTATAAGTCTCTTCTATTTATTTAATATATAAAGCACTCAGTCACAAAGAGAAAAACTAGTTTACAGCTGTTTTGATTATTCAATAATTGTTAGAGGTTCTTTTTACTTAAAATACCAAAATGATCCTTATTTCAGCTTCTCTTCGTTCTGAATATATCTGGGTTTTGGACGATCGATCAGACAAAAAGAACAAACACGTTAAAACATATTTAATTGACAAAATGTCTGGAGTAAAACATAATAAAAACAGACAAAGTTAAGGTTTGATGCTGAAAACCGAAACGTCATGTATGATGAAAACTGCAACAAACAGCAGGAGATTCAATCAGATGACAGACGCCGCAGGAAAAGCAGGAAAAGCTGGTTCCTGTTCCAGATCAATACGTTCTGAACTAAGTTTGAAAAGTTTCCTGGTAAAAACGTCGTCACGTGAGACTAATTCGGACCTTTCTTCAGTTTGAGTCACCTTCACAGAAATATGATGACAGGACGGTTTATTATTCTTTGACTTAAGTTGTAGTAAATAAACCACGAGAAAAACAGAAACAAATAATCAAAATGTATTGAAACACTGAAAACCCTCATGATGCAGAGTCATTAAAGGTCACTGTTTTATTACAACTCATGTTTTTGTGTTATTTGGTTTGTGAATTCCTGCCGGGATCAATAAAGTTTTATTTTGTCAAATAATCAATAGTCAAAATAGTTTTTTCTAATAATATTTTGATTTATTAATCAGAGTCAAAAGCCTGAGCGTTCAGTGCAGCAGCGACTGTATCAATAGCAATAACAAAATAATTCATGAATGCTGTTTGCAGACACTCGAGTTAAATTAAACATGAAAAATTGTTTTTATAAACATTCAGTAACACTGGGAATAAAATTATTAAATGAAATTAGTTTCCATGAGACCAAGTTCCCTCCAGGTTTAACCATGAGTAACATAAACTCAAAGTTCAGGCCAAACAGTTTCTGGAGCCTGATTGGCTGAGAGTGAGTGAGTGAGTGAGTGAGGCATTCAGGGTCAGCTCAGTGAAGAAATGAACAGAACGAACATGTTTTTCTGTTTCTTTTGTTCATCACAGTGTGAGTTCACCGTCAGCCCGAGGCTCAAACACAGAAACTAAAAAAATAAAGTTTTGTACAAACTTTATGAAACTTTAGAAAAAAGCTACAAAACTGTAAAAACTGCGTGAGCTCATGTTCGTGTGTCAGTCAGACAGAGGAACGAGCTGAACACAGACAGCGCCGCCGTCGTCGTTGTCGTCATCGGCACTTCAGCTGCAACAGGTTCACCAGCTCGCCTCAGACAGGAAATGAGCTGCAGAAACCAAAACTAAAAGCTACAAAAGCTAAAACACTCGCTGAGCTGCCAGCTGACCGCTCGCTAAGCCCCACCCACCACAGTTACTCCTGCTAACCAATGACAGTGGTGCAGCTAGCAGAGCTCCCAGCTGACCTGGTTCAAAATAAGAAGCCAGTGACCGAGTAGCTGTGCTCCTGAAGGATACACGACATCATGCTAACAGACTAAGGCTAATGCTAACAGACTGAGGCTAACGCTAACAGACTGAGGCTAATGCTAACAGCTTAGCATCACCACCAGCCTGTTGGTCCAGGTATGCTGTTATTGGCTTGTTAGGATTAGCTTCAGTATGTTAGCTTAGTGTCAGACAGACAGTGACGATTGATCGATGGACTGAAGCCTGATTTATTGATGATGGAGAAACACTGATCAGTTTCAGACTTTCAGCTGTTTTCCGTCATGATCCTGTGAACTGGAAACCAGGAGACAACCAACCAGTGTGTGGTAGCCATGGCAACAGAACTCTATCTGACAGCTGATTGGCTGTTGCTCAGCTTTAAGGCTTTCATGTCTCCATGACGACAGGAATCCAGACCAGCTGACTGAATCAGCATCAGTCCATTTCCTGGTGACCTGCTGGTTGCACAGGTGAGTCTGAGCAGCCAATCAGAAGCTGGTCTCGTTCATGTGTGGTTTGGGGCTGGTGGGCGGGCCGGAGGCGGGGCTGTCTGGACTCACCGGGCTGTCAGGGGAAGCCGGACTGTCAGCAGGAGCCGCCGCAGGAGACGCTGTGGCACTGCGGCGAGGTGAGACGGGAGGCTGAGACCGGGTCGGGCTCACGGCGGAGGGTGAAGGCTGGGCGGGGCTTGTTGGGGAGGTGGGCGAGGCCCTGCGTTGTGATGAAGATGAGGACAGTGGTGATGGTGACAGCGATGAAGGAGTTCCTGGGGGGTGGCGTGCCCCGGGCGACACAGAGAAGGTGGTGGGGGTCCTGAGGCCGAATCTAGCCTCTAGCTCACTGCACACTGCTAAGCTCCGCCTGACGCCCTCTGACCCCACCTGGGCCCCGAACCCAGAGCTTGCCGCTGCCTCTGAACCTTTAGCGAGCTCCTGGCAGCGCTCCACGAAACTCCCCCTGCGGACAGACCCCCACTCCCTGTCCCGCTCCATGTGTCGGAGCCGGGGGCTTGATTGGCTGATGGAGGCCGAGCTTTGGGTGTAGGTGGGGACGGCGAAGGTCTGTGGTCCGGCTCCAGGCCCGACTGAGAGGGCGGGGTCTCTGGTGGGTTTGTTAAGGGGCACAGGGGGCGGAGCCTGCCGAGGGAGGCTGCCGCTCAGCGAAGCAGACGAACCCAACGCTCCAGCTCCGCGACCCGCCGGGTGAAGACGCTCCATCCTGCAACCGTCACTGAACTGAGAGTGAAGGCTGCAGAGACAGGAAGCCCAGGTTCAACAACAACAACAACACAGGCAGTGTGAGGACAAACTAACCTCTTGTGGAGTCAGACAGTAGAGCTACTACATTAGCCTGATGCTAACATACCACAACACAATCTAACACCTGACTTCTGCAGCCCAGTTGCATCGTGGGTAACAGAAGAAGAGCGTGCGGAATAAAACAAAGAACGCGTTTTTAATAAATAACTGTTGCAAAATAAGACGACGAATCAGTGAAAAGCTGATTTTTGATTATTTGGGTTAAATGTAATTGAGTTATCTGGTCAGCTGATTGGTTACCTTCACTGGTCACATGACCCCTCGGCCTGCAGAATATGTTAAATACGTGTGAGAATGTGTGTGTGTGTGTATGTGTACCTGCAGGTGGAGGCTCTCGGCGTGCTGTCAGGAGTTCTGGTCAAAGCCAGGTCGCACTGGTCCAACAGCTCCAGCAGCTCCTCCTCTGTGGGCCCGCCCAGTGCTGTGAGACAACCAATCAGAGCCCACATCAGCCACCAACCAATCACAGAGCCTGTTATTATCACAGCAGACTTGAGTGTAATGAAGCGTCTGACCTCTGATGTCGACCTTGCCGGCGATGTCCATGGCGGTGGTCAGGTCCCACATCTGGATGCTGCCGTTGGCGTGGCCGCTAAACAGGTAACGACGCGGCCGCGAGCCGATGCGACTCGAGCCCTCGCACTCGTGGACCATGAAGGCCGTGATGGAGGTGCCGTCCACCGAACGCACCTCACACACCCTGAGGGAGATGTTAACATCTGGCCTCACTGAACCGAACACGTGTGTGTGTGTGTGTGTGTTCATGTCTCTCACCTCTTCCCATTGGACGACAGCCTCACGTAGAGTTTATCGGTGTCTGGTACGACTCTCTGGATGAACACCTGCTGGTCGTCTCGCTCTCCATACGGACCTGAAACAAAGAAACCATGTGACCGCTGATCTCCGACCATGTGACCTCTCTTTTGAACATGTGAGGTAACGATGTGAAGCTCATTGAATTAGAAGCACAGAAGTTGCTAACTGCTAGCAACTGCTAGCTGCTCATTAGCTAAATGTCATAGCTATAATTAAACCCCCCGCTCGACCTTTGACCTCTCTGACCTAAACTCGCTGCGTGGTGCGGCGACGCTAATATTCTTATTCTTAAGACACGTTGGATGAAAACGTGGATTCATCTTCAGTCTCTGGCCGTCAGTGTTGCAGGAAAACAAACAGGGCACCGGCACCCTCTGCTGGATGGACTCCTGCAGGACACACTCAGGTTGGTTTGATGATGTGGAAACATTAATAATAATTTCTCGTTGGTTAGAGATTATTGATTGTCAGCGTGTCCAACAATAAATTTAAAAACCCTGAATGAATTCAGTGTTTCAGTTCCACGACCTGCAGCTGCAGATAATAACTCACTGTTCGCAGGTGAGTTTGTGATAAAGACAGATCACAGATCAGCTGCAGCTCGTCAGCGTTACAGTAATATTAAATCTGCAGAAGCTACAATATAAAGTTGTTTTATTATCTCCATGTTAATATGAACAGAAACGTGTGCACATTGAAACACTTGAATATCAACAGAATTCACAGTTTTATGTTTGATTAATTTGATTCGTGAGGCGTCGACTCATTATGTTTTTCATCTGATCCGCACAAACTAATATTACAATCATATAATATTACATGTTGCCTGAACTGAATTAAAGGCAGCTTTAGTCACGGGTCAGACAGGATGTGATGTCACCCTGTGTGATGTCACTGTGTGATCTGTTACCGATCTCGGTGCCGGCGCTGCAGCCTCCGTGTCCGTCGATGTCGTCCAGGCTGAGGATCTTGAAGGAGGTGAGCGGCGTCGACCCCGGCTGGGTGGAGATCATCCCTCTGAACCGGGTCACCGTCCACGTCCGCACGTGGTTGTTGTCGGCGCACACTGACGACACGACACACGGGAACAACTTCAGCAACACAGAGAAACATGGCGGGCAGTGGCGGAGGGACTCGTACCTGAGATCAGGTGCTTCTCTGACAGCATGATCTTGGTGACCGGGCTGCGGTGGACCGAGAAGGTCTGGAAGAGCTGCGGCCCCGAGCCGACCGTCTCCGGGTGCTGAACGATGACGCGCACCGTCCCCGAGCTGGTCCCGTACGCGATCTCGATCCAGTTCCCGCTGTCACCTGATCACATGACCGACACACCTCAGACAATTTAACGTTTTAACATTTTTATAAAGAGAAACAAACAAACAAAGTCTCATTACAAATGTAAACAAAGCTACAAAGTGTTCGATACTGAGTGACAGCGCTGTTAGACGCGGTGTTAGCAGTGTTAGCGGTAGCAGCAGTGTATGTGTACTGGTTTTGGGGGTGAGATAGACGCTGAGGGCGGTGATGGCGTCTTCGGTCGGGTCTCTGTACAGCTCCGTCACCAGCAGGTCGTTATCTTTCATCCTCAGAGGAAACTTCTGCACGTCTGCGTGACAAAACAACACGTCAGCAGCTGCACACGCTCCAAACTGACCTTTACTAACTCCTGCACCAACACACTAACATGCTGCAGGTTTACCAAATCCAGCATTATAGCCTAGTGTGTTAGCATGCTAACTGATAAAATTCAAAGGATCAATTAAGTTTCTCTGATTCATCCTCTGGAGATCACAAATACAGAGACTCACCGATGTAGTAGATGGACCCATTGTTGCAGCCCAGGATGAGGAAGGAGCCGGCGGTGTCGTAGCTGCTGATGGGAACCACGTCCTGGTTCTGCACAGAGAGCATCACGCAGCTGGGATCAAGATTAGAGCTCATAAGCCCCGCCCCCTGGTGTCTGGCTGCAGTATAGCTCATAAGCCCCGCCCCCTGGTGTCTGGCTACACAGCCTCTGACTCCAGATGACATCACCAGAACAAGATGGCAGCACCCGTACCTGGAATATTTTCACTTTGTGTTTGTTGCAGACAGAGGAAGTGGAGGTGCAGCAGCCATCTTTGTTTACACACTATGTGACCCTGATTGGCTCTCTCGTTATAAACAGCAGCTGACTGGGTGATTTAAATGTGACTGACTGAATGAATGTACTGGAGCAGCTTCAATCACCTGCCAGTGTTTGGTGACGGCGTTCCACACCCCGACCTTCCCGGTGTGGCTGGTGGCGATCAGCTGGTTACCAACGAAGAAGAGCGCCTCCACTGGCACGTTGAGGCTGAAGACGCCTGCGAGACAGGGACATGAGTTCAGACTGAAGGTAAAACTCTGAAGACGACTCCAACAAGTTGCAAACTTGCACCGATTTCGTTGCCGTTGCCGTCGGGGCAGATCGACCACAGGATGATCTCCGTCACGGACGCAACGGCCACCATCTTGTCGTTGTCTCCCAGCGAGCCCGCCATCACTTTGGCATTGAGCGCGACTCTATCGATCACCCAATCGAGACGAGGAGATGTGAAGACCTGCTGCCACCCGGTGGACTCCTTCACCCTGAGAGAGAGGGACAAGACTGTCTGGTGATGTCATGAAGCAGTGTGGGATCATGGGAGTTGTTGTCTTCATTGCAGTGTAACAGGCGTGAAGTCTGATGACAAATGTGTGTTTTGTTGTTGTTTTTCTATTTTTTGTTTACTTTTTTCAACTTTTTCTGAAAATTAAAAGGATCAGTTCACCCAAAACTTCCAGGAACTGTCAAATAAAACAAATATTTTGAGGAAAAAATATAAAAAGTCATGAAATTGTTACAAATGATTCAATTAACAGTAAATTAACTGATGTCATCAACTAACTTCCTGTGCTTCGTTCATACCTGTAGCACACAACAAACTGAGCGTACACCACCGCGATCCAGTTGTGGTGACCACAGATGATCCGAACCATGCCGGGGTCTGACAACTGACCTCCCGGCGTCCTCTCCTCGGTGCCGGCTCTCCCGAGTATCCCAGCGTTCCCCAGGTTTGGCGGCATGGTGTTGCTGCGTCTGACCGGTGCTCTCTCCGCAGGGACGACTCGACCGGCCATGAACTGCGAGCCCGCCACGCTGTGACGGTTGCGACGCTTTGCTGGGTAAACTGCGGAGACAGAGACAGGAAGTGAGAACACAGATTAAAACGTAAACAGGCAGCGTCCTGATTAAAGCGAGGTGCAGCCAGGTGAGGAGGACTCAGGTGTACCTGGCGGCGGCAGGTAACCGTTGAACAGCACGTTTCCACAGGACGATCGGTCGAGCTCGTCACACAGCTGCAGCTTCCGCACTGTCACATGCCCAACAGAGGATTCACCAGGTAAACAACAGAAGAATAAACAAACAAACAGCTGAAGAGATGATTGGACAAATATGATTCAT
Source organism: Datnioides undecimradiatus (assembly GCA_008933995.1). Taxonomy (NCBI): domain Eukaryota; kingdom Metazoa; phylum Chordata; class Actinopteri; order Lobotiformes; family Datnioididae; genus Datnioides; species Datnioides undecimradiatus. The sequence goes on along the minus strand of WARS01000077.1, from coordinate 1,228,040 downwards.
TGGTCTTATTGGACACAACAGTCTGTTTGTTAAAACTCTGCTGTTTGTTGTTTGTGACATCCTTAAAAACAACATGGCGGATGGCCTCAGGGCGTCCAGCAGGTCTCACCCAGCGGCGTGATGCCGTAGAACTCAGCCTCGTGCATGAGCATGTGCACGTTGATGGAGCGGGGGTGCAGCTCTTTGGTCCGCAGGAAGTTGAGGATGGTGGCGAACAGAGACGGGTCCCTGTCAATGAAGATCTACAGCAAGAGAGGAGGGACAAGACACACGAAGGGTCAATAACATGCACAGGTGTAACGAGGATGACGATGAAGATGATGGTGATGATGTCACCAAATGAACATTAACCTACCGCTCCAGTTTCATCCTTCAGGGTGGAGATCCGGCCGCTCAGCAGACTGAACACAAACACAAACAATCAGCTGATAGTAAACAAAAACAACACAGACAGAGCTGAGCTTGGCCTGTTGTTGCCTTGACAACCACAACAACAACAATTTAATTTAATTATCATGTTTCATTGAACTCAAAGCTGTTTTCACAGTCATGTTGATGCAGAGCCCAAACTTCCCTTGACGTAAAGGACGGTGAACGCATCAAAACGCGTGAATTCAGACTCTTATTGTGAAACGGAGACTTTTATATTGAAATGACGTGTTTCCACATTTCTCTCGTCGTCTGATCGGTTTGTGCAGAAGCTCCTGTCGCATAAGTCACTGATGATGTGTTGTCACCTGCAGCCACAGCTGCGATGATCATGACCCAGGGAACTAACCTCACGTTCAGTGCTGACTCGTCAAATTCATCACAAATCTTAATTCATGCTTTGAATCAGTAAAACTGCAGGAGTTTGTGTTTGCGTGTGTGTGTGTGTGTGTGTGTGTTCATCACTGACCTGGAGAAAAAGGAGTCGGGGACCCAGGTCAGGGTCTGTCTGGAGGTGCTGAACCTGTAAACAAACGGCATTCGTTAACTCTTCTTCTTCTGTCCTCGTTACCTGTCTCATTGTTTGTAATCACGGAAAAAGCAAACAATGCAACTTCCACAACGTTCTAAGCTAGTTTTGTTCTTCTTCTCTGACCTGATTCTTGCGAGTCATCCATCCCATAAAATTCACTATTGCATCTTGTTTTACACCATGTAATCAGTCTTTGGCAGGTTGGTGCACAGCTTAATCCTCTGAGGAGCTCGTCAATTTAAAAACACACGTCTAATAAACAACAACAATCCTGATGCGCATCTCATCAGCTGGTATTTACCTGTGCAGCTGTCGTCAGGCTTGTTCTAACAGTCAGCAGGAATTAAGCTGTAATGTATTTCCTGTTTATACCTCAGCTCCAGCACAGCTCTTTAACTCCACTGCTCCGTCCACTGAAACCGAGTCATCTTCATATTTTAGAAGTTTATTATTTTTTATTACTTCAGTTTGTTTGTTGTCACCACTGTTGTTCCATTATCGGACAGTGATTTTATCCTCCAAACTGAAGCTTAATGAAGCGATGAATGAACGCTTCATTAAAGCTCATACATCAGACATCCTTATTCATAGTTCCTTTCTGTGTATTTAATTCAGAATAAAGCTAGTTCACGTTATCTTCACGTTGGTTTCCACTGCTTCCATTACCGGACAAAATCGGTTTAACTGGAACTCGTTTAAATTTAACTTCGTTGTTTCTTAAACTAACTCTACATTTAATCGTGTTTTTTAAACTGATGTTATGTTCAATAACCGGGGGGACACGGAGGCTAACGTCCGCCCCTTCATTTGCAGCGCTCCCGGTAGCTAGCCGCGGCTAGCCGACACTCCCCACACATCCTCTCCGGGCTCCTCACCTCTTCCCCCCGACATTCAGGTGGATGATGTCCCCGCTCCGCCCGGAGTGAGACAACATGTCGACGGCTCGCTGCTCCGCCGCTCCGCGCACTCACAAACAGCAACTTCTCCGCCTGTTTTAATCCATTTCGGGGATAAAAATCAGTTTCCGTTTTTGTTTTTGAGCCAACTTCCTGTCGCGCACTGAGGCGGAGGGTGCGCGCGAAAACCCGCGGTGGATCCAGGAGGAAGCCCCCGCGGAGCGGAGTCAGACCGGAAGTGGACTACAGGTCAGTGTTAAAGCTATGTAGAACCTTTCCCGCCAAAAAATGAATTCGTGTATATTTTTATTTCATTATTTGTTTTCAGCTGTATGTCAATTTTCACAAATGCAGTGTTTCTACAATTTTACAAATTTGTTTTCAAATGTATAATTTTGAATTTGAAGGTTAATTTTACATTTCTTTAATGTTTTCTTCTACCTTTTTTGTTTTCAGGATAAAAACTGAAATAATCAGAGCCAGGAGGGCCCAAAGAATCAGAAACAAGCTGCCCAGAAAAACCGGCTCGTTTTTCAGTCCCAGTATGAGCTGAAGCCTGTCGGAGCTTTTCTGGGGGTCATTTTTGGTAAAAATCCAGGACCATTATTAACATTTAAATGAATGAATCTGGTGCAGTTTAAGAGCAAAGGACAGGCTAAAACTGCTTAAAAGAGTCAAAAGACTGCACACAAACACACTTTTATATGTTTTTAATGCATTTAAATTCTTTTGGTAGGTTAAAGGTCTAACGTGATAATTCATATTTCATTCATACATACATCACAATCCTTTCATCCACCACTGTGACGACCAGAGGTAAAGAGTAGATTGACATTGTTCATTGAAGACATCGTGTGTTTGATTGGCAAGATGAAGTCACATTGTCTGTGAACAGCTGAGCGTCGGCTCCAGAACCAGGACTCGGACCTGCAGAGGTTTTCTTCAGACGTGTTGTTTAAACCGTGTGTGTCTGAGCTCTGAGATATGGCCGATGGTAACAACAACGAAAAGAGTTCATGTAAGGCTGACGCTCATTTTACAAAGAACAAAACCCACAAACACCAGTGAAAGGTACACGTTCAGTTGCTCAAATGACTCTGCAGCAGTCATGTTTATCAGCTCAAGGAAATAAATAAATAAATAACTATATTAACATATTGTTTTCAGCAGTAAGACACCAGAAGAACACAGAGAGGCCAGTGTATTTACAGTGCATCATCAGCAGGTTTAACTGTGTTGCAGCACACAGGCAGTTAGCTTGGTGCTCGATGGCTGTGTGAGGCAGCGCTGAGGCACAGTGATGCGTTTGAGGGGTTTCAGTAAAAGACACAATCTCATGTTGGCGCTACAGGGGATCATACTCTGGGAACCGCGAACGCCATGATAAATATTGAGCTTAATCTGACGACACTGCCGTAAAAACCTGCAAATTCTCATTTTCAGACATAGATAACAAATAAACGTCACACGGGCACTTTCTGTCCACTGAGCGTCGGTTTCCTGACACCGCTGCCGCAGCTGTGTTTCTTGAGCTGCCTGGAGTCGGAGAAGCCTCGGCTGCAGTGGTCACAGGCGTACAGCTTCACCCCGGTGTGGATCTGCATGTGCAACTTCAGCTGGCTTGGACTGGCTGAACTGCCTGCTGCAGACGTGGCACACGTGCCGCAGTCTTTGCACGTGTACCTCTTCTCCCCGGTGTGGAGTGTCATGTGCTCCTTCAGACGGCTCGGCTGCAGGAAGCTCTTCCCGCACACGCAACAGCTGTTGAGCTTCTCCAGCAGTTTAGAGTTGTAGAAGAACGTCTTCCCGCACAGGTCGCACATAAACAGCTTCTTGGCTCCATGGACGAGCATGTGGGTCTTGAAGGCCCAGCTTCCTGAGAACTGCTCCCCACACTCCTTGCACCTGAAGGGTTTCTCACCTGTGTGCACATACAGGTGTCTCCGGAGGTTGCTCTTCAGGCCAAATCCGATCCCACAGGTCTGGCAGGCAAAGGGTTTTTCTTGTGTGTGGACGATCTGGTGCTGCAGAAGCGCTCGGTTTAGCTTGAAGGTCTTGCCACAGTCAGCGCACCTGAACGGCTGTTCCTCTGAATGCACTCTGTTGTGAGAGAACAGCCGAGGTCCTGAAGCTCCTCCCACAGGTGGCGCAGGTGAAAGGTCTCTCTCCGGTGCGAATGGACCGGTGCTCCTGCAGGATGCTCCTGGTGGTAAATCCTTTCCCGCAGGTGTCGCAGGTGAACGGCTGCACTCCGGCATAGACGGCTTCGTGCCGCTTCAACAGGTGCATCTTACTGTACGTCTTCTCGCAGATGGAGCACCTGAAGGAGTTCTGCTCTTCATGGTGCACCCCCAGGTTCCTCTGCTTCTTCCCTGTTGTTGGTTTTGCTTTGTGGACCTGGAGGTGAGTCTGCAGAGTCTTCTCCTGGTGGAAGCGTCTGTCACACTGGTCACAGGAGAAATGCTTGTTGTGACATCTCATGTGCTGCTTCAGCTGATGGTGGTGGTGGAAACCTTTGTTGCATTTCTCACAAAATGCTCTCGTCCGTTGTTGTTTCTCCTTCCTCCTCCTGTTTTTCTCCAAACTGTCCTCCCCACAGCCTGAGGAAGAGGCAAACAGAGCTTTATGCATCAGCTGTGATCAGAGAAAACCTCTGAGGAACCATCAGGATCTCCTGAGTTGATCATGTTCTGCTCTCACCTGCTGACTCTCCTTCAGGTTTGTCTGTCACTGTTTCCTGTCATAAACAAGATAAACAGAGTGAGGTTTGATCAGTTGTTCAGTGTAAACAAACACGTTTAATATTAGTTTTTATATTTCTGTGAACTCAAACCCTGTGTTGATGCTGTTTCATCTCTCTATGGAGCAGTTTTCATTGTTAGAGCTGTTTTAAATTAATCCCAAGTGTTTTACAGGTGTTCCTATTTAAGTGGCCGTTCAATGTGTTTATAACAGTTTGTAAATGAGCTTTAAAACTTCTGGAAACCAGTGACAGGAAAGCATTTCAACACTCTTTACTTCAGTCTGTCCATGGGGCTGTTTGCTGTTTGAATCAGAATCAGAATTGTGTTTATTGCCATGTAACTGAAGAGGTTTCACATTACTAGGAATTTGCCTTAGTGATTTGGTACATACATCAAACATAAAAATAAGTAACATATAATAAGAGGCATGCATGGGGTAAAATAAAATAAAATAAAATTAGATAAATAGGATAAAATCTAAGTAAGCTAGAATAAGGCTATAAATTGGCTATGAATTTACAAGATAAACAAATGAACAGAACAAATGAACAGAACAATGTGGAAGGGTTAAGTGTGAACACAAAATAGATCTTGATATGAACCCAGTGTAACTTATGGATCTGTGAGGTGGTACAAGTGTGCAAAGTAGTGCCAAGTAGTGCAAGTAAGGTGAACAGTAGGTAAACAGTGCAAATAGTCAGTAGGTGGATCATGACAGGAGCATGGTACAGTTGCTATCCTGGAGTAAAGTGACAGTGCAGTATGATTAATTACAGTTCAACAGTCCAACAGCAGCGGGGAAGAAGCTGTTCTTGTGGCGTGAGGTTCTGGTCCGAATGGACCGTAACCTTCTGCCTGAAGGGAGTGGTTCAAAGAGTCTGTGTCCAGGGTGAGAAGGGTCAGCTGTGATCCGACCTGCACACCTCAGAGTCCTGGAGATGTACAGGTCTTGGAGAGATGGGAGGCATAAAGTGACAACAGACAGCAAACACCACACATGTGTACCTGAGGGCAGTTTTTACTTTTTAAGTAACTTTTTAAATTAATGTCTTCAATAAAAATCCCAGTGACATACTCACACAAGCAGCTGTTTATTAGAATTCATTCATTTAAGTCAGTTTCACTAAAGTAATCCCAGATTACACAGTACATCAAGAGTAAATAAAGTAATAGTAATTAAAGAGTAACTTAGTAAAGTGCTGATTACTCTCAGACCTCCGTCCCTCGCCTCGTATCTCTCTCTCTCTCTCATCCTCCTCAGATCCAGGTCCAGGTGAGCCATCTGCCTCCGCAGCCGGCCCACCTTACCCCGCAGGCGACGTGATGTCGCCCTTCAGCTCGGCCTCCAGCTGCCCCACCTCCGCCGTCAGAGCCCGGATCTCCCGCAGCAGTGTGGCGGTGGAGTCCCGGTGCAGCTGGGTTATTGTGTCGGTTAGGTCTCTCCCCGTGTCCAGGAGGATTTGGAGCGGTGTCCCCGCCTCTGTCCCGCCTCCATCCCGCTCCAGCGCAGTGACGGAGGCCAGGACGGAGACCTCCACCGCGGTCCGTATCTGACTCTCAAAGCTGTCGTTTACACCAGCGTCCGTTTTTAATTCAACTTTCCCGGCATTTTCAGATCTTTTTCACAGTCAAACTGAACCGTTTGTTACTTTTCTTCAAACTAAATTAAAGTAGTAAACTGTTGTTTGCGTAGAGTGACGAGCAGCGAGTGAAGGAGATTAGTAGTACGGAAAAGCTGCCACGGTCCCGCATGAGGCGCCATTTTGGATCTTGTGAGTTTTCTGCCCCGCCCCGTGTAACACGTGAGCGCTATGATTGGCCAGGTGATCCATGAGGAAAAGCGCACGGCCAATCCCAGTGTTTGAACTAGGAAACGTGCAACAATAAACAAAGCGGGCGTCATGAGCGGCAGGCGATTCAGAGGCCAACGATTGACGTAACTAAATAATTTACTGGAGTATCATGTTTTTAATGTGCAGACTGAGTCTCATCCCACAGTGATGCAAATAAATCATGGAAATAATTAATTATTTAATTAATTCCTTAAAAATAAATTTGATATTTGTCAGAAATGGACAAGAAACAGTTCTAATATAAGAATAATATTTGTTGTTTCTACATTTATTTATTTCTGTTGACTGTACATCTGTTATAGGACTGTATATTATTTATGTATTTCTTGATTTCACCATATTGTTCAGTAATCTTTGATTTTATTTATCGTTTGTAATTTCCATGTTTATTTGAAAAAGTAAATAAATAAATACAGAAATAAAGTGAGAAAAAAATCCTGTAATAGTTAAAAAAACAAACATCATATGAATTAAATGATAGATAAAATCACTAATAAATGCAATTAATGAATAATGATAACAACTTGTAATTATATATATTATTTATTAGGAAATGTATGAATAATTTATGATACATTTCATTATATTTGCCTATTTTTCATTGTGAATCATTAGATATGTTTGCTTGTAATATTATAGCAATAATAATTTAATTTAATTATGATTGTGATCAAATTATGAATTATATTTTTCCATCAAAGTTTCCATCATGAACACTGCTCAGTCTGTCTCTCAGGTCGTGTTCCTCATTAAAACACCCTCAGAGTGTTAAATTAAGGTGGAAGTGACTCTTTCATCTAAAGAAAGATCCCACCAGCAGTGACGTGGCTGCAGCTGTGCAGACGCTCACTGAACAGAGATGTTCCACTTCCTCCTCTCATGTCTGCTATCTTCTTCCCCGCCGCTGGATTCCTCTTCCTCCCATTCTCCTGCAGATCAGAGCAGCAGTGTGGGAGGAGGACACACACACACACACACACACACACACACACACACACAAACAAACACACACACACATCACCAGTGTCCACAACACATCCAGCCCTGTTGCAGTTTCCAAAGTTCAAGCTCAGTCTGTGTTTTCTTCCCTTCACCGGTTTTGTTCCTGCTTTGTTCCACAGGAAGCTCCTTCCTGTCAGGAGGGAAACTCACAGTGTCATAAAAAGATAAAAATCATCTGCAGCGTGCAGGAAATCAAGCTGCCGTTCCCCCTCAGTGATCACACATGCACATGCAGCGGTCACACACGCACAGTTCACACGCCAACATGGCCGCCGTGCTTCAGGGTGTTTTTGTGTCCATATGTGACGTCTGACATTCAGGAGCTGCCAATAAACCAGATCTATGTTGTTTCAGACGTCAATGAACAACGTCGCCCTTCAGACGTCGACCAGAAGCTTCATCGCTTTATTTTATCTCGTGCTCATGTGATGCAAACGACCAAATAAGGACGAGTGTCATCAGATCATATGCTCAGACAGAGACAGGTGGAGACCGGCTGCTCACAGAGACACAGAGGAAGAGGAAAGATGGGAGGCTGGAAGGTCTGAAACACATCCTGCTACCTGCTGACAGACAGGCAGACAGACAGGTGGACAGACAGACAGACAGACAGGTGGACGGACAGACAGACAAGCAGGCAGACAGACAGGTGGGTGGACAGGAGGACAGGCAGACAGACAGGCAGACAGGCAGGTGGACGGACAGACAGGCAGGCCGGTGGACGGACAGACAGACAAGCAGGTGGACAGACAGGTGGACAGGCAGACAGGCAGGCAGGTGGATGGACAGACAGACAAGTAGGTGGACGGACAGGCAGACAGACAGACAGGCAGGCAGGTGGACGGACAGACAGACAAGCAGGTGGACAGACAGGTGGACAGACGGGCAGGCAGGCAGGCAGACAGGCAGGTGGACAGGTGGACGGACAGACAGACAGGTGGACAGACTGACAGCTGAACAGGAGGACAGACAGTCAGACAGACAGGCAGGTGGACGGACAGACAGACAGGCATACAGTCAGAAAGACAGGCAGGTGGACGGACAGGCAGACAGTCAGTCAGACTGGTGGACAGGTGGACAAGCAGACAGGCTGACAGGTGGACAGGCAGACAGTCAGACAGACAGACAGGTGAACCTGAAACCAGACGTGAACTGAGTGTGAATCTGTTCCTCTGCACCAAACAGATGAAAACCGTCATCCAGATGTTTTAAATAAAGTTTTGTGTCGTGCTGACTGAGGGGACGCGGCTTAGGCGTTCGTGCTCCCCGCAGGATGAACATGTGACAATCATGACAGTCACTGTCAGCCCTAACAAATCATGCTAACACGCAAATATCAAAGACTTGCTAAGAGTGTTAGCATGCTGATGTTTAACTCAAGGCCATGCTGTGTGTGTGTGTGTGTGTGTGTGTGTGTGCAGCCTCACAGAGCTACCTAGCATGTCAGCAGACTGTTGGAGAGAGGGAGGCTGCATGAGGAGGAGGAAGAGAGGGAGGGACGGTGAGAGATAGAGGAAGTGGGAGTCGTCCGCAGAGATAAACTGCTGAAACTCTGAGCTCCGAGGCAGTCTGCACATGACCGTCAGTGAACGCAACACTGCCCAGACCACAGCTCACAGGTGAGGGAGGAGACAGCTGCATGGGAACCTGAGTGAACATCAGACTGTTTGTATGGTGAGTGGACCCAGCCACAGACAGGCAGACAGACAGACAGACAGACAGGCAGACAGACAGACAGACAGGCAGACAGGCAGACAGACAGACAGACAGACAGACACTGCAGCTAAGCTTCTGTTGAATGCCGCTAAGATGGCAGAGGTTAACTTCAGGGACCTCGGACGGCACTTCAGCTGCAGCACGGGGCAGTTTATGTGCAGATCATAGAAAGACAACTGATTGAAGGATTTGATTAAAATTCATGTTGAGTTTTTCAGTTGTTTACTGTCTTTGCAGTTAAACCTGTGAAAACTGTTGAAACAGATGCTGAAAGGAACGAATGAACTGGATAAACACCTGCTGCATTAACGCTAAACTAAAATATATATATAAAAAATCCCAATTATATAGAATTTATGTGTTAAACAGTTGAAAACATCCAGTGTACATTATCCAGTGTACGCTGGTGCTGATGATGAGTTCCTCGGACTGGACCGTGCTGCTTTGTTCAGTGTTTCAGACGAGAGACCGTAAAACAAACAAATGATGACTGTGAAGATAAAACATGCACAAGTTTTAGATTCATTACGGTTTTACAAACACAGAAGGCTGAAAACATTTATAAAATACGTACTGTAAAAGCTAGTCACGAAAACAGACCAAAGAGAGCGAGTCTGACATGTTGCTTCTGTTAATAACCAGGGAACCAGACTGATCAGTAATAATATTAACTATGATATCCACCGTTTTAATAAAGGAAGACATGTTAGCGCATCTGTCATTCACATTATTATCAGATGAGCGGACATCTGCTCTGTCTCCTCTGTTTCAGGAGAAATTAGCTGCAAACTGAAAAACAAACAAACAAAAATATAATTTTAGAAACACTGGACAGAGGAACGATGCTGCGCTGTTTGCTCTTATTTAATAAACAATAATCCAGAGGTCACATCAACTCTGGGAAACACAAACAGAGGAACCGGCTGACAGTCAATGACTGGTCAATGACTGGCATCGAAAACACCTCCTGCTGCAATAAACAACAATTACCCCGACCGACATGTCTGGTGTTCACCCTGTAACTGTTAACCAACACAAAATGTAGAAAAGGTCACGTGGCTCAGACATTTCACCGTGCACCGTGTTTTCCATATATTCAAATGTCATCAGTTATAATTAGACTGTTTGTTTGCTGTTTATGAGTTTTCACTGAGATGTTGTTTCCCTGTACACCCACCTACACACACACACACAGACACACACACACACACGCACACACACACACACACACACAGAGTACACACAGAGTACACACTTGTTGCATTTCCTAGTAATCGTTTCATATCCTTTTCCTGTAGCATTATGACTCAGTTTCCACATAATTAGAACTTTTTCACTGCGTTATCTCGCAGTGATCTGCTGAGGAAAGCAAACTTACTGAAATAAATGCTTTCTTCAAATGCACCAGACTCCATTGGTTAGAGCCTGAATTTAAGCTCACAGAGCTGCAGGGGTTGTGGAGTTACCGCTGCCCCATTCAGATAATTGGTTTGTGTGATTGTGAGACTTCTGTCATTTTAAAGGTTTGGTCAGATTCAACAAAGTCTCACAATAACACCGCTACATCATCAAATCAATGCAGCAGTAAACCACAACTCCTGCTGCTCTGTGGGCTTAAATTCAGGCTTTTTTTCAATGGAGTCTGGTGCATTTGAAAATAGCACATAACTGACTACAGCAGCTGCAGTTTCAAGATGTTAAAATACTCTAAATCTGTATAAAAGTCTGATTTAATAACAGCACAGATGAATATGTGGAGTTGTGGTGTTAGAGGAGGTGAGATAATAAGTGTCAGCAGGGGAACGACATCACAGTCCAAACACGATGACGTTTGTGTTCATCCTGCTGTCAGCTGGGTGTCGGCCATGTTTGAAAGGCAGGTTAAATGTTGTTGTGTTGTAGCTGCTCCTCATGTTGCCCTGCAGGTGCAGGAGCAGTGCACCCAGGATTGACCCCTGCTGGTTCACCTGAGGAGACCCCAACAGATCCAAAGCAGCTGATTGATGATTGATGGACTCGTATCACCGCGGCGGCGTTGGCGTCTTCGCTTAACAAACGACTCTTGCAGATGTTCTGTTGTTGTTCAAGCTTCACAAGCGCGTTTCCTCTGACTGCCCATACCATCTCCTCCAATGTGTGATTGCATCACTTCCTGTGCCAGGTCATCAGCGGAGGCCTGAAAGCAGAAGTTGCTGCTGCTTCTGCTGCAGATCAGCACCTCATCTGTCTGTGTCATCGTCGTGTCTGTGTCATGCAGCAGAGATCACAGACTGGACTCGAACCATCGGAGCGTCCAGCAGGTTTTCCTCAGTGCTCATTGGCTGCAGCTCATTCATCACAGCGGTGTCTCGTGGGGGGCGGTTCTGCCGCAGTGTTGCTTCAGTTTGTGTAACATATCGTGTGCAACGTAAACACAGGAAGTCAGCGCTCCTGAAACACGTCAGATACTGGCTTGATTCAAGTTGTGTCTGTTGTGGGGTCAGATCAGCACTGAGGTGTCTGACAGAAGTCGGTCGAGTTGAGACTGAAAATAAACGAATCAGGAGCGAAAACAAACGGCGGCCTGGGGTTGATGTCGTCCGTCCTGTTTTTATAGGCCTGGATGAAGGAGAACGCTCAGTGTGTGTTGGACTGGGATGAATCGGCAGTAAGAGGGAAGTGTGTGTGTGTGTGTGTGTGTGTGTGTGTGTGTTTGTGTGTGTGTTGTTTGTTTGTTTTCCATGTATTTGTGCGTGTGCTCCAGTGTAAACACAGCGTTTCTGAACATGAAAGGTGTCTGTGGGGAGCTGACAGGGACTTTCTGACGGAAGCTGTGTTTATCGACAATTTGTTAATGTTAGCATGCTAGCACCCTATATATGCTGAAAACTAGCACGTTAGCATTTAGCTCAAAGTGCGGCTGGCGACTCTCAGTCTTTCATGGCGACACTTTTTACTATTTAAAAACCAAGAGGCAACAAAACAGATTAAGAAATCTCGATAACTTCCTTCACCCTAAATGTTGCCCTGCAGAAGAAGAAGAGGGAACTGTCGAAGAGGTCGCGGTGCAGAACTCAATGTTCTAAATTGGTCTAAAATCACAGTGTTTGAAAACCGTTTGTAATCCTCACGTTCAGTGTTTGTGTGTTTCCAGGGATGGATCACCTCAACTCCACCCGCCTTGCCACCAACCAATCAGACTTCAGCAGCGTCTTCACCCACCATGTCCTACCACCGCTCTATTTCATGATCTTCATCATAGGGACGTCTCTGAATGGCGTGGCTGCCTGGATCTTCTTCAGAGTGCCCAGTGACTCGGGCCTGGTGGTCTACCTGAAGAACATGGTGGTGGCAGACCTCCTTATGTTGGCCACCTTCCCCTTCAGGGTGGCGGCGGAGCTTGGCCTGGGTGGATGGCGTCTGTATGTGGTGATCTGCCGCTACACCGCTGTGCTCTTCTACTCCTCCATGTATGTGGGGATCCTCTTCATGGGCCTCATCAGCCTGGAGCGCTACGTCAAGATCGTCCGACACACCTCCTCCACTTCCTCTTCCTCTTCCTCTTCCTCTTCCTCCTCCTGCAGGCCTCGGTGGGGCTGTGTGTCCTTGTTGCACCTCCTGCAGAGTGTTGGATTCGCCCGGTTGCTGGCGGTCCTCACCTGGAGCTTCCTGCTCCTCTGCGTCCTGCCTAACGTCGTGCTGACCAGTCGGCCAGCCCACGAGGGGAACTCGCGGCACTGCATGCAGCTGAAGACGCCGCTTGGTGTGGAGTGGCACCGGTTGTCCACTCTCTTCAGCGGGAGCCTGTTCTGGATCACCCTGCTGGTCCTCTGCTTCTGCTATTCCTCAATTGCCTGTCGGGTCTACCAGTCTTACCGCCGTGTGCGCCACAACAACAGCGATGTCCGCCGCAAGTCAAACCGCAGCATCTTCAGCATCCTGGCGGTGTTCTTCATCTGCTTCGTGCCATACCACGTCTGCCGTGTGCCATACACCCTGAGCCAGATGCCGGAGTCGGGCTACAGCTGGGACACCCGCTTCCTGCTGTTCCAGCTGAAGGAGGGGACGCTCTTCCTGTCGGCGCTCAACGTCTGCCTGGACCCTGTCATCTACTTCCTGATGTGTCGCACCTTCAGAGAGTCGCTGCTCAGGAAACTGTCGGGAAGAGAGGGGAGAAGGTCGCTGACCACCGCCCAGAGTCTGAGCAACATATAGTGGGAGAGGAAACAAGGAGGGAAGACAAGGAGAGGAAACAAGGACAAAGGAAAGACTAGCAGTGGACTCACCGACTTCCTGGGGAGAGTTTCTGGAAGTTTAAACTATATTTTGATCCACAGAGTATAAATAAAACTTAAAGCTTTAAAGTGACTAGATTTTCAAAAAAAATCTGTTTTAATCACCTAAAATGAAGAATGAACCCTGTGTACCTGCTTCCACTGAGTCCGCCATGTTTCTACAGTAGCCCAGAATGGACAAACCAAACCGTGGCTCCAGACAGGGTGTCATTCACCAGTGTAGGTGTATTCAGCTGGATGCAGTCTGACCACTGCACACTGCTGCTTCAGGTCCAGTTGGTTTATGAGCATTTCCTGTTCTGATCATGTGATCATGTGTTGAACTCACTTCTGATTGAAATGACTATGTGTATTATTAAATAATGTGTATAATAATATATAATATATAATAATAATATAATATGTAGAATTCACATTGTTTGGTTTTATTTATTGCTGGAGAAACGAAGCAAAGAAAGAAAGAGATTTAAAGGAAGCGCTGATGTGGAAGTGAAAGTGGACTCAAAGGCATCAAACCTGCAGCACCGGCTCCATTCGTCCTCCAGAGGCTGCCACGTTACCGTGGCCACAGGGTGTAACTACGCCTCTGTCTGTGTGTAGTTACCCCCAGTGTCCACTGGGGGGCAGTGAACACACAAGAACCAACAACACATGAAGAGTTATGACCTAAAACATGTACTGCAGGTACTGCTCATAGTACTGCAGAGGAGTACTACATCAGAACTATATCACAATACCATGCAGTACTATACAATAGTACTATATCAAACCTGTATAATAGTACTATGGTTATCAGAACTATAAAGCAGTTTAAATAACAGAACTATATCCACACTACACTCAGTACTGTGTCAGTACTATACGATTACATAGAGTGCTATATCTGTACTACACAACAGTACTATATGAGTACTATATGTTAGCACTATATACAGTGCTGTGTCAGAGCTCTGTGATGTGTCTGTAGGTGCTGCTCTCTTCCTCCTCTCAGCGTTGGGGAGAATCCCTGCAGACAAACTTCCTCCGTGATTCTCAAACACAAATGCTGTTCCTCAAACTGACTTGGCCAGTTTTCCCTTCAGCTCAGAGACGCGTCGGCTGCTGCGGCGCTCACGCTCTTCTCTCTGAAATGTCAGATAAGAACCCTGAACCTGATCCAGATCGTCTTATTTGTGAAACCTAAACAGGTTTGTTTCTTTTTGAGCTGCAGCAGGAAGAATCAAATGTTTGTGATGTCTGCAGCTGCAGTCGCCATAAAGATCATCAGTGTTGCACCTTCGGGATGTTGGTTGTAGAACTGGATTGTGTTACCTGCAGCTGGCTGGCCTCAGCATGAGCAAACTACACTCCTTACCTCTGGTGCCAACGTTTGCTGCCACTGAAGACAGTAGCAGAGGAATGTCAAAGCAACACTATAAATCGGCATATTTATCATTTATAAGCAGCTGGCTCAGTCCTAACCCGGCTCCCTGCAGCCGTGAAGCTCTCTGATTCACCTTGACATGCTGTTTGGTTTAATTTTTACAATAATCAGCAAGTGAAAACCAGAGTTTTACTGTTGGACAGTT
This sequence comes from Datnioides undecimradiatus, assembly GCA_008933995.1. Classification (NCBI taxonomy): domain Eukaryota; kingdom Metazoa; phylum Chordata; class Actinopteri; order Lobotiformes; family Datnioididae; genus Datnioides; species Datnioides undecimradiatus. Next base: position 1,213,026 of record WARS01000077.1, on the reverse strand, counting down.
GGGGTTTGGTCACAGGTACAGTCACTTCCTGGAGTCTCTGCTTGCCACAGCTTTAAACTGGTTGTTGTTTTGGTTTTGCATATTATTAAACAGTAAAGACAAAGAGTGCAAACATCAACACCTCCTTTAAAGCATCAGTCATGTTGAAAGCACCAGCAACACAGTTCTAACCACACCAGCCTCCCCCACATCGGTTCAGTCCTTCCTGATGAGATCGACGCTGTTTAGAAGGAAGTCAAATAGTTTTTTCCTACCAGAGATTCACAGTGACAGACACAGACAGGTGAGTGCTGCAGGTAACTCTCTGACTGATACTAAACATTTATTTACACGTACGAGCTGTGAATGCAGTAAGTTACTCTGCAGAATGTCACACTGCTGTTTGTGAGCGGATCTGTTTGTTTACCGACTGTAAGTGACGATGCATTATCAGCTTCATGTCTTCAGTTAAAATAACAGGAGTAAAAATGCAGAAAACTACATAAAACTGAGAATATTGTGTTCATTTGTTGCTTTAACTACATGAACTTTGGGTTGTTTGATGAGTTGTTAGCAGTTGAAGCTCCTCGTGTTGTTTTATCGTTCATTTTAGTAGTTTTTAGGAGACTGACGAGGTCAAAATGACTCAACAAATTCAGAAAAAAATCGAATCTTAGAGAAAACGACTACCTGATGATTAAATTTGAATAGAATAACCTTTTCTTGCTCTTGAGATGCTCTAATTCATTTTAAGACCACTTGTTGGGGTCACAGGTGATGTGATGAGGTTTACGACTGACTGGTCGTCATGTTTCTCAGGATGCTACGATTTGTTGTACATTTCTTCAGCAGTTTCACTTGTAAATGTTATTATATCTTATTAAAATGTTATTATAAAATGAATTATTAAATAAACAGATCACCCTGTTTGTTTCTTCACTGTGATGGGAAAAATGATAAAAATGGAAAATTACTGCAGTCGCATGATGATGTTCAGATGGGCATAAAAATGAAACTACAGACAGCTGTCAGTTAGCTTAGCTTAGCACAAGGACCTGAAACAGCTTCATCCAAAGGTAACGCAAAGGTCACAGATCATGTTCAACCCAAACTGGAGTGCTGGTTTATTAGTGAGGTTACAGGCGGTTCCGAATCACCTGTTTCAGGTTGGGAATCAGCTCCAGTTTGCAGCCTTTCGACCAGCAAACCAGGGCTGACTCCGAGCTTCATCTCAAGTTGTCTGCAACAAGTTCAGACAGCTGATGACTGGCATATTTTGATGCACGCTCTGTTATGTGGCGGTTTGCTCTGCTGCTGCGATGGTCTGTCACTTCCCTTTCAGCTGTCATCAGTTCCTGTATGCAGACAGTTATCTGCAGGCTTTAGACCACTGACACCCGTTTGAACATCTGGTTGTGTTTAGCTCTCTTTGAACATCCAGAAACATGAGTAACTTTGGAGGAGTGGGAGTGAGCATGCCCTTCAACCAGTCCTCGCTGTTCAACCAGATGAACAATTCGACTCACTGCGATAAAGTCAGCACCTCGGCCCATGTTTTCTTCATGGTCTTCTACAGTCTGGTGTTCGTGGTGAGTCTCAAACATTCAGAGTCCCTCATTACCAGTCTGAGGAAACACTTTAATTTGTTGGCACAGTTCCTGTCAAACTCCTGAAAGTCACTGTTGTAAATTCAGTTCCTGTTTACTCCGTAGGTGGGTTTATTCCTCAATGGCTTCACCCTGAAGGTTTACTTCTGCCGAGCTCAGCAGCAGGCGTCCAGTAGTGTCACCATCTACCTGAAGAACCTGGCAGCTGCTGACTTCCTGCTCAGCCTCTGTATCCCCATCCGAATCGTGAACTACGCCTGCACCTCCATCACCATCCACCAGGTCTACTGCAACTTTGGTGCCTCGGCCTTCTACCTGAACATGTACGCCAGCATCCTGTTCATGGGCTACATCGCAGCTAACAGGTAGGACTGAGCTGGATCGCACTCAAGGAAGGCCCCTTGTAATTGGCTGGTTTCAGGTTCAAGGTGGTTGTACAATGTTTCCTAACTTGTTCTGATGTCACACTGTGAAGCAGAGGCCCAGTTTCACTGTTTCAAGGAAAACCCCAATTATTTAATACTTTTCAGAGAATGTTCTCAGTTGCTTAATTGCTCTCTTAAGTTTGATTTTCAGATTGACACCACTCTCCTGTATAGAGAAATGTCTAAAGGCAACGAAATGAACCAACCAGCACATCTAATACCAGGGTGTCAGGGTGTAAATTACGGTCTTTAAATAGGATGTGGTTTTCATGTCTTGTTGTGGGTGTTTGGAATCACTTCGAGACAAAACCAGCTGCAATAATTTCAAAGAAAACTGAATGTGGTTTGTCTGAATGTGGAGTCCTTGCATCATAAATCAGGGTTTCACTGAGATCGGGGTACCACAGAGAGCGTTCTACTGGAAGGACTACTTTATTACTCACCCTGGTTGAGTTACTAAACCAACCACGCATTCGGGGTTAATTCGATGATTGCACACTGAGACGAAACTGTCGGAAGCTGCCTCACTAAGGAGGGAATGTGGATGAAGGATTCAGAGAAGACATCAGTTGACCCCAGAGAAGATCCCGATAACAGATCAGAGTGAGAAACTGAAATATGTCTGTCTAGAAAACAGAACTCTAATAATAGAGTTATAGCTTTTGGGTCATGACAGTCCCGAGCTAAGAAGCCACAGACTCAGTCTCAGTTAAATTTGATGACCACCATGAAAGAGTGAAACAGGAAAGGATGTGGTCTGCTGCAGCATCGAGTGGATGTCTCATCTGAAGAGTTGCTGTGAAGTTTAAAAACTCTTTAATCTTTGTTCAGAAGATCGTCATTCACCAAATATACAAATCTGAGCTGATGCTGCACGTTGGTGTATTTCATATAATAAGACCAAACCACAGCAGGTGGATGGCTGCAGCAGCAGGTGTACTGTATATGATGCAACTGTAGCTGCAAACAGTTTGTGTTCAGTCTGTCTGTGACACCATGTTTGTGTTTTTGTTTTTATTTTTTTATCATTAATGTATTTTTCTGCATGTTTTTTTAATGCATGTTCAAACTAAAAAGCCTTTAAAATCATTAAAAGCTGCCCCTCATTTACAAAGAGTTTAAAAAAACATAAAAAGATACAAAAATATGGGATAATCAATAAACTCAAGTGCAGAACTATAAACAGCGCCCAGCAGGCGAGAGACAGCAGCATGCCTAAAAATGACTTGAGCATGATCCAGCTTTTACATTAGCTTAGCTTTATGTGCAGGTAAAACAAGCTTGTTATCACTAAGTGCAGCTTGGAGAACAGCGTCAGCAAAACAATACACCATCATCTGCATATCGATGAGCATGACAGTAGTAATTGGTAGAAGCTCTGAACTGGTCACTGCCTTTGGCACAAGCTCTCGGGCTAAAACCAGTGTCCAGCCAACCCTGGAGAGGTGCACAAAGATGGCAGCACAATGTTTTCTCAAAGGCATTTTTAAGTTATTGGTGAGATATGAAGGAACCTAGACTTCAGGCCTCAACTCTTCTGACTGGGAGTCACCGGTATTCAAACTTGTTGTGGGGGTTCGTCAGCAGCTCGACAGTCACTGAGGTAACATGTCGACCCATCCCTCCTCAGATGAGTCTGGAAACCAAACATATTTTATCTTTTTCAATATTTGAATCATTTAACCGTTTCACTGCTTTGCTCTAACTGATGTAGCGATGACATTAACAGCTGCTCCAGGATGTGAAACTATAACCACTGCTTATACCACAGCAGCGTGCAGAGCTCATGGCACGGAGGGCTCAGATATGATTGGCCTGACAGAGGAAACATCATCACAAACTGCTTGTCTGATTTTGAGGCTATGGTCCTCCTCACTCTCCCATGAAGGCAGATGTCACGTTGCATAGAAGCAGCTTCTGTGCTCGACTTTGTGGCTGTCGACGCACACAAGAGTGCACTATTTTTATCCTTGGCTGCTAAAAAAAGTGCACTCATGAGTATTTGAACGACCAGATCGAGCTCTCAACGTCTCTACTCAAAAACAGAAATTCAGACGCTCTTTCAGCGTCAGTAGGTGAATCTTAATTTGTCAGTAGCTGAGTATAAAATCCATATTTTGATGGTTCTGTACGTCATGGTTCACAGTGCCAAAGTTTACTGGGCAGTACAGGAAGTGGTTTGGGGGTCTGGGTGGTTTTTCCTCAACTGTAACCATACTGTAGTTAGAATGAACAGATGTTGTAGGAGGGCAGACTCTTAAAGATGTTAAGCACCAGTTGTTCAAAATCATTTTCACTGAACATCATCATCTTCTCTGGCAGCAGTTCTGATTGGTCCACTGACACCTGCCTCTCCTCTCTCCAGGTATCTGAAGATCGTCCATCCTTTGGGAACTCACATCCTTCAGACGGTGCGAGCTGCCCACATCATCTCCACGGTAACCTGGGGTTGCCTCTTGGCCATGACATGCACCTACATCATGCTGTCGCTCCTCACCCAGGAGCCATCAGTGTCTGTCACTGACACGGTGAGCTGCGACGTCCTGCACAGTAAACAGCTCAGCGTCTTCTACAAAGTCATCCACACCTGCTCCGCCGCCATCTTCCTATGTGTCCTCATATTGCTGGTCTTCTTCTACTACAGCACCTCCCGCCGGCTGTCGCTAGCACAGAAGAGGCAGCCGCGGTCCTCTGGCAGCAACAAGCTTGCCAAGTCACGAAGAAACATGCTGGTTCTGGTCTGTGTCTTCTGCGTTTGCTTTGTCCCTTACCACCTGGTTCGACTTCCGTACGCGTTCCTGACGAGGCGTTACTTGTGGAGCCAGGTGTTCTACTACTTGAAGGAGCTGACCATCATGGTGTCGGTCCTCAACGTCTGCCTGGACCCTCTCATCTATTTCATCTTCTGCAAGGCCTTCAGGGCGCAGCTGAACCTGAGGAGGGTGTTAAGGACCACACAGGATGGGACGCATCCCAATAACGTTGAGAGGAGAAGCAGCGACGGGCGAGTCTACAGGAAGACGTCGCTCAGCACGATGTCAAAGCAAATCAGCGTTCTTTAGCTTAAAGCGAACAATCCTCAGCGCCTGGGACTGGACAGCGATCATGTCTGCAAAGACTTACATCCAAGAACCAGCTAATAAGAGGTGGCCATGCTCAATGCTTCGCTTTAACAGAATATGTCCGGCTTCGAACGGACCTCCGGCTGGAGTCTCTTTGGTGGACCCATGTGGCGGCACACCTCATTATACAGAAATCATATAAAGTGACATCAGCAAACTTAAGTTTATTTGGCAGCCAGGACTTTCTTCCACATTCTGGTGTTCACAGGATTCAGATTTTGAATGTACATCATTTAAAAGGCGACAAATCAGTGCAGCGCTGTCACACGCTGTCCAGGAGGCGAGGACTGTTCTGGGACTGACAACAGTTGGAGAAGAGGCTCCCACGTTTATACTGATCTAATGTTAATGAGCTTTAAAACAATGCTATGACGAGGACCTATGCCAGGCAGGCTTTTCCTTCTTGTTGCCTCTGTTTGATAAGCACACACCTTCATATGCTGGTACAGAGCTTCGATCTGCTCCCATTCAGCCTCTCACTTCATTAACATTTCCTGTATCCGTTTCAGATTAAAAGCCCTTTAACGTTTCAGTGGACAGTAACCCTTTTATTTCCTAACAAGACTCTTCCTGTGAAACATTTGCAGGAACTCGGTGTATTTGAAGCGTTGCTACTGCCATCGTGTGGCACATGTATGTTCCCACAAACCTCAGTTTGGCTGAGACGTCAACACAAACCACCAGAGTGACCGAAACCAGATGAATACACACAGACAGAGGAGTAAACCAGAAAATGATTTTACTTTTGAATTTATTAAATTAAAGCTGCGTAAATGAGTTTCCTGGTCCTGTACTTAGATTCAGGCCATTAATAGAGATCTGTCTTTTAACTGATGCAGTGCAATGATGGGCACTACAGCACGTTTGGTTATTTATTAATAACTCACATAGCACAGGTACGTTCTGTACATTAAACCTTAGTTTCATCAGTTTGACCCTTTATTTTAAACATGGACAGATTGAAGCTGGTACAACCTCCTGGGCCCAGGCTGAGTTCAACGTCGTTTTGTGTGAAGTCGTAGCTTTCTTTGTCTTTCTTGTCTTTGAAACATTAAGATGAATCCTTAACCTTGCCAAAAATGTCATGACTCAAATGATCAATAGTTATAAAAACATATATTTCAGTTTGTTTTTGCTTTATATTATGTTAATGTTGCACTGGAATACTGTTATTTAGTGGTTATTATGACTTCTGTGGATAATAGTAATAATACTAAGGTAAAGCGAGTGTGTGGGAATCTTATGAGGGGACTTTGGGAGTGGTGTATTCCCAACTCATCATGGACGTGTCTGATGTCAGGTTTTGATGCGTCGGGTAACGGTTAGGGAGTGAGACAGTCGGCCTGAGGAGGAAGTCGGCTGGACTGGCAAGTCAGAGAGTTACAGGGCTTTCACCCAAGCGTTTGTGTCGCATGTGAAGCGTTTGTTTTCACTGGAGAAGCTCTTCATGCACCGTCTGTTAAAAAACATCCCAAACTGTTCTTCTGGTGGTTCCCCGTGTTTTATATCTCATCACCGTCACACACGCTTCCTGTCTCACACAGTGATTGATGTCACAGTGTCGTCATCACCTGCACATTCATCTGAAACTCAATTTCCTGCCTGTAAGTTTAAGATGAGAGAGTCATGTTGAAACCACACTTATTAACCTTACTCAACACAGTAGCTTGAAAAGGTCTGTGTGTGTGTGTGTGTGTGTGTGTGTGTGTGTGTGTGTGTGTTGGGGGGCGTGGCCTGTGATCAGACTGACGACAGCCACGAGCTGCTCTCAGACAGGAAAACACCTTCTAGCCATCTGCTCCACAGCAGTGAAGCACATGATCTGCACCGACACACCGAATCAAGCGCACCCTGACAACTTGAGGAGAACCTGGAGGCCCAGCCAGTCCTCTGGGATCCAACGTGTGGTCTGGGGACCCGTCAGAGGACTCTGTAAGTCCCCGGAGAGGGCAACAGGGGAGGTAAGCGTTAACTCAGGATGATTTTAAAAACACCAGAGCGTATTCAGTGTCAGACACCAGAAACCACAGACATGAAGCAGGTTCCTCCTTCTACACCTCACCAGTGATGTTCAGAGGAAATGAAATAAGAAGCAGCGTGGCTGACACCTTGTCTCTTTTCACTAAGAACCTTTAAAATCAAAGAACAAGGCATGTTTCTTGTTTATATTTCACTCTGATTGATCAAACAGGAGTTTCACACTGAGCTCCAGCCGTCTGTCTTCTCTCCATCTGATGGAAAATATGAATAAAGTTTTAATCTTCCCGAACTGAAGTCATTCAGTGTTCACGCTGTCAGAAAAAACTACGATGGAAAGATCTGTTGATGACAAAAAGTCCAACATCCAACAATAAACAGGTGGCACGCTGATTTTAATCAGCAATGAATGGTCAGTTTGGTACTTTTAAGCAGTTATTACCTACATCACTGTGTCAAAGTGACTAACAGTGGAAAACAGTTTTTGACATTGATCCAGTTGATTGATGGAGAGCTCTGTAGCCGGCAGCTGTAATGTAATGTGATCACTCGCTCGTTGTTGTTCTGAGCGTCTGACAGCGTTAATGAAACGATCCCACAGAGACAGACCTTCATGTTAAACAGTAAGATCCTTTGTGTTTAACCAGACGTTACGTCGCTTTGTTCAAACCAGACTCCAGTCAAAATAATATGAATTTTAACTTCTGTCAACAAACATGATTTAAACTCAATAAAACTCACTAATGCTGTTTTTGTCTGTCCCGACAATCACCAGCTCTGGTTTGGTCAGAATAAAACCTTTAATTTACCCAGTGACATGTTTAAATATCAGGAAAAGAGCGAGGTCGGCCATCAGCAGGGGGGAAGTGTGTGGAGCCATGTTTTACATTTAACTCTGTGAATTCAGGTTTTATTTGGACCAAACTGGAGCTAGTGATTGTTGAAAGAGTAAAAACTCTAATCATTATGGATTTAATGAGTTTTGTCGTGTTTCTGTTGTTTCTGAATGAAGCTTTTTTGAAAAGAATTCATATTATTTTGACTGAAGTCTGGTGAGTTTGAACAAAGGGCTACAGAAGGTTAAACAACAAGGATCTCAGGCTTTAACATGAAGGTCCGTGTCTGTGGGATCATTTCATTATTGTTGTCAGAGCTTTAATCTGAGTCTTGTTATATAAAGATAACACTACAGCCCGTCTCGTGGCAGCCATCTTGCTCAGTGAAGAACCAGTTTCAGCAGACTCAGAGTCATCGAGGAATAGGTGACTGAAAAACCAACTAACATGACTGCATCAGCCGCAGTCCTGTTGCTATCAGCCGGCCATCTTGGATGCTGCTATAGGAGGAAATGAGTCTGTCCCAGGTTAAATGTCAAACCTTTAAAGGTCGCTCTAGATGTTGATAAGACAGATGTTACTCCTGTAACGCTCGGCACAAAGAGAGCACGTCCAGCTGTGTCGGCTGCTCAGAGCTGGAGGATGCTAACAGAACTGAGTCTAAACTAAACACAGACAAAACCAGTGAGGGTGCCTGAAGAAACCAGTGACAGAGAGGCAGCCATGTTGGAATCAGCCATCTTATAAAGGCTGCAGATACACTACCATGAAAGTAATCACATCAATAACATTTCCTCTCGTCTGATTAAAAGCTGCTGTTTGAGGAAACCTCAGAACCTTCAACACACGAAGGAGATTAAAGGTTTTCATCTTCAGCAGGAACCAATCAGCTGCCAGTTAGACAGTCACACAGACTGAATGACCAACCAACAGCAGAGTCACTGACAACACCTGTACGAGTCTTTCAGTCTGAGGATTGATACTCTGATTACATCTGCAAACACTACTTTTACTCCAAATACTTGAGTATTTGTGTTTTTAGTACTTTTACTGCAGTGACCTGAGTACTGCAACATGCTGGTCATCGGCTGCTCGGCAGAGCTGCGTCCGTCAGGTTGAACAGTAGCTGCTTTGTCTCAGAGGAAATGTTTCCTGATGCACGACTTCCTGCAGCCTTCGTGTCGGGGCGCGACCGCAGAGCTTGGTTTTGCATCCTGTCGCCTGCAGCTCTGTTACAACACTGAGGCGCTCAGATGGGATTTGCTTATGTTATTTTACATTTACTGTAAATTAGTCCCACAATTAGTCCAAAGACTTACAGTACAGTGACTAAATATATACCCCTTTATACTTCACTACTTCTGAGAGGGTGCTGTAGCGTAGCATTAGCATCCAGCTGTGACCTTTTGATCACACCTGTTTCCTCAGGTCGCACCAATTGATTTTTGTTTTTTGTGTCCATCAACAGTTTACACCTAAAGCTGTTAAAGTGAATATGGAGAGAAGCAAAAGGTCATGTCGTTCATATTAAACATGGTTTCAAAACACAAGTGTTTCTCTAAACATGATAACAAACATCCCTAGATGATACAGATCGTACCATTGATAACAGTTGAGTTTTGAGTTCATCTCCCTTTAAAACACAGGTATGCCTGCACCTGGTGCATTGTTGTTTAAATTCCTGACTGTCTGAATGATGCAACAAGCTTCTGTTGGTGCTGCCTTAGTTTAACACCAGCTCAGATGAACACAAGAACATTTCCCATCCTGTGCCAGCTGAAAGGCACCGGGCTCAAATGTTCGAAACGCTGACTGGTGCACAGAAGATGGGTGACATTACCCTCCGAGAAGAGCTCATCTGTCACCTTGTTCACATGAAGAAGCTAGTTGATAAAAAGGTTTTTAGGGTCTTTAAAGCATTAAAAGGTTGTAAACAAGGGTTTTGTTCCCACACACACCTTGTCTTCCTGTTTCTAATCAGATCATGAGCCTGACTGCGAAATCTAGACCAAGCCACAATCACAGCGTGCTGTTTCAGACTTCCTTAAACCACTCGACAGTGAGCGTCACATCTGCGACTCTGTGCTTCCTGAACTGCAGCGTTGACGTGAACATGAACTGTTTTTCAGCTCCAGGTGAGCGTCGAAGCTGCTGCTGATGCCTCCGTCCTCCAACTCCAGCGGTGGAGGAGCTGAGATGGGGGAGCAGTGCATCGTCAACGACCAGATGGGACCTTTCACCGTCCTCTACATCCTCATCTTCATCATCAGTCTGCCCGGAAACCTACTGTCTGTTTGGGTCTTCATCCGCAGTCCCAGAGCCAAGGTAGGACGCAGTAAATCACCTGATGTGGCTTCAGATGAGATGAGTAGAGATTTCATGTCAGATGTGACATTTCAAAAGTCAGATTTAGTAAAGAGATGATAGAAGATCACATGACATGATGCTGACGAGATGAAATTGAATGAAAATGAAGTGAAAAGTAAAGTAATGAGATCAGACAATGGCACAACTTAAATGCGATAAGTTGAGATGAGATGAAATAATGTCAGGTGCTGGTCAACTAGAAATTGTATTCGATGATATGTGATGTTCAGGTAAAGCGAGGTAAACATATTTAGAGATGAGATGACATTACGAAGAAATAAGTGATATCAGATGAGATGAGATCATGATATGAAGTGAAATGAGGTGAAGATTATGGGATAAAAGAGATACATCAACATTAAGTGGAGTGAGATAAAATGAGAAGTGAAGTGATGGGGTCATGTGATTTAGGAAATAAGACCTGAAAGATGAAAATGAAAGATGAGGTGAGATGAGATCTGAGATAAAAGTACGAAGGAGATGAGTCCAGATGATGTTTCTGAGATATGACAGAGTTCATTAACAACAACCTGAAATAAAACGAGATTCCACATGATAACATTAGATATGAGAAGAAGATGAGAGGATTAAAACAAGAAGACATTAAATGAGATAAACTGTAAAGTTTGCTGTTATTTCGGAGAGTGTTTGCACGTAAGACATGTTGTAGAGATACGTGCGGTTGTGTTTCTGCAGCAGCAGAGCTCCAGCGTCTACCTGGTGAACCTGCTGGTGGCCGACCTCCTGCTGCTGCTCACTCTGCCCGTTAAGATCCTGAAGGACCTCGGCGCAGCACCGTGGAGTGTCATGGTGTTCCACTGTCAGGCCAGCGGCGTCACCATCTATATCAGCCTCTACGCCTCCATCGCCTTCATCGCCTTCGTCATCATTGACTGCTACCTGCAGGTAAGGCTGCACAGGAGCATCACAGACACAGGTGATGGACCATCAAGTGAATCAGCAAGTGAATGCAACAAAGTGCAAACAGAGACAGACCTATTGCTGAATCATGTGACATCAGACATCAGATTTGTGTTTGACTGGAGCACTTTGATGACATCATCAGTGTGAGTTGTGTTGGACACACTGTGAGACGTTGGTGTCAGTGGTCGTCAAGCTGACTGGTTTCTTCTCCTGCAGGACTGCCACACGCTGCACTCGCTGCGTCTGCAGGAAGTGGGCTTCGCCCGGCTGCTGTCGCTGGTCATCTGGATGCTGCTGCTGCTCATCATGGTGCCCAACATGGCTCTGCCCATAAAGGAAGTACAGGTACAGTTAGACCATTGGCAAGTAAGCAGCGTCATGGTCAGGTCCTGGGACCTAAAACCCAGGACTAGAGTCAATCAGCCATTAGCTAAGTTAGCTAGGTTAGCTGACATGCTGCAAAGCTAACTATCAAATCTAAACCGTCTCTGCAGGAGCAACGCTACCTCAGCTGTTCCTCTCTGAAGACAGACTTCGGCCTCCACTGGCACGCCCTGGCCATCTTCCTCTGCACAGCTTTGTTCCTCAACGCCTCTGCCGCCGTGCTCCTCTCCAGTGGTCTGACACTCAAAAGACTCCTGAGGAGTCGCAAAGACTCGAAAATGTGGGTTGACGCCCAGCAGGGAGCGAAGAGCGTGACAGCCGTGGCTTTGGCCTACATCCTGTGCTTCGTGCCGTATCACGCCGTCCGGACGCCGTACACGTTGGCCCAGACAAAGGTCATTACTGACTGTCAGACCAAGAAGCACCTGTTCCTGGGGAAGGAGTCGACGCTGCTGCTCAGCGCGCTGCACCTCTGCTTCGACCCGCTGCTCTTCTTCTACCTCTGTGCACCTTTCAGACAGACGGTCCGCAGGATGTTCCCCTGCGGCAGGAACCCGACGACCAGCGAGACGATGCCGTCTGCAGCCTCTGCAGAGCGGGAGGACGCAGTCTAACAACTGATATACTGTCTGTAAAAACACAATCTGATGCAAAAACATCAAGTAAAGATCAATGCAGACATGAACTCTGTGGAGATCGGACAAGCTTAGCTTAGCAAAAACACTGGACGCATATGGAAACTGTTAGCCTGAAACAGATCCAGATGTGGACAAAACTGAATTTGTGGTCGTGAAATCATCAACTCCTGTCCTGAGAAGAAACCTGGAATAAACTTAATTTAAATTAATATGAGCTCAGTTGTTTATTTTGTTCCTGCATGTTGGCGTTTGGAGTCTGATGGTTTACAGTTGGGCTGTGAATACAGGAATTGACATGTCAGTCTGAGGTTACTCCTGTTTTCAGCTGAAGGTTCTTCATCAGGAATATTTCTACATGCGTATTTTGAATTCTGATTACTTCAGAAACACTTTTCATATTAGTCATATATACATATATTCATATAAATCTTGCCTTAAATACTAAAATATAAAATAAAATTTAAAGATAAACAGTGACATGGGCTCAGTGCTTGGACCAGCAGGTGGCAGCAGTGATCAGTGTTACTGCAGATCGCTGTTCACCGGCTCTTCATCAGAGTCAGTGTTAAAACTTTATTGACAAACCTTCAGTAACAGATCAGACAGAAACTCCAAAGCAGCACTGACGTGAGCTAACAAGGTCCAACAGACAGTTTTGGGCCAATTAAAGGTGTTTTTTAAATTTTCCCTGAAGAAATAACGTTGAAATAACATCAGTATAACATCAGAATAAAGACGTCCATGTGTAAAACCCTCTGACCACACTCAGGATCACCGCCTCGCTCCTCCCAGCCAGAACATGTAGAAAATGTAATGTGGGGACAGACGAGGGGGTAAAACAGTCACACAGAGGTTTGGTAACATGACGTGAGTAATCAGGATCAGGATTGTCTTTATCAGCCAAGTATGTGTAAACACACGAAGAATGTGACTCCGGTTTCCCACATAATCTGTCACATATGGTCATTCTGAGCACTGTTTTATTATAATCTGTGTTTCCAAGCCTCCTTCGCTTGGAGCTGCAGCAGCTGCTGCTTTGGGGAAGGTCAGCGAATGAAACATACCTCAGAGTCTTGGCGAGTTTGTCAGCGTTGAGGAGCAACAGAGCTGAAAGTCTGATTTCAAGGAGAGTGAAAGACAAATAGTTTTCCTCTGCAAACTTCATCTGAACTGACTTTTTGTTAATTAAAAATCTAAAAACATATAAAACAGGAAGTGGTCGGTTCAGTGATGATTCCTGTTTGTTGTCGCCTTCATCAATTGCAGCTTCAGACAATATGTCCACAGGAAACAATACAAAAAACAACTTTACTACTTTATTCACTGATTTAAGTCAAACCAGTGATGGGACACTGACATCACTGACAGCGTCAGAGCTGCAGCTCCCTGAGCATCCACCAGAGGCTCCAGCAGCGAGTCAGTCCCCATAGACCCCCATGTTAAAATGCAGCAGTAAACATGTTTACAGCCTGGTACAAACAACGGTTTGGTCTCTGCAGCTAGTTTCCCCGTTCATGACGACTGTACGGGCTGAATTTATATAGAACTCACTCCTTTAAATCAGATTAACACCTGAAGTTATGCAGAATGAAGGGGCAGGGCTTCTTCTTCTTCCGCCAGCTGTCTGCTGTGTTTCAGCGACCATGCATCATTCAGCCCCGCCTCACCGCTGCCCACCTGACACCTGTTTTTTTGGATTTGGATTTTGGATTTTTGGATTAGCAGCGAGTTAGGCGACGTCACACACTGTCAAGATGGCTGACGTCCAGATGAGCATCACAGTCACTCTGCAGGAACCCCTGGGTGATGTCACGCTGGCTCCGCCCATGAATTTATACAGTTTGTTGAATCTGATGAACTTGAAGAACTAGGCTGGAAAAACTAGTATCTGTACAGATGCCTCATAGGTAGTTAGCTTAGTTAGCTGTGCAGTTAGCAGTCCTTAGCTAACACTGCTGGGACAAACCAGCCTCACAAGCCGATGGTGGTGGTCTTAAGCTAACACTGTAAACAATCACAGTTCAGTTAGCATCAGCAGGACCGCTAGCTTTATAGCTAACATTAGCTACACTGTTAATGTAGCTGGAGGACGTCAACAAGGATGGTGCATGTTTCTATAAGGGTTGTGCTAGGCTAACAGTTTCCCCCTGTTTCGTGTCTTTATGCTAAGATAGGCTAAAGCATCTCTCACAGATTAACCTGATTTGCATATGGACTTCAATTTGTTATGTTGTTGAGTTTTAAAACCAGTCTTTTCATCTTTTATTACTCAGTCGAATCCTGACACGTCAGACTGCTCCGCCCTCCGCCTGTTGCTGAAACAGCTTTAATATAAATCTGTGGTTCCTCCATCTTTTCCCCACGGCTTCTTGGTGTCGTAGCTTCGGCCCAGCTGGCTGACTGCGACCCGGCCTCGGTCTCCCTGGGCTCCGTCAATAGGAAACATCTGGACTGTGTGTGTGTGTGTGTGTGTGTGTACACTCACTGTGTCCTTGGTGTTGCAACACAACACACTGCTCTAAAATTAGACCCTGAAGACTTTGATATTAGCTCACTTCCCAGATATGGACCTGAACACACACACACAGTGAGTCAGCTGGGTTCCTCTGTCCAGATACCAGCCTCCCTCCATCACTGACATCATCTGAGCAACTGGGAGCAGACAGGACAGATGCCTCCTTTCCTTGTCTCCTCTCTGCCTCCTTCCTTCCTCATAAGGCTGGATTACTGAGCTCATGTCAGCTGCGACACAACGACAAACAATCCAGCTCGGTGTCACACCGACTGTGTGCAACAGACCGTCCAATCCACCAGAGGGCAGTGTGTCAGCTTCCCTCGCTCAGGTGTGTGACGGTATAACAAAGCAAAGGTGTCAAACAAACAAACAAACAAACCCGCTGCTTGTTTTATATGTTACACACCTTAGACTCACAAACGTTGCTCAAATTAATGTAGATAAAGTACTTATGTCAACCCAAAGTATAATTTCTGAAATGCTGGAAAGTAGTTTAGGTGTAAAACTAAACTGGGACGGTCACCTGAAACTGTTTCTAAGCTTTACTTTGAGAGTCGACGTTAAATTCATCATGATTATGTCAAATTTCTTATAAATGATTTTATTATAAATGAGAACGTATATTTTAAATGACTGGCCGAGGCAAAATGTAACTAATTAACATTAATTAAACATTAATTAAACATGTTACAGTTTATTAGTCTGGTTTTAATCTAAAGTTTACAGTTAACTTACAGTACGTGCAGTGAGGCGTGTGGATACAACCTTTAAGTGCAGTGTTTAATCAATGGGATAATTATTTTATTTTTATTTTATTAACAAACTGAGGTGAATCCTGACTTTACATGTGTGAAAAGTGATGTCACACCAGGAAAAAGCAGCGTTTTATTCACCAACTATAGTTTTTCACATTTGGTTTCATGTTATTTAAACCTGGGCAGCAGCCAGGCTAGCTGTTCCCTCTGTGTCCAGTCTTTATGCTAAGCTAGGCTAATCACCTCCCGACTCCTCAGCTCTGAACAGACAGATTTGAGATTAACATCTTGCCTGCAACTGATTTTCCTAAACTGTTGAACTTTTCCTTTAATCGTGACCAAACTGGTTCGTTCCTCGTCTCCAAATGTTTTCATCCTCCTCTTTTCTTCCCTGCTTCCTCACTCTGTCCTTTTTAAGGCCGACTGGTCACCAAACTGCCACCAGACGGCCCATTTATAGAGAGAGCGAGAGAGACGGAGGTCATCTGGTGTCGTGGGAACAGCTTGGAAACACACACACACACACACACACACAGACACAGACACACACATACACACAAAGAAAAACACACACACAAACACACAAAAACACACACACACGCACACAGAAACACATAAAAACACACACACACACAGAAACACACACACAGAAACACACAAAAACACACACACACACACGAAAACACACACACAGAAACACACACTCGGCTCCACAACTGCTTTTGATTTCTCAAGGTCAGTTGTTCCAACACACACACACCACTGCCTCTAACTGTAATCAGAGTATTTACAGTAACAGTAGTGTCTGCAGTCAGATGTAATCAGAGTATTTACAGTAACAGTAGTGTCTGCAGCCAGATGTAATCAGAGTATTTAGATGTAATCAGAGTATTCAGAGTAACAGTAGTGTGCAGGATTAAAATAACAGCATTGAATATTAAAGTGACTCCACCCTCGTGACTGAAATAACTCCAACAGAGCTAAAGATGGAGGAGAGAGAGAGAGAGGGCGAGAGAGGTTTGCAGTGAATCAGGCGTTGTTTTTCAGTAAAGAGCCTGAGAAATATTAAACGGCTGAGATGGAAAATACTTTGTCTGTTTGTGTGTTTGTCTCGAGCAGCGAGTCGTCTGACCTCTGTAACCGTCTGAACAAACCACAGAGGAAATAACAGACAGATACGTGATGCTGCTCGTCATCAGGCTGAGCCAACAGAGTCACTGTCAGCAGGTCTCTCTACGTTCAGGCCGCGAAAACACACCAGAAACCGAACGACAACACTGAGAAGCTGGTCTAACACACTGAGAAGCTGAATGATCACACGAGAAACACAAGAAAACAGTTGAAAACATTGAGAAACTGGTCAAACAGTGAGAAACCATCTGAACGTACATCACAGTAAGGACCTCGTTGAACACATCAGGAAACACAAGAAACCTGTGGGGAACATCGAGAAAGTGACGGAGCAAACAAGAAACAGGAGAAACAAGTGGAATACATCAAGAAACTGAACAAACACACAGGAACAGTCAAAAAGGTTTAAAACCAGCTGAACACGTCGAGAAAGTGGTCAAAGACATTAAGGAACCAGTTAAAACCAGATGATGGTGAAACACGTGAAGAAACCGAAGCATCACGACACCAGCTGAACACCAGAAACAGGTCCAACAGATCAGAAAACCTCCCAAACTATTCTCCAGGACCCTGCAGACCTGCATGACTCGAGGAACCTGATGGTCGTGCCATCGGTCTTTGGATAGGTGGACCTCCTGCTGGGCCTCTGGTTGGGGTCGGTGTTGGTTGTAGGTTTGAGTCTCTGCTGCTGAGCCGGTGCCTGGATACATAACGCACAGTGACGCATCGTGATGACACGCTGCTGATTGTTGCCTCGACTCTGTGATCATCCAACATTACAGACTCACAGACTGCAAGGCATGAACACACACACACACACACACACACTTTACCTGCTGCTCTGTAATCTGGTCCAATGTGATTAGAAGCCACGGTCCGACCCAGTCAATCACAGCACAGTTCACCTGGCTGCCGGGGCAACAGCCGGCCCTGTCATTACTGTCTCATCTGGTTGCCATGGTAACCAGGTAACCGTCTGGTTTGCACACACAAACAACACACAGAGACCACCATGTTGGTGTAACATGATGTCAGCTGCAAAGGAGATGGTCCCGAGAGTCACATGTCTCATTCCCTGCTTTTTCATTGGCACAGTGGAATTGTAATGGTGGACGTGAACCAGTATGTGCAGATCTGGGCTGAGTGATGGAAACAGGAAGCAGGTGAGGAGGTGGGCGGGGACAGTCATGTGACCTCAGCCAGGTGGTGAAGGGGTCACAGGAGGGCAGATGGAAGAAGGTCTGGAGGCATCTGCTGGACTGAAGAAGAGAGGTGTCAGTGGTTCCTGCTGGTTTTTCAGGTTTGGACCCATGAAGAGTGTGTGCGTGTGAGTGTGAGTGTGTGCGTGTGAGTGTGTTGAGTCACTTCTGCCTACAGATGACTGGCAGTGCTGCAGGGGTCAGACGGTGTGTGTGTGTGTGTGAGTGTGTGTGTAGGTGTTGCCCACAGGCTGAAAATGTAGACATGAATAAAGACATAGTGAACACACACACACACACACACTTACCTCATTCTTAAGGGGCTGACTCAACAAAAACTACCTAATCCATGGAGTCATCCCCCCCCCCAGACACACACGCGTGCAGCAGTTAACATGCCTGTGTTATAAGACCATTGCCAGGAAGCTGCAGTCGTGCTGACATATCTGTAAGGAATGTAACTTCACACACACACACACACACACACTCACACACTCTTCCCGTGAGTTAATCTATTAATCAGCCAATCACAGGATTACCTCAGATTAGCAGCTAGTGATGTGACCTCACACCTCCATCCACACTGAGTCACACCTCATGTCTGATTGGTCGCACCGTGAACCACATGACCACTCGCTTACATTAGGTCATCAGAGCGTGAGTGCACACACTCATCACATACACACTCATCACACACACACACGGCAGGATCTTTAGAGTCCGTCAGGGATCAAATCCCAAGAATTGGTTCATGAGTCCTGGATCAAAGACTGTGGATGAT